>LPNX010160205.1:192707-243954 GCA_001517045.1 Pseudotsuga menziesii | reverse complement strand
TTTTTTTTGTTAAATAGTTTTTAAATGAAAATATTCATATCATTACGTTAATCATATTATAATATTATTGATTGAAATCTTAATTCCAATTGAAATCTAAATCCATAAATCCATCTTAAAAAATACCAAAAAAATTGATTATATCATTGGATCATATACATACAAAATTGGGGATTTTTGTCTTAGTTTCATACATAAACCTTTTACTAATTAAATAAAATTACAAAATATTCCAAAATAGAATACTTCTCCACCTAAGAAAAACCAATAATCTCTTGGATAACCAATGTTAATTTTATGTGGGACTGTCATTTAATGCATTTTAAGATTTCAAATAGGAAATGGAGAGAATATGCTCTAAATTTGGACTAATTTTGATCTTGTATAGATATAGAAATGAGATTCATTTGTTGTGGAAGAATCTATGTTCACTAAACTCGGAATACTTTGAGCATAGGAAAATATCTACATGTGATTTATCCAAACAATAAGAGTGTTATTTTACCATATTTTACTATGCATGTATTAAAAATCGTATATAAATAGCTTTAAAAAATAGAAAACATTTATTAAGATTATTACAAATATTTTATGGAGTTTAATTTATTAATATTATAGAAAAAATGAGCTCTCTATGGCTATACTTGTAGTTACATTATATAAAATTGGTAGATCAGCAGGTTTTGGTGTGAAACATTTGCAATTCTCATTTTTTCTATGCATTGCATTGACTATTGGACTATCAGTATTTTACATTCTTTGTTACATTGATCTCTAGACTGAGTTTCCTTTTACATGTTTTTCCTTCCCCGTTACTATTTCGTTGGGTCTTCCACTATCCAAAGCTACAAATGAATCAATCACACTTGCAATCTTGCTGGGATCATTACTAGCATTATACTATATTGTGTTTATCAGCTAGTTTGCTTATACTAAGATGCATTAGGGATCTTGTTGTAATATGATATAAAGGGGGTGATAAAAATGGGTTGATAAAATGGATACCTACAATATCTAGTGAAACTAGGGGTTTTCTTAATTGGAGATGTATATTGTGAGGGGGGTTCAATAATACAATTTTAGGAAGTATTTTACAATATTTAGTGAAATTAGGGATATTTTTTAATATCCTACGAGCGACGTGCTATGTAACAAGTTCATTGAGTGAACCCCCCGTGACCCAAATCAATTCTAATTTTGACCTTCCAAAAGGGGAGGACGTGGACATATGTGGCCAAGAGGATGTGATTTGCTTGAATACCATGTGTTTGTTGTTGTATTGAGCGATATTGACGATTTGGTTAAGGACAAACCAAATCCTTTTGTGATTCCATTGTTGATGTATGTGTTCCCATAAATATATAGTGTGTGGGAACAATAAAACCAGAGGCAAGGTGCAATGTAAAACCAGGTCAATAGGGAAGCCATTCCCATAGAGGCCATATGATCTAATTCAAGCTTGAAACTTTTTTAATGAAAACATGTGTGATTTGAGTTTATCTCATTGGGATTCAATTTCTATCTCTCTTGCATAAATTTGGGTGTAGAAAAATTATGTAATCATATGAGTCCGAGTGTGAAATTCATGTGTGAGAACATGTGTTAGAGGGAGTTGTTGATCCTTCACCATCAATCACATTATGGATCGATGGTGATCCATAAACCAATGATATCGTGGAGGCATAATCTTTAGGATGTTTTATGTGTGTTAAAATACTAGTAACCCTAACAAAAGTGTGATCCAAGTCATAAAGAGACTCACTAGAAATGTTGAAATGGAGGCAGATCTAATTAAGAAAAAATTATTCAGAATGTTTGAGTAATATTGCAACGTCTTGGTTTCGTGGAGCATCATTCTTGTAGCAACACATTGTTCCTGTAACAATGCATTATTTCTGTAGCAGATTGTGACTGTTCCTATAACGTATTAGCTTCTTGCAATTGATGTTGGGTTATAAGGATGGAATTCTTCCTTAAGTGTAGGTACAAGAATTCAAGATTATAAAATGATATTTTTGATATGGACACATTTAAGTCCATATTGTGGGCCCATAACCCACACGTACAAGAATTTGAAGGACCCGTAGAGTCTATATGCATCAAGTGGTATTAGAGCTTGAAGATCTTGTAAGTTGAAGGGTGGTGATCCACAAGATAGAGATGAGCAAAGGAATTCTCAAAAGGTTCAGAGGAGGTGAACCTTTTGCACCAAAATTTCGAGCTAGAGATCCAATGAGGTGTTAGTGGAAGCTTCATTACAGCTCACTGACTGGGCATGAGGAGAAGCTCAGTGATGAATAAGAAAGGAAGAAGACCAGTTTGAAGATGAAATCATCAACATAAGACATATCGTCAGGAGGTCATTAAATTTTGCACTGTGGGATTCTGATGCAGGAACGTCAACACTACCTAAATCAAATCTAATTTTGACCTTCCATAAGGTGAGGACGTGGACAAACGTGGCCAAGAGGATGTGATTTGCTTGAATTCCATGTGTTTGTTGTGATATTGTTGTTGTATTAATAGATATTGGATATTTGGTTAAGGATAGATCAGATCCTTTTGTGATTCCATCATTGATGTACGTGTTCCCAAAAATATACAACTTGCGAGCATAATAAAACAAAAGGCTAGGTACAATGTAAAACTAGGTCGAGAGGGAATCCAACAACATAGAGGCCATATGATGTAATTCAAGATTGACTTTTTTTAATGAAAACGTGTGTGATTTGATTTTATCTTATTGGGTTTCAATTTCTGCATCTTTTGCATAAATCTATGTGTAGAAAACTTATGTAATCATATCGGTCCAAGTGTGAAATTCATGTGTGAGAATGTGTGTTAGAGGGATTTGTTGATCCTTCACCATCAATCACAAGATGGATCGATGGTGATCCATAAAACAAATATACCATAGAGGCATGATATTTAGAAGGTCGTTCTGTGCGTTAAAAGTCTAGTCACCATAATAAAAGAGTGAGCCGAGTCATAAAGAGCTTCAATGGAAATGTTGGAATGGAGGAAGATCTGATTAAGAATACATTATTTAGCATGTTTGGGTAATATTTCAGTGTCTTGGTTTCCTGGAGCTTCATTCCTGCAACAATGCATTATTCCTGCAATAGATTTTGACTTTTCCTACAACATATTAGCTTATTGCAATTGATATCGGGTTATAAGGATGGCATTCTTCCTTGAGTGTGGGTACATTAAACCAAGATTGTAGAATGATATTCCTATTATGGACACAATTAAGTCCATATTGTGGTCCCATAACCCACAGGTCCAAGAATTTGAAGAACCCACATAGTCTGACTGCATCAAAGAGTGAGGTTATGTTGTTGGAATTGTGATAGATCTCCCTTATAACTCATCACTTCCCTCTTGTTACCATCTTCAGATATCCCTCTCCACTTTCCTCCAAGGGGTATGTGTTCTTCTCATTTGTTCTTTAAGTTAATTTGCATCTAGTGTGGTCAAAATAGAACCCCCTAAGAGGGATTGTTTGCTTCCACTTCGAGCTCACTTCTCCTAGTTGTTGTAGATGCTTGACCGCTGGGCATTAAAAAGTGGTTTGGCACCTATTGGTTGTGGACTTTGCATTCATAACCCTTGTTCTTTACATTTCTTTTTACTAGAAACACTTGTAGGATGAGTTCGAGCACTCCCTCCTCCTATAGGGACACTTAATACTGAAGCATGGTGCAACCTATAAGGATTTTCCCCTCACAAATTGGAAATGATTCACCATTGTGCAATATTTTTCACAACATGGAGTGGTTAGAAAGACAAGTTTCTATGACCGTTTAGCTTCCCCAAGTCTTTCAAATTCCTCTTTGTATTTTCTCTCTTTAATATAATTAATGATGAAACATTTATTTTATTGTATTTAGTACATGTGTTAAAATGTATATTCATGTGACTTCATATTCAAAAAGTGAATGATATAAATATCTCAATATTAATTTAAATTTAACCTTTTGTGTGGTGTATTTATATAGTAGACATTGTCTATGATGGCATGGGTATGTTCACACCATCAACACTAAATTTGGCCTCATCCTTAGTTCTAAACCTTCCTTTTATGATATGTTTGAACATAATCCTAGATACATTTTGTTAGTGAATGTAATTATGCAGAATACCTAACCATTGGGAGGTTTTAGGCCCCCAAAATATTCAAAGTATTTGTAATATCTTGAATTTTGACCTAACACTTATGGGAACAAGTCCCATTGATTATGATGTTACTTTGATGTTTTATTTTGGTATATTGGGTCTAAAACGCCATTGCATATGAACATGATGATTTGTCTGATATATTGGGTTTAAGCCAGTTACATATGTTTTTTGTATGATTTTATGTGTTGGGCGTGGACCCTGAAGAACATGATTGATGAGGTGTTTTTGTTGAGTGAGGAGCTCTAGAGAACATGAGTATTTGAATGTTTATGTTGAGCAAGGAGCTCTGGAACACATGAATTATCAAAACCTTTGTGTTGAGAAGGAAGCTCTGAAGCACATGAAAAGATAATTGGACGTGTTGGGAATACGCCCTGGAACCTTTCAAGTTGATGTTGAGCATAATCTCTAGAACATCGAATCCTTGGCCATTGTATCCCTAGGTGTATCCTACAAGTGCATCCTAGAATTACTGTTGGGCGAGGAGATCTGGAATTGCACCAAGTTTGTAACTCCCTGTTTTTAGTGTTGAGTATGGGCTCTGGATAAGCGCTAGGAGTTATTGAAAAGAATTAATTATGTCGAGTGAAAATGACTCGAGTAAAATATTGATCTCATCTGACTTATTTATAAGTGATTAAATGAAATTTTTAATTTTTGTATCTCATCAAGTACTAAAGAACTACCATGTTATACGAGGGAATCCAACATTCAAGGATGTTTAGAGTTGCATAGCCCAGTAGACCTAACCACCTACTTGGCAGCTTTAATAAATAAAGTGTCCTAAGTTTAGGGATCATGCTATATGATACCTAAAGATAAATGTTAACAAATAATATATATAAGTATATATTTTATACATGACATGTATAAAGAGTAAGGATAGTAATTATATTAATAGTATAAGAAATGAAGAAAGGATTCATCTATTATTATTATTATTTAAAGATAATTAAATAATATAATACCTACAAGAGTCCACATGGGAACTAGTTAAACGTTCCTAAGTTAAAAATTAAAAGTGCCTAAATAAAATAAAAGGGTTAAATCAATAAATCAAATGATTCTTGATTTAACTACCCCTTTGACTGAAAAGTATGCCTATAAAGACCCATGCCAAAGAGAGGGTTGGGGATCTTCCATATTTTTGGTGATTCATTATTCTGCCTTATTATTCTCAAGAGAGTTCTTGGAGAACATTTTCCTAAGAGGAAAAAGAAGAACTATTTTAGACCTGATATCCTAGCTAGGGAAGACTTACCTTAGGAGATCTAAGCTACTTGCATGTTGGAACTAGCTCAAGGGGATCCAGTTTAGAACCAAGAACGATTCTGGGTCATGGTTGGGTGGAACCTCGTAGTTCCCAAGTGATTCGGTTATATATACACAGATCATATATATCTGTGAATTTGTTAATACTGGTTAATTGAATGTGCAGGTATTCAGCCATTGAAATAGATTCACCTTGCAGGTATGAGGTTCTTGATTTTTCCCCTTTGTTTCCTAGTACATTTTCTGGTTAAGTATTTAAGGATGTTGTTCCCTAGTTTATTTTTGACAATTATTTTATGTTCTATAACTTAAGGGTTTAATATTTACTTCTAAATCTATATCTACAATTTATTTCCTGTTTAGGATATTTTATGTTTTATTTCTAAGTACTAGGTCTGCAATTTATTTCTTGTCTAAAGATATTCAAGGGTTTTTTCTTCCAAATTTATTTCCGCATTTTATTTCCTATCTAAAATTTTCCCAAGACCTAGGACTACTTAAAACAAAGCCTATATATGTGTGTGTGTGTGTGTGTGTGTGTGTGTTCCACTGGGAGATTTCATTTTTCTAGTAGACCTGTATTTAATATAAACAGACCAACTAGAACCTATAACATTAGCATAAGCTCTAAACAGAACCATTTAAACATAACTTATAAAATACATTAACTTAGAAAATATATTTAAACAGTCTTATAACCAAAGTAATAATTCTATGAATGCCAAACCAAACCATCGAAGACCTCTTAGGGTCTACATACATATTATAAAGAACCAAGATTATAAACAAACCATTTCTCATTATTAAAAGTAATCCATAAATAAAATATACAATCAAGATATCCAGATCGTCTAATGGTCTAAAGTTCATGATATAAATAAACAATCCTAAACATAATCAATCTCATTCATAATAACCAAACCACATATTTAATACACAAAATAAATTTATCCAAATTGTAGATCACAAGGAAACTTGCAACATAATAAATCAACCATAAAATATTATGCACATAACTCAGTAAAACATAGCATAAATAAACAAAGGTCATAGGATCGATTCTTGTGGGCATGAATGCCCAAACAAGCTTTTATAATAACCATCATGATCCAGGATCGAATCCTGTGGGGTTCACATAATACCTTTAAAAGTCACCATATCGAATCCTGTAGTATTCACTATTATCCTATCAAACGCTGTAACGTTTCACCTATCAACTATACAAACCACACTATTGAATTTGCATTCACATGCCATAAAATAGTTCCACCTATCTCTATACAGAGGTTAAAACCCCCAATTATTTACACACTATAACCAACTCATGGCTCACGACCGTTTGTTTGCAATACGTTAAACACTATTATAACCCATTAAAACCTTGTCAACGCTAATCAATTAACATCGATACCTATTTGAAGGGATAAAACCACAGTCACATGCTCTTACATTTAAATACACATGAATGAACTACAACCATGATTTAAACCATAAACGATGTTTCATTTATCTATTACACAGTTGTGGCTCTAATGGCGGGAATGCCATTTCCATCTATCAAATGGCTCCAAAGGCCAAGTTAACGTTGTTAACAATCCATATAAATAACTAACCAAGAATTACAAATATACACAGAGTCAAAGTATCACCTGAAACTAAGAATCATAACCAACATACTTACAATATGTAAATGATGTACAAATAACCTTTATAAACCAAAATAATAATTTACATATTCGTGTATCCAAGGCCTGGAACCATTGCCAGCAATGGTGTTGTTGCCAAATTACCAAAACATAAAAAATATTCACAAATCCTAGAGCTTGCAAGTATTCACCATGGAAATGGTGCTAAAAGAGTAATAATATTACAAAATCAAGATACATTAGTCCCAGCTTGAAGGTGCTAAACCCCAAACAAAATCCCCAAGTCTTAAACACATCTTTGATGCTTTACATCACTTTTATTGACAGCCCCTTTCAAAATTACAACCATTAAAACCCAAACTAAACTTTTAACCAACGATGAGCTTCAATATCTGTCACAAACACCCACAGAAGAGAAGGACCACGTTTTGACTTGTTACAACAAGGCCTTACCCGTAATGGGTATTTTCTCGACCACCAGAGCGACCCATGACCCACTCTATACAAATCGTGCAACCTGTAAACAAAACCAAGCTACGATGAGAAGTATGTTGTAAACACCAAACTGAACAACAATACAATGTTGTTAAAATAGAGTGGAAGTCATATATTCCAACAGATTCTACCCACAAAGCTCCATGCCACAGAGCAGACCAGAGGCATAGCTCATGCAGCCTTGTTGCAAATGAAACAAGCCATCATGCTAGTCCAATCCCTAAGCTTGAGACCCATGATTTCTCATGCGAATTTAATTTCCACCCTGGCCCCATTACCACAAATCAAAACCCAAAGTGCATAGTTCAAGCCAACTCCCAACACAGAGCAGTGTTTAAACCCCATGTAACATATAAACCCCAATAAGCACATTACATACTTAGGGTATAGGCATAGTTCATGGCATATGTAATATTCCATTAATTTCTATTGATATGTCTTCAAGATTTTACACAAAGACTTTAATAAACCAAGGACCATGTTATAAAATAATAAGCCATGTACATTATCATATACACCATGAAAATATTAAAGTGCAGGCGTAATTAAACCAAGGTCATAAGACCATATAAAAAGCAATAATATTAACTAGTAGAACATAGGCTAGTTAAAAACCATCCTTGCGTAAATATCAACTAAAAATCGTAATAAAAGTCCCTAGGATAGGATTAAGTCAGTCATTTTCCAAGCTGAGTGCTAGTGACGCACAAACTGTGTGTCTTGTTATGCTTCTATAGTCAATTTTCTGCTGTCAAGTGCACCTGCACGTGACAAGGAAAGAAGTGTATTAGTTCAAAAATAACTAAGTAAGCCTTATAGTGACAAGTATAAACAATTACCTTTTCAGGTGTTTACAAGGGAAAAAAATCCCGCCACTCCACCCCTTGACTAATACAATTTAAGTCAGATTTATTCATAAACAGTAATCGAACTTTACAACTATTAAGTAAGCAATCGAAACAACATGCATACATATAAAAACATAACTATCAATTCATATATTAAACCACATAACGACAACACAACATTTCACTAATAACAACATCGAGAAAACATAGAGAAGCAAGTAAGCACAACTTACAACAATACTGTGGAGAGAAACAAAGTAGGACACATACCGCATAAGTTGAGTTAATGTCCAGTTCAGGCAGTGAATGACTAGCCTAATATTTTTTTTTTCTTCGAATTATGGGGACATTACAAGTGGTATCAGATCCCAGTTTCAAAACTAAGAGACCAAATGTGCATACCAAATATTCGTTGCAAGGAAAATAAAGTATGTTTTTAAATTTTGTTAACTAACACAATTTTTTTCTATTATTTAAAATTTGTAATTGCAGGATTTTAAAAGAATAGTTCAGATCATGAACACTGAAGAGGACAAAAACCAGCAAGGAAAGTTGAATACCCCCACCCATGAAGCAGAACTGGTAGTGGAACTAAATTCTGATATAATGAAAACCATACAAAGTCTCCAAGCAGACGTGCAGAGTTTTAGAGATGATAATCTGAATGAAAGAAAGGAACATCAAGAAATTAATGAAGCATTGTTGTGAAACATGATGGGAGGAATCTTGCAGGGAAAACCCATTCATTCCACAAACAGGTTCAAGAAAGAATTTTATCATAAATGGGCCAGCGACCCGAGAGAAGAAGGAAAATAAGAATATACCCCTTAACCTCCATAAGGATATTATCACAGTATTTATAGTGATGACTCTCTTTCTCCATGCAAAAAGAAACTAACAAATGAAGATAATCTTCAGGGAGAGTTCCGAAAAATAAAATCCCCAACCTATGAAAGAGAGATGAAAACAGGGGATAAAGCTGAGGAATGGATTTTAGGTATGAGAAAATATTTCCAAGATTATAACTACTCTAATGAAATAAAATTCCATTTAGCCATCTATAACTTAAATGGAAAATAAGCTATATGGTGGAGAGACTTGAAACATACCAAGAAGGATGAGTTAAGAGAAATACGGTGGAGTAAGTTTCTCAAGATTTTTCAAGAGAAATACATGTCGGAAAGGTTGCTCGACAGAAAAGTGAAATATTTTCACGAGTTACATATGGGATCCATGACTATCGATTCTTTTATTAACGTATTTTTGGATCTGGTTCATTATGTACCATACATTAAGGATGAGAAAGTAAAAATATAGTAGTTTTTAGGATGTCTTCCTCCCAACTTTTGGGAGAGGATTGAATTTGACATGCCTAAAACATTTGACACCACCTTACAAAAAGCTAGGATTTGCTATGATCATGGAAAGTTGAGGTAAGAGAACATTAATAGAAGCAGAGATAGGTCTAGGACCTTCTCAAACAACCGCAAGCTGGGTTTTAACACACCAGTGTACAGAAAATGGAACAAGAGTTTTCTAACTAACAAGAACTTCAACAAAACATGTACAAAGCCATATGTACCAGCTCCAAATACCAACAAGCTAGCAACAAATGGGGGATCCAATGTGGGCCTGCTGCAAATTAAATGATATAAATTTCAAGGTACTCATTATGCCCGAGACTATAAGAATAAGACCAATGAAGTCTTGCACAACTTACAAGAAGAACCAATGGTAGAGGACATAGCTGGAACATCACGGATTTATGCATCCTTGGATGGCTGACAGGAAGACCATCAGGATACCATGTTTGTGATAGAAGGTAAGATCTTAGACACCTCTATTTCAATATTGATTGACCCTGGTGCTTTCCAGAGCTGTGTATCTTGTAAAATTGTTGATGTATGTAAACTAGGAAAATTTAAACATGATAAGCCTTGGCTGGTGCAGTTAGCCATAGGTACGAAACATAAAGTTTTGGAAATAGTTAAAGATTGTGAGGTAAACTTGAATGGTTTTCCTACTAAAATAAACCTGAAAAATCATACCCTTAGGGTCATATGATGTACTTATCGACATGGAATTGTTGGAACAACACCATGTCATGCTCGATTGCTTACACAAGTCAATCTTGAGTAAAGATAGCCTAGGGAATCACGTGAAGATTGAAGGAATACCTAAGAAAGTTTCTGTAAGGAATATATCTGCTTTACATGCAAAGAAGTGATTTAGGAAAGGCTGCAAACTATTTGTAGTGAACATCCAAGACATAGAAGCTAAAAGAGAACAACACATAGAGGACTTTCCAGTTCTTATAGAATTCAAGGACATATTTCCTGAGGAAATCCCAGGATTACCTATGAAACGAGACATAGAAGTTTCCATAGAATTGACACCAGGATCAGTTCTGGCTTCAAAATCACCTTACCGCATGGCTGCACCAAATTTGGTGGAACTCAAACTACAGTTGCAAGAGTTGATTGAGAAAGGATATATCTAACCAAGTGTGTCTCCTTGGGGAGTGCAGATATTTT
This sequence comes from Pseudotsuga menziesii, assembly GCA_001517045.1. Classification (NCBI taxonomy): domain Eukaryota; kingdom Viridiplantae; phylum Streptophyta; class Pinopsida; order Pinales; family Pinaceae; genus Pseudotsuga; species Pseudotsuga menziesii. The sequence goes on along the minus strand of LPNX010160205.1, from coordinate 232,977 downwards.
TCATGAAAAATAAGGATGGTATGATGCATATGTGCATCGATTTCCATCAACATTAACAAGATGACTATCACGAACCGATACCCACTCCCTAGGATCAATGATTTGTTCGATCAAGTAGGAGGAGCAAAGATATTTTTGAAGATTGACCTATGATCCAGGAACCATCAGGTATGGATTCGCGACAAGGAAATTCACAAAGCAACATTTAGTACAAGGTTCGACCACTACGAGTTTGTAGTAATCCCATTTGGGTTGACCAATCCACCTGTGAACTTTATGTGTATTATGAATACTACATTCAGTAAATACCTGGATAAATTTGTTTTGGTATTTATAGATGACATCCTATTTTACTCTAAGAGTAAAGAGGATCACGAGGAACACCTCCGCATAGTGCTACAGGTGTTACGAGAACACCAAATCTATGCCAAGTTTAGTAAATGTGATTTTTACAAACCACAAATATAGTACTTGGGTCACATCATCTCTGAGATGGGGATAGCCGTGGACCCAGAAAAATATTAAATCCATAGAATATTGGCCTACCCCTCTAATTTTCACCGACATTATATCCTTTTTGGGATTAGCCAGTTATTACCGAAATTTCATTGAGAATTTCTTGAGGGTATCTTGTTCCAAGACAACTTTGCAAAATAAGGAGAATAAGTTCTTATGGACCACCTAGTGCGAGGAAATTTTTCAAAAGCTTAAACAACTATTATGGAGAAAACTTCCTATGGCTTGGGGTATACCACAACAAACAGAGGAACCATAGAAATCAATCCCTTCACAATATGCAAGAGAAATAAAACATCTAACACTAAAGGATCTTGAAACATACCTTATTCCAGATGGTTGATGTAGATCCCCGTTGAGCTTTTCCAACCCCACTTGTGTTAACAATTTGCTCTCTCAACAACAACAAGCAAGACAAGCATGCTATATAATGGTGTTATACCTACTCTAGCATATATAATCAATAATGTATAAGAAATTAAAAGCATCCATGGATTCAACATTCATTTAAATGCACATCATTAGATAGGAAAATATATTTCTATTAATATAAATTAGAGATTACATGAATGACAACCTCTGTCGGCACGACTGCGAACCGAAGAAACTGGGTCCTCCACCTGGGCCTCCACCACCTCAATCCTCCATCTCTAGATAGAAATCTCACAAGCAAAGGCAATCTTGGGAAGAACACTAAGTGCTCCAAGGGACAAAGGGATGCAGAATCAAGTATAAGCAAGCTACGACAACAATGGACTATAGTTTTCTTGCTCTTCAATTATCCTCCTTCAATGTATCCAAAGGGTTCCTTATATAGTGCTTCAATGGGGTAATGGAAGGTCAAATCCGATTGATATCGAGGCATATGGAAGGCCAAGAGACAAGTGACTTAGATCCACATAAAGGAAAACTCCAAAAATATTTGGCCTTTTGCACACATCCAAATGTACGTAGGTTTAAGGGTTATATCCACGTGTATATGTGAGAAAGGGTTTAAAAGTCACGTATAGAAAATAACAGGTGTTTTTAGGGATGATCTTGGAAACATCAAAGGTACAAAAATAGTCCATGGGGTCCAAAGAGCCGGCAGAGGGACAAGGAAGGCCATAAATGTATGATCTACCATGTGTGGTAAAATCAGCTTTAACAACAACTTTTGATGACCACATCGATACTACGAATTGCAGATCCCAATGGATATTTCATTCTTTACATGGATGCAAGCAAGGAAGGAATCATAGGATTCCTCTTGCAGAATGATTACACACTCTATTATGAATCACTAAATTTAAAAGAACACGAGCAGAAATATCCCACACATGATCTTGAGTTAGTGCCCATCATCCACACCTTGAAGATGTGGAGGCACTACCTCATGGGAAGGAAATTCCTTATGAAGACAGACAATATGAGTCTGAAATATTTATTTGAGCAACTGGATTTGAATTCCAAGAAATTCAAATGGCTGGATTTCCTTAGCGAATAATATTTCGAGATAAATCATATAAAGGGAAAAGAGAACACGATTGCTGATGCTTTGAGATAACAAACTCAAATGATATATGAAGTGACTTTAAGTTAAACCGATTTGGATTTACATAAGAGAATTAGAATGACCAACAGAGTTGGCCCTTTCTATGTAGAAATCCTCAATAAGGTCCAAGAGGACAGGTTGTTTCAACAAAAATAATAGTACAAGGTAGACAAAATAGGACTACTATGGTCCAAAGAGATATTGTATGTTTCAGAAGGAGGTGACATTTAGTCCATCATCCTCACAGAATTTCACTAGACACCCTACTTGGGGCATCCAGGATATCAAAAGATGATACATGTTGTTAAGAGACACTTTTTCTGTCCTAAGTTAAAGGCCTACATAGTGTTGTTTATCAAAAAATCTTAGGAATTTCAGCTGGTCAAAGATGAGGACCATCATCCTTCAGGGTTGTTGCAACCATAACCCATTCCAGAATGGAAGTGAGAGGTTATTAGTATGGATTTTATCATGGGTCTTCCTAAGAGTAAGAAGAAAAATGATTCTATCTTTGTAGTAGTTGACAAATTGTCAAAAGAAGCAAACTTCATTCCAGTGAAGTTGTCCTACAAGGTAGTACACATTGCCAATATCTTCTTGAAGGAGATATTTATATTGCATAGGATACCCAAGGAAATTGTCTTGGATCGAGATACTAAGTTTACCAGGAGCTTTTGGAGATCCTTATTCTCCGGATTAGAGACGCAATTGAAATTTAATGCTACTTACCACCCGCAAATAGACCGGCAGACATAAAGGGTAAACAAGATTATAGAGGACATGATTAGGATTTATGTCATGAACAACCCCACCAAGTGGGAAGATTACTTGCATCTTGCAGAGTTTTCATATAACAATGGATACCAGACTTTCACCAAGATGATTCCCTTTGAGGCACTCTATGGATGGAAGTGTAGAATATCGGTTACTTGGGATAGCATGGTGGATCAACTCATGTTGGGGCCTAACTTATTAAAGGACTTGGAAAAATTGGTTACCAAGGTCCAGGTGAATCTTAAAGAATCACAAGACCGCCCGAAAAGATAGGTGGATAAGAAAATAAAAGATAAATATTATCAAATAGGAGACCATGTCTACTTGAAAGTAAAAGAAAAACAAAGCTCGTTGAGCTTGGGAAGGTGCGGTAAGTTAGCACCTAGATTTTGTGGACCCTTTGAGATACTAGCCAAGAGACGGCCAGTGGCATATGAACTAGCGTTACCCACTCACATAAGAGGCAATAATGTTTTCCATGCATATTTATTAAAGAAATATGTTTATGATACTAAACACGTGATTGATTGGTCCTTATTATGGGTGGAACTTGAAGGGGAGTTTTCCCCTCAACCTCTTCATTTATTGGACAAGAGAGAGGTGTAACTTAGGAGGCTCACCATAGTCTAGTTGAAAGTGCAATTGAAGCACTTTGAGGCCGATGAGGCTACTTGGGAGAATGAAGCTACCATGGGAAAGGATTACCCCACCTTGTTTCATGATTTCATTCTGAGTCCCTAGAACACCAAGGATAGTGATGTTCTAAGCGGGTAGGGATGAAATATCCTAAATTTTGACCTAACACTTATGGGAATAAGAACCATTGATTATGATGTTACTTTTAATGTTTTATTTTGGTATACTGGGTCTAAAACCCCACTGCATGTGAAAATGAATATTTGTTTGATATATTGGGCGTAAGTCAGTCACATATGTTTTATGTGTTGGGCATGGACCCTGAAGCACATGACTGATGAGATGTTTTGTGTTGAGAAAGGAGCTATGGAGCACATGAGTATTTGAATTCTTTTGTTGAGTGAGAAGCTCTAGAACACAAGAGTGTTTTTGTTGTGATGAGGGAGGAGCTATGGAACACATGAATTATGAAAAACTTTGTGTCGTGTAGGAATCTCTAAAGCACATGAAAACATAATTGGAAGTGTTGGGCATAAGCCATTGAACCTTCCAAGTTGGTGTTGAGCATAAGCTCTGGAATATCAAATCCTTGACCATTGTATCCCTAGGTGTATCCTACAAGTACATCCTATCATTAGTGTTGAGAAAGGATCTCTGGAATTGCACTAAGTTTGTAACTCCCTATTTTTAGCGTTGAGTATGGATCTGGATAAGTGCTAGGTGTTACTGAAAAGAATTAATTATGTCAAGTGAAAATGACTTGAGTAAAATATTGATCTCATCTGAATTATTTATAAGTGATTAAATGAAATTTTGAATTTCTATATCTCATCAAGTACTAAATAACTACCATGTTATATGAGGGAATCCAACATGCAAGGCTGTTTAGAGTTGCCTAGCCTAATATAACTAACCACCTATCTGACAGATTTAATAAAGAAAGTGTCCTAAGTTTAGGGATCATGTTATATGATTACTAAAGGAAAATGTTAACAAATAATATATATAAGTACATATTTTATACATGACATGTATAAAGAGCAAGCACAGTAATAATATTTTTAATAGTATAGGAAATGAAGAAAGGCTCCATCTATTATTATTATTATTTAAAGATAATTAAATAATATAATAACGACAAGAGTCCAAACGGGAACTAGTTAAAAGTTCCTAAGTTAAAAATTAAAAGTTCCTAAATAAAATAAAAGGGTTAAATCAAGAAATCTAATGATTCTTGATTTAACTACCCCTTTGACTAAAAAGTATGCCTATAAAGATCCAAGCCAAAGAGAGGCTTGGGAATCTTCCATCTTTTTGGTGATTCGTTATTCTACCTGATTATTCTCCATAGAGTTCTTGGAGAAAATTTTCCTACGAGGAAAAAGGAGAACTATTTCAGACCTGATATCCCAGTTAGGGAAGCCTTACCTTAGGAGCTCTAAGCTACTTGCATGTTGGAACCAGCTCGAGGGGATCTGGATTAGAACCAGTAGCAGTCCTGGGTCATGGTTGGGTGGAACGTGGTAGTTCCCAAGTGATTCGGTTATCTATACACAGGTCATATATGTTTGTGAATTTGTTAATACTGGTTAATTGAGTGTGCAGGTTTTCAGCCATTGAAATAGCTTCACCTTGCATGTATGAGGTTCTTGATTTTTCCCTTTCATTTCCCAGTACATTTTCTTGTTAAGTATTTAAGGATGTTGTTCCCTAGTTTATTTTTGATAGTTATTTTCTGTTCTATAACTTAAGGGTTTATGATTTACTTCTAAATCTATGTCTGCAATTTAATTACTGTCTAAAGATATTCAAGGGTTTTGTTCTTCCATATTTATTTCTGCATTTTATTTCCTATCTTTAAATTTTTCCCAAGACCTAGGACTACTTAAAATAGAGCCTATATATAAATTTATTTATGTGTTCCATTGGCAGATTTCATTTTGCCAGCAGACCTATATTTAATATAAACATACCAATTAGCACCTATGACATTAGCATAAGCTCTAAACAGAACCGTTTAAACATAACTTATAAAATACATTAAATTAAAAGATATATTTAAACAATTTTATAACCAAAGCAATAATCTATGAATGCCAAACTAAACCATCAAAGACCTCTCAGGGTCTGCATACATATTATAAATAACCAACATTATAAACAAACCATTTCTCATTATTAAAAGTAATCCATAAATCAAATATACAGTCAAGATATTGAGATCATATAATGGATTAAAGTTCATGATATAAATAAACAATACTAAACACAATCAATCTCATTCATAATAACCAAACCACATATTTAATACACAAAATACATTTATCCAAATTGTAGATAATAAGGAAACTTGCAACATAATAAATCAACCATAAAATGTTACGCAGAGAACTCAGTAAAACATAGCATAAGTAAACAAAGGTCACAGGATCGATTCCTATGGGCATGAATTCCCAAACAAGACTTTACAATAACCATCATTTACAACCATTGTCACCCAGGATCGAATGCTGTGGGGTTCACATAATACCTTTAAAAGTCACCATATTGAATCCTATAAGATTGGATTATCCTACCAAACAGTGTAACATTTCATCTATCAACTATATAGATGAAAATATTGAATTCACATTCATAGGCCGTAAAACATTTCCACCTATCTCTACACAGAGGTTAAAAACTCCCAATTATTTACATGTTGTAACCAACTCATGGCTCATGACTATTTTTTGCAAAACATTAAACACTATCATTACCCATTAAAACCATGTCAACGCTAAGCCATTAGCAATGATACTCATTCGAAGGGATAAATCCATAGTCACGGGCTCTTACATTTAAATACATAGGAACGGACTACAACCAGGATTTAAACCACACACGATATTTTATTTATCTATTACAAAGTCACAAGTCTAATGGAGGGAACGCCATTGCCATATATGGCTTTTATCCAAAGGCCCAATTAACATTGTTAACAATCCATATAAATAACTAAACAAGAATTACAAATATACACAAATTCAAAGTATCACCTGAAACCAAGAATCATAGCCATGATACACACAGTATGTAAATTTTGTACAAATGACCTTTATAAACCAAAATAAGAACTTACACCGTCATGTATCCAAGGCCTGACACCATTTCCAGCAATGGTGCTATCGCCAAATTACTAAAACATAAAACATATTCACAAATTGCAGAGCCTACAAGTATTCACCATGGCAACGATACTGACAGAGTAATAATATTAAAAAATAAAGATACATTAGTCCCATCCTGAAGGTGCTAAAACCCAAACAAAAACCCCAATTATTAAATGCATCTCTAATGCTTTACACCATTTTTACAGACATTCCCTTTCCAAATCACAAGCAATAAAACAAAGACTAAGATTTTAACACCCACATAATACAAGGAGAAAGTTTCGACTTGTTACAACAAGGTCTTACCCGTAATGGGTATTGTATCGACCACTACGGCAACCCACGACCCACGCTATCCAAACCCTGTAACCTGCAAACAAAACCAAGATACGATGAGAAGTATGCTGTAAACACCAAACTAAACAACAATACAACATTGTTAAACAATAGTGGAGATCATACCTTCCAATGCAGTCAACCCCCAAAGCTCCATGCCATAGAGAAGACCAAAGGCAGAGTGTTGATTGTTGGCCAGACTCGGGTTTACTATAATGTACCAACAACACCCCTAGCTCACTGTCCCTTTCAGCAATAGACCGTGGAGCAGCCTGAAGTCTCACCCAAAGTGATCCTAATGGGTTGGCAAAAGACTCAAGTGTCTCGACCAGGTTCTGTATAGCGTCTTGTGTGCGTCTCGCAGCTCTTCTTAACCATGAGACGCCTCTCTCTGCGATGCACAGTTCCTCTTACTCGCGATGACTCTAGTCCTGATCGCACCGCCTTGTCCTGGGCAACACATAACTCTCTCCTACGCTTAATCCTCAACATGCGGTACAGCGCACCATAGCTCCTCTGATGGTGTGATATCGCCTCCCTGGGATATCCTACTGCTACGACTTAGCGTACTGGTGTTCAACTTACAGGACTCAACATACAAAACTGCTTTACACACTGCGACTCTTAACTGTCTTGAGTGAAACTTAGAAAAACTCTTATACATAATACTTAAATACTTCACTTGCATTTATCCTTTTAATATGCTGTGAACTGAATAACACATACATACATTTACTGTAAGAAAAGTTCATGTAATGAATGACAGATAAAACAAGTAAATACAATCACATGAATCAATCACATAACACTCTGATTTTATGTGGTTCACTTCCAGGGTAGAAGCTACGTCCATAGAACTGTGTTTTTATATTATAACTTGAGAGAGGTACACAGTTCGCACCGCATATGCAGCTAGAGATCTTCTGGGTAACTCCGCATACAGCTTGGAGCCCTTCTCTCTTAGATCTCTTCTCTATAATGCCTTCCTACAATATACTCTCTCTCTCTCTCTCTCTCTCTCAATCCCTGTGGATTGTTACAATAAAAAATAACAGTGAGCTAACAGACTACTGGACTCTCAGACTCGCTGATGTCTGAATAGCTACAGGTTACCCTAATAGCTCCAGAAGGACTCACTAGCTAACCTTTTTCAATACAAAATACATCCATTTATAGGCGGCCGGAAGGTCTCGCCATTACAACACTGTGGGCCTGTCCCAACAGTAACCCAAAACCCTAACTAGTGAAAGTCCGCATATCTGTACTTAGGGTAGCTGCTTTCCATCACACCATTGCTCTTTGTAGTCTTCCATTCTTCCCGACGCTGACCATGGGTACTATGCACCACTTCCCGTCTTCTGTCCTTCGTCTTCAATACCTCGGCCTCGTCGCTCCTTTTCCTTTATGAGGGTAGTTGAGCCCTCCTGTCTTCACCGCTACCTTCAATGCAGTGGTTGAGCTCTCTCTTCTCAGCCGCTTAGGTACTGTCGTCTTCCTTGACTTCTCTGTCCCAACAGTCATGGTTTTCACTCTGTTCTGCAGCTAGAAACATGCTACGGCGTCATATCTTTACCTTATCTCTTCATTTTCGCCAAACTTTCTATCCGCCAAAATGGCAGCTTTTCCTGTAGCTGCAGGACTCTGCTCCAACAGTCCCCTAACACTTACTTGTGGCTCGTCCCCCAGCCACTACCAGCGGGATTCTCCTGCTGTAGCTTCTCCTTGGCTTCCTGTGAAGTGCGTTGAAGATTGTCCCGAAGTCTTGCGACTTCGTTCTACATAGCTGCGACACTCTCTTGTGCCGAGTCAAGCATAGCTTGACTAATACTGGAGTCTTCTGCTGCATCAATTTAATTTCTGGTGGCAGTGAACTCCCCAACTTTCTGCTCAACTGCATCGACTAGCTCTGTGATTTGTTCCTGATATGGTTGAAGCAGGTCATTGATGTCTCTCTCCTTTTCTCTCAACCGCTGTGCTTCCTGATGCAAGCGGTTCATCTCCATCGTCTTTCTCATCTTCTGAAGAGTTGCTAAGCTCTTGATTTCTTCCTTCATTGCTGCTGTGGTATTCTCTATCTGCTGAATACTTTGCTGGATTTCTACTTTCTCGGGAGGCTCATCTAACTCCGACCATGTGTTCGTCGCATCGGCTAGCATCGATAGTGCATCGTCTATGCAAGATTTCATCTGCGCGGAAGTGAGTGGAAAGGCCTCTACTCTGGCTTCCTTGTCTGCCTGGGGGGTGCTCGATGGTCTAGCCTCAATCTCAGCAATCTACGCTTTGTGGTATTTCTCCATCTTGGCCACTGTTTCTTTCATCCTGGTTACTGTTTCCTCCAGAGCCTTTGCTCTGTCTACAACTCTTCTTACCTTCTACGGGAGAGGCAAGGTGAACTCAATATTACATTGGGGTAAATCCAATGCAATTCTCTGTAAGACTTGAGAGAGATTCTATTCTCTGTCTTCATATATTCTTAACTCGTATTCCTTTTTCTGATAGCTGGTGGCGAGTGCTGCATTCTTTTGTTTCAGCTGTGTTTTGTTTATAAGTCACGAGCTCTCTACCTCTGAGCTCTGTGCTTAGCTGCTGCTGGATCATCTGCAACTGATCAATGTGGAACTCTGTGAGGTTAACCTCGATAGGTTGCCTAATCTGTATCAGTACATCCATCATTGACGCAGGGAATCGGATGCTCCCTGGTGGTATCAAGACTGTATTGATGCGATCCGTTGCCAAGATTTCCTCGCTGGAAATCGATTGTGTTGAATTTTCTCCTGCGGTTGCCTTTACCGGTGGAACCTGTGTCATGGCAGTCTTCTCAGTAATTTCTTTTAAGTCCATAAGCTTCTTTTCTACCGCACTCTGTATATTTTCCTGAGATGTCTGCATCGCCTCAAATGAGTCCTTCAACGTGTCATGCATTCTTGTTGCAATGAGTTCATAATCATCCTCTGTCAGTGCAGTCTTCGAAGGTAGTTTTGTGGCTTTGTGGTTTTTATTCTATGTCTCTAGTGTCCCTTCTTCTCCATCCTTTGTCATCTGTGCCTCTGGTGGCACTTGCTGTGGATCTTTCCTCTTTTCTCCTGGTAGTGGCACTTGTGCTGTATCTTGCGTCTGGGTCTCCACTTTGTCTTTGCCTTTGTCCGATGGGTCTTTCTGTATGGTACTTGATGGTAGGGGTGTGGTATCTTCTAACGCTTGCTTCCAGTCGTCACCAAAGTCTTTGATGACGTCCTCGACATTCTTTGCTGTCCTCCTGAACCAACCATTGGCCCAATCATCCCTTTTAGCCCTTTTTGGCCTCAGGTAAATTCTATGGTGGTCCACCATAAAATCAAGCCGATTATCATATGTGTCCACGATATCCTTGCTGATCCATGGCGTTTCTTGGAGGACATTCCTCAGTAGCCTATAGTATTCATAGAATACTATCGCATTGACCTTTTTCTTGGCTAGGCTATTAGTCTCCCATAAGTTTGTGTAGCGCGCACCTCTGGGATCACCACTCGCTAGTTGTCAAAATTGGGTATGGGGCGGCTCCTTCCACCCGACGAATGCACAGAGTATCAGCAACCATGAGAAATGGAATGGGTGGGTTGCCTCATCCTGAGCTTACAAACAATCTTGCTAAAACATACTTAACAAAATTAAAGACCAATTGAACTGTTCCCCCTCTGCAACTTGTATGGCCAGGTTAATTACTAATCCTATGACTTCCTTTGGGTGAACCTTGGTTAACATTCTGCCTACAAGCAGACTAGCTGTAAATCTGAGTGTATTGTCGGTTAAGCTTGTGATGTCGTAAGCCCGACCTCCTCTCTATAGTTTATATTTGGCAACTAGGGCTAGTGATAGCTTGGAATCCTTGGTCTTTCCTATTATATTTGTCTTTGGGTCTTGACCAGTCTTGGACAGCCCGATGATGCGGTGTATCAGGTCGATGTTCAGGTCAACCATGTTACCAAGCCAGAGGTAACCCCATGTATGCATGAAAGTAGGATGCGCACCACAGCATTAATCTCTGCGCCTCGTCCAAAATGTGGTATTCTTAACAGATTGAGCAGGCCTGAGCTCTCAAGAATTTGGACATGTTCATCTGCACCTGTCCTTGGGTTCTTTTGAATCGTAAGATACTGGTCCGGCCGGAAATGAGGATATGTCTTACTATAGCCCAAGTTATAATCTACAAATTTAACAACAGCAGCATATCCTAATAGATTACCATCTTCCTTTACTCAAGAATCAATCTGTGGTATAGGAACATGAAACTTACCACTCTTGGGAATTTTTAACTCTAGTGCGCCGTCAACTCGTGGCATGATGTAGTCTGTTGTGTTATGAACTTTTTCCTCTAGCTCCGAACTGGATTCTTCTCTCAATTGAGCTTGGCTCCTCATCCTTGGTAGTTGTCCGGTCTGTGATGAACTTGGCGTGACACCCTTAGATGGCGTCGTCATAGCAGACATAAGGCCTCCATGCTCAAACCTTTCCAAAATCGCTTCTATGAGTTCCTCCTCGGACAGAACCCACTCAGTTTTATACTCTGGATTGGCAATGGATGCAAACTAGGGAAATCATAGCACTCTGTAATGAAATTAGCTCTGCTCAGGGAAAACTTAACATGCACTCTATAGCTCTCGGATATTGCAAAGTAACCATCCTGAATGAATGATCTCTGCTTTTATGCTGAAGGCTATAATCCCGGACACAACGGTCATCTAGACTGAACCCGTCAGTCGTATTAATGCCTGGATGAGACCACACCCATCATTCTGATCCTTAATAAATGCTGAAATCCGATCAATTTCCCTCGAAGCATGTGTATGTAGGTGCCAGTCTCGTCAAATATTTGCCAAATATGGACAATTGATTATGCTGTGCCGAAATCTAGGGTAAGGTATACCAGTCATTTCTTCATTAACTGCCTGTCAGAAGGTGACTTGACTAGCCCTCTGTCTCGTTGCAAACTAGGTACGTGGCACGGAGAAACATCGCGCTGCTACGATGCCACACCGCATCACTTGCTCAAAACAAACTTAAGCATTTTTTTTTCAAAATGAACCGTCCTTATGCGATTCCTGATACTTAGAATACCTACTGGTGTAGACTAATTCCCGGTGCGATGCCTCCTTTCAACTACACTGGACATCTGCACCGTCCGCGACTCTGAGTTAGGGCTGAGAGGTGGAGTGGCTGTCACTATAGAGCTTAAGCCTACTGCCATTGATCATCGTGGGAAGAAGCTCCCCATTCAGTTTGCTAAGTTGAACGGCTCCTCCCTCTGTGACTTGCTGTATCTGATATGGCCCCAACCAATGCATCTTGAACTTCCCTGGAAACTTAATAAATTTACTGTCATAGAGGAGTACTAGGTCTCCGATCTGAAGAGTCTTACTCTTAATGTGTCTGTCATGCCAAGCTTTTTCTTGTGCCTTCTACACTTTCTGATGGAATCCGACGATGAATTTGTCCTCCTCTAAGGCAAGCAGCTATGCTAGCCTTTCCTGCACCGTGTATGTATCAGCCATTCCAGTGATCTGAACAATTCTTAAACTGGGAAGAATATACTCCATAGGCATAACAACCTCCTATCCATGCACCAAGCTGAAAGGTATGTGTCCTATAAGTTTCTTGCATGTAGTCCTGTACGCCCATAATACAACGTTAACTCTGAGGTCCCAATCATTCCTTTGGTTGTTGCAGATCTTAGTAAGAGCATTTTCTAAAATCTTGTTGAAGGCCTCCACCGTACCATTAGCTTGTGGATGGTAGGGAGTGCTCTTATGGTGCTGTGTCTAGAATTCTTCCGTCAAGGCCTCAATGGTGCGATTCAAGAAGAGTGTGCCTTGATCGCTCATCAAAATTACTGGGCATCCAAATCTAGTGATGATGTTTTCAAAAATGAACTGTGCGGCTATAGCAGCATCACAATTTCTTACTGCTTTGGCCTCTGCCCACCTGGTGAGGTACTCTCTTCTAGTGATGATATATCTCGCACCAGTTCATTTTCCTGGTGGGTTGATAGGACCCACAAAGTCTATAGCCCACTTGTCAAATGCGCGCAATGTAATCTGCAGTCCCAGTGGCATTTCATCTCATCGTGAAGGTCTTCCTACCCTCTGGCAGATATCGCAGCATTTGCAAAACTCCTTAGTATCCTTATGTAACGTAGGCCACCATAATCCTGCGGTCAGGATTTTCTGCGCAGTCGGCTTTCCTGCGAAATGACCTCCTGCGGTACCTGAATGCGCTTCTCTAATAATAGCCTCTTTTTCATGCAGCATCATATATCTGCGCATGACTTCATATGGACCTAACTTGTATAACTATCCTACGATCAGGGTGAAGTCTGTTGCTTTAACAACCAACTGCCTCTTTTGATGCTTGGTAAACTCATGAGGTTCCCTTCCTATAGTGAGAAAGTGAATGATATCAGCATAGTGCTCATCTGTGATCTGGATAGAGAACAACTGCACATCTGGCAGATTTTCCTCTAGATTACTTGGCTCTTCTCCTGAGTCTATTTGCGACAGATGATCAGGTCCGGCGTTCAATCTTTTTGGTTTCACAACGATTTCAAAATCATACTCCTAAAAAAGGAGTAACCATCTGCAGATTCTTCCCCCCTAACACTGGCTTATTGACCAGATACTTCAATGCGGAATGGTCAGTAAACATCTTGAACAAGGCACCCAAAAGGTAGTGCCTGAATTTCTGTAGCGCGTACACCATATCTAAGCCTTCTCTTTCTGTCGTGGTGTAGTTCTTTTCTACTGTCGATAGCTTTCGGCTGGAGTATGCGATAGGATGATCGATACCTCCTTCTCCTGGTTGCGTTAAAACAACCCCTAGTATGATGCCAGATGCATCCACATGTACATGAAATGGCTTATTCCAGTCTGGAAATACTAAGATGGGTGCTGTAACCATATTCTCTTTAAGTGTGTTTAGACTCTGCTGTCATTCCTCATTCCATAGGAATTTTACATCTTTCTTTAACAGTTTTTCCATCGGTGCTGTAATCTTTGTGTATCCTTTGATGAATTTTATGTAGTACCCAGTATGACCAAGTACTGTCCTCAATTGTTTGACTGAGTTGGGTGCTGGAAGATTTACAATGATGGAAATCTTTACGGGATCTACCATCAAGCCTTGCCTGCAGACAATGTGACCAAAGAAAATACTGAATGGTGCACATAATATACATTTTTTCAAGTTTAGAGAAATCTGGTACTACCTATATTTCTCTAACATCAGTCTTAAATCTCCTATGTGCTTGTCAATTAATCCAAATACAGTCCAATCATCAAAATAAACTTCTAGGAATTTATGGATGTATTCTTTAAATACGGCAACTACTACTCTAGAAAAGATAGTTGGTGCATTATTAAGACCAAAGGGCATTACCATATACTGGAATGAGCCTCATTTTGTTGCAAAAGTGGTCTTATGTCGATCTTCTAGGTGGATTTTGATCTGGTGATAGCCTGAAAAGCCATCAGTGAAGGTCTACGTCCTCCCACATTGTCTAATACTTCATCAGTGAAAGGTGTCAGAAATGGGTCATAAAGTGATGCGTCGTTGAGTTTACGCAAGTCGACATAGATCATGATGTCTCCTTTGGCTTTCTTTTCTTGCACAACCATGGGAATAACCCATTCGCTCTCTTCTACTGGCTCAATGATGCCTGCTGCTAGCATCTTATCGATCTCATCCTTAACTTTTTCTTTGTAGCGTGGATTTTGATCTATATGGATGCTGCTTGAATGGTCTAGCATGCTCTTTCAATGGTATCCTCATTACTCCCAGGTCTCTGACTATTTCGTTCATCTCTGTGAACTTGGTGGAAAATAGGTCCTGATAGTCATGTAGCAAGTCTGCAATTTGTCTATTTTTTCATCGGTCCAATAGTCTCCAATAGAGGCAAACTTTGGTTCTATGTCTGTGCCAATATTGATCTTTTTAATCTTGATCGGGTCTATGATTGCTGGAATCTGTAGCTTCGATCCATCAACATCGCGAGTCCTGACTCCGGAATGTTGATGTTGTGAGGATCCTCATCCTCATCCTCTAGTTCTGCTTCAAATTTATAGCACTCGAGTGCCTCTTCTAACTGGATGGCCCACTCAGGTTGAGTATGTACTGGTAGGGTACAATCCTCAAATATATTAATCTTTATTACATCTAGGGCCTGATCAACATTTGGATACTCAGATTCAAAAGCAAAGGTAAGTAGAAAGATGTCTATTAAAAGTGGCCATGTAGTCATTCCCTTGCGCAATTCATTCTCTGTGTACCAGTTCCATGGAACTGTGTCCAAAGTGTGAATGAATTGGTGAACCCATTAATCCTCAGGAATGTTCGACCAATCTTGTTCACATGTCTAAATATGTGACCTGGGGTCACTTTCTCCTATGTATCTCTGCTGGACATACTCTCTGTTGGTAGAGAATCTGATCACCATCAATCTCTTAAGATCATCCCATGATGCGATATTCTCTTTATGTGCATACCACCATATTGCAGGTGTGGCTCTTACTGCAAGGTCCATAGCTGTGATCCTCTGCTTGTGAGGAATTTGTTGTTCAAACTGCGTGAGAAAGTCCTGGATATCTGTTAGACCATGAAATGATGGAATCTCATTGATCTCTACGCCAATCCATTGCAATGACTTAGTCATGTACGCACATCTGCGCACTGAGACTTCATAAAGTCTGTTCTGCCAATTCTCTAGACCAACATCCAAATCTGATGTGCATGAGCTGTCGCATCGCCAACTAATGTTCCCTTCTGTGGTTGGATTGATGTAGTCGCTTTGGTTCACAGTCATCTGATAGAGACTCTCCATGTTATGTGCCTCTTCCTCTGCTCGGATAGGTTCAATGTATATAGGACCCTGAAGAGGATCTAATGGTGTGATGACCCGGATCTGCACGTCTTCAAAGGTCATTTGTCTTATCTTTAAGTCGATAACGACCATGTTACTGATCGCCCAATCAATGCCTAGTAGTGCTCGATATGGTCTACTATTGCCAATGATTTCTATAACTTCAAATTCCACAGAGCTGTGAACTTCGTCAATGTCAACTGGCACCTGCGATAATCGACCCAGGGGTGATACCCGCTGCTGATTAGCTAATCTGAGATGGATAGGAGATCTGACTAACTTAGGGCTACCCATCTATTCCCATGTCTGCTTAGTCAGAACATTTACCTCTGATCCTAGATCTAGGATCACCTCGTCCATTTCAAATTATCCAACCTGTGCTATGAGTCACATCTCTCTTCCTGTTCTTGGATGTCCCATAATACTATGAACAGCATGCTGTGCACTGCTCACGGAAGAAGATGGTTGACACTGATCTATGATGCGCTGAAGTTCTCCGATATCTTGCTCATTTCTCACGAGTTTTAAACAACTCCGCAGGAAGGATTGTACACTTCATGTCAACTCATCCTCGTCACATGTGCCCGATGTGGTAGCCTATGATATCTGTACAGGGCTAATGCCACAAGGTGCTAGCTGCGGTATGCCCCTAGATGGCGGTACCTATGATCCTGATTGCATAGGGTCATCAAAGAAAGTCTTAGCTTCCTGAAATGTCTGTTTATTCTTCTGTAGGTCAAGTGGTCTTGCTTTGTTAGGAGCTTTGCGCACCCACTCCTGACCTGTGGTCTTTTTAGTAACCTGCGATTTCCCATTGGTGGAAGCACCGTTGTGAGTCACAATGTTGACTCTTGGTTCTGGTTCTTCCTGCTCAATAGCAATAAGATGGATGTTCTGGTGTACTGCTGGCTTAGGTTCTCTGATCTTAGCTATCAAGGTAGGACAGTCTTCTATAGCGTGATCGTAAGATTTACAATAGTTACATGTGGTGGTAGGGCTTTGACAGTCCCTAGCATAATGTCCTAGAACTCCACAGTTGTAACAAGTGACGATTCCACGACCGCGGCCAAAGCATTCTCCCCGGACAAAGCCTCCTCCATGTCCTCATCCTATGAATCCTCCTCCATGGCCAACATGAGCCTGATCATACTGTGGTCCCACTGCCGGACCCTGTGTTTCTGATTGGACTCTGTACAAGTCTTGCTTGCTCTTGACCATGAGATCATAGGCTCGGAAATCATGTTCATCATGGCCTATGGACTTGCAGAAGACACAGTATAATTTCTTAGGTGTCTGCATGTACTTCTAAAGTAGAGGGCACTGGTGAGGTAGGTGTCCTCGTGTTTTGCATATTTCACACCACGGCCCGTGGGTCTGTGGTAAGGGGTTAGGAGCCCCGATTTCTATATATTCTACAAAGACTGGACAATTGTCTTTAGTATGGCCTTGTGCTTTACACTTGACGCACCATATGTCTTGCGCAACCTCTTTCCCTTTCTTAAGCTCATGCATCTATATCTTGAGATTAGCCAACTGGTTTTGCAGATTTGTCATACCTGTGCTGGTTTTAGCTAGAGGTGAATCCTCTAGTTTCATTGCCATCTCCAATGCGTCGTCTTGCGTCTGGAGTTTCTGCTGCATTAATGGTAGTCTGATGTGAGGGAGCAGTACTGCAATAAACCATTCCTTATGCTGCTCCGGTGCAAACTCAAAGCTGACTTGGTCTATAAGGGCTTTAAATTTCTGATCGAAGTCCCACACTGACTCTGTACGTAATTGTTTAATGTCTTTGAGCTCTGTAATGCACTGTGACTCGGACTTAGGTTTCTTAAACTCTTTAATCATGGAGGTCCTGACCTGGACAAGTGTTCTGGGTACCGCTGTGGTGTACTTCATATACCATGTTAAGGCTCGTTCTCTCAGTGTGGTGACCAACTGTACAAGTTTTCTATTATCATAATTGATTTCTTTAATGGTCCACATGGCTTCACATAGAAACCAATGCTTCTCTGGGTCCTCTGCCCCTGTACCCTTAAAGATAGGTAGCTTCATATCATCCCCCATTTTATTCTATGTGGTGGATGTTGATTTTCTATGTTACTACCACTCAGTGGTGTAGGTGGAGGTGATGTAGAGGTAGTATGTACTGTCTTGGAGCTACTAGATGGAGTTCCTACGCAATTGTTCTGAGTCCCGATCTATTTCTGTGGGGTATAAGGGTGGTAAGGGATACCCCCTTCTGTTCTTTCTGTGGTACTATGACTCTGTTGTCTAGTATTATCTGAACTATCTTCAAGTATGGGAGAGCTGAAATCTACTTTGTATTTCTTTCCACTACGTGTATGTCCAATGTCATCAAAATCACTTTCAAACTCTTGTGACATTACTATCTTTACTTATTCATCTAAAACTAGATCCATTGTTCCTTTTTCATGTAATAACATCTTAATGGACAAGTTTAAAGATTTTAGGTACTTACCGCGATATCCTTTGAAGAAGTACCGCTCAGCCTCGTTGAAGCTTTTTCTTTGTTCAATTGCAAACTCTGTGACGAAGCCTTATAGCACACTCACAAGCCAGAAGTCTACTGTCCTTGTAATTGGATTATCAAGGTTCTTCACAGTCTGAATCAGCTCCGGTGTCCAGACAAGGTTTCTTTTCTTCTTGAATATGCTCGTATCCATCAACTTTGATAACCAGTCATAAATCTCGTTCCCAAAGGTCGCAAAAAATATTGCATGGAGGTATGTAACGATATGTTTTTGTAACCAATCCTCTGTACTTAGTCTAGGACTCTTGTTCTCGTGTTCGGCAAACTCTTTCTCCTTAGACCCAACCCACTCGTTGATTTCGTCTCTAGTAGGACGCCACCAGAACATTAGTGCTCAGTTTGTTCAAAACCGGCAACGAAACCATTTGTTGGTTGCTGGGAAGACCCGGGTTTTCTATAATGTACCAGTAATACCCCTAGCTCACTGGCACTTTCGGCAACAGACTGCAGAGTGGCCTGAAGTCTCACCCGAAGTGATCCTAATGGGTTGGCCAAAGACTCAAGTGTCTCGACCAGGTTCTGTATAGCATCCTGTGTGCGTCTCGCAGCTCTTCTTAACCACGAGATGCCTCTCTCTGTGATGCGTAGTTCCTCTTACTCACGATGACTCTAGTCCTGATCACACCACCTCATCCTGGGAAACACATAACTCTCTCCTATGCTTAATCCTCAACCTGCGGTACCGCGCACCATAGTTCCTTTGATGGTGCGATATCACCTCCCTACGATATCCTACTGCTGCGACTCAGCGTACTTAGCGTACTGGTGTTTAACTTACAGGACTCAACATACAAAACTTCTTTACACACTGCAAATCTTAACTGTCTTGAGTGAAACTTAGACAAACTCTTATATAGAATACTTAAATACTTCACTTGCATTTATCCTTTTAATATGATGTGAACTGAATAACACATACATACATTTACTGTAAGCAAAGTTCATGTAATGAATGACAGATAAAACAAGTAAATACAATCACATGAATCAATCACATAACGCTCTGATTTTACGTGGTTCACTTCCAGGGTAGAAGCTACGTCCACATAACTGTGTTTCTATATTATAACTTGAGAGAGGTACACAGTTCTATTGCACCGCATATGCAGCTAGAGATATTCTGGGTAACTCTGCACACAGCCTGGAGCCCTTCTCTCTTAGATCTCTTCTCTATATTGCCTTCTTACAATATACTCTCTCTCTCTCTCTCTCTCTCTCTCTCTCTCTCTGTCAATCCCTACAGATTGTTACAATACAAAATAACAGTGAGCTAACAGACTACTAGACTCTCAGACTCGCTGATGTCTGAATAGCTATAGGTTACCCTAATAGCTCTAGAAGGACTGACTAGCTAACCTTTTTCAATACAAAATACATCCCTTTATAGGCGGCCCGAAGGTCTCGCCATTGCAACACTGTGGGCCTGTCCCAATAGTAACCAAAAACCATAACTAGTGACAGTCGGCATATCTGTACTTGGGGTAGCCTCTTTCTGTCACACCATTGCTCTCTGCAGTCTTCCATGCTTCCCAGCACTAACCATGGGTACTATGCACCGCTTCCCATCTTCTGTCCTTCATCTTCAATACCTCGTCCTCGTTGCTCCTTTTCCTTTATGAGGGTAGATGAGCCCTTCTATCTTCGCTACTGCCTTCAATGCAGTGGTTGAGCTCTCTCTTCTCGGCCGCTCAGGTACTGTCATCTTCCTTGACTTCTCTGTCCCAACAGTCACAGTTTCCGACTCTGCTCTGTAGCTAGAAACATGCTACAACGTCGTAGCTTTACCTTATCTCTTCATCTTTTCCAAACTGTCTATCTGCCAAAATGGCAGCTTTTCCTGTAGCTGCGGGACTCTGCTCCAACACAGAGCTCACATAGCCTTGTTGCAAATGAAACAAGCCATCATGCTAGTCCAATCCCTAAGCTTGAGACCCACGATTTCCCATGCGCATTTAATTCACCACCTTGGCCCCCATTACAACAAATCAAAACCCAAAGTGTATAGTTCATGCCAACTCCCAACACAAAGAAACTTTTAAACACCATGTAATATATAAACCCCAACAAGCACATTATATAATTAGGGTATATCCATAGTTCATGGCATTAGTAATATTCCATGAATGGTTAGTGATATGTCCTAAAGATTTTACACAAAGAATTTAATAAAACAAGGACCATGTTATAAAATAATAAGCCATGTGTACATTATCATATACACCATGAAAATTTTAAAGTGCGGGAGTAATCAAGCCAAGGTCATAAGACCATATAAAAAAAAAATAGTAAATAGTAGAACATAGGCTAGTAAACACCCAGACTTGCATAAATATCAGCTAACAACCGTAATAAAAGTCTCTAGGATAGGACTGTAAGTCTGTCATTGTCCAAACTGAGTGCTAGTGACACATGGGATGTGTGTCTTGTTCTGCTTGTATAGTCCATTTTCCGTTGTCAAGTGCACCTACATGCGACAAGGAAAGAAGTGCATTAGTTCCAAAAGAACTAAGTAATCCCTATAGCGATAAGTAGAAATAGTTACCTTTTCAGGTGTTTATGCGGGAAATAAGTACCGCCATTCCAGCCCTTGACAAGTGCAAGTTAAGTCATATTTATTGATAAGCAGTAATCAAACTTTACAACCGATAAGTAAGCAATTGAAACAACATACATACATATAAATACATAACTATCTTTTCAGATATTAAACCACATAATGACAACACAACATTTCACTAATAACAACATTGGGAAAACATAGAGAAGGAGGTAAGCACAGCTTATGAAAATACTGTGTAGAGAAACAAAGTATGACACATTCTGCATAACTTGAGTTAATGTCCAATTCAGGAAGTGAATGACTAGCCTAATAAAAATAAATAAAAAATTCAAATTTTGGGGACATTACAGTATTGATGATGCACCTTTATTTCAATATAGTTTCTCTCACACCATGTCCTTTTTAAAGGATTGATGATTCAACTTTATTTCAATATAGTTTCTCTCACACCATTTCATATTCAAAGGATGGATGATGCAACTTTATTTCAATATAGTTTCTCTCACACCAATTCATCTTTGTTGGATCCTATCTACAAGTACAAATTTTCTATAGTTATTGTCATCCTCTATGGATAACCCTATACTTATGTTGCAACACTACATCGTTTCCAACTATATAAGTATGTCATGTGAAAGGTAATTGAAAATGGGGAGAATTTGTTAATAATCATTTAAATCAAGCATGGATGCCTAAAACAACTTTAAATACTAAATGTTCACTAGCAAACTTATCTTAATATATTTAATGAGACTTAACATGAAGGAATTATCATTCACTTGTTTAACAATGTCAAAATGAATTCTCATTCACTTGGAATATACCAGAATACCTTAATTTGGTATACATCCTCTCCCAACCTATTGTCTAGAACTTACCCAAGAACTTACTATCTAGGAAACATTTAGTGGATTTGGGTAAGCATAATTATTTCTAGACAATAGAAACGAATAAATTATATGTATCTCATCCATATATCATCTTCTTGCACATAATGATCACACACATATTGATTGAACGATCTACTAAGAACCTTAAACAAGCTACAACACACATAACCAATAAAGAAAACAATGCTAGAGCAGAGAGCTTATAAATCCCTCTGTTAGTTAAGGTTTAAACCCTAAAGGGAAAGCAAAACAATGTAACTTATCTTGCACAATGTTGGATCTTGAACTTCCATCAGGGCCCCATTCGACTGTTAAGAATCCACCTGCATTAACAGAGTGAAGCAGTCAAAGACTGTAGGTAAATAATAAATTGAATTGAAACAAATAAAGATTTTATTATTTATTACCTTCGTGTTCTAGGATGTAGGGCTAGAAAGAGGTGACCTCATTTCCATCCTCACCAGCACTATCGTCCCTGCAACCAACCGGCCACAGTAAAAACTTAATGAATTTTTAAACAAAGTAAAAAAATTGTAATATTTCTTACCTAGTGGAGTTGCAGAGAGGGCTAGGGGTCGGCTTTGTTGGTATGCCCTTATCCCTCCTCTACCTGTACCAAAACAAAACCATATCAATATTTACAATGAAACTCTTGAAACTACTTAATAAACCTTGCAAACTTGACATAATAATCCCTTAACTCGTAAAGGACAAATTTTGAAGCTGCAGATGGTGGTTGGGTCTGCTAGAAGTAAAGCAACATGCTATAAGCGGTCGTTGGAGGGTGATTCCATGAAGGTGGGTAACACGTTTTGGCCAAATTTGGTGATTAAAACCTGATTTTGTATTCATGTGCTAGATAGAAGCCCTCAAAATGCATATATGCCATGTGAATTCCGACTTGTAGTAAAAAACAATTGTAGGATATTATGTTGGATTCCCAATGATATATTTTTTAAAATATTTCAATGTCATTTAATCTGTGAAATTTTTCATTTCATGAACTATGTGACCTTAAAAATTTGAAGGAGTCAATAAGTTCCTTGTGTCCAACCCCAATAATTCAATCTTACATTAATAATTTAAAAAAAAAAATATATGAGCATGATCTACACAAAATGCACTGTGGTTTGCATATTTTTTTGTTAATTTATTTCGCAATATAAAATTATTTATTATTTTTCAAAAGTGACCATATCTTATTTCAGTATCATTTTATACACATGTGTGTCCATCCCATCTTTTTTTTCACTGTTTTCAAAAATTGAAAAACCAAAGATACCCTTTTGAAGAGGACCCGTCGATGTATGGGCTGTGCATTTTTAATAAATTTTTGGATGTGTATTTTTTACCCTATGGATTTTTCTTTGATCTACTTCGAAGTTGTTGTGAGGTTTTCTAAGTGTAAGTTTTATAACTAATTAAAAAAAATCATATGAATTCCAAAAAGCATGCATGATACTTCAATGGATAAAGGATTCGATGATGAATCTATCAAAATGACCTTCGCTCAGTTGGGTGCCATGAATGGCAGGGTTTACAGCCCTAGAAGACACTGAGAAACATTGATTTTCCTATGAGAGGGCTAATTCTCTATCTTCCAGGCCCTCGATTGAGGTCCAAAGCTCGATTGAGGGTCTAACAAACCCTCGATCAAGCTACTATTAAACATGTGAAAAAAAAGCTCTATACATGAGTACCAAGGTTTTATATGCAAACACACCATGTTTATATGTTGTCCAAAAATTTGAGGAAATTATAAAGGGGAAATGGGAAATTACAATTTTTTCGAGATGGTAAATGTAAAAATAAAATAAAATAAAAACCTAAGTAAAAGAATAAAAAAATAATGAAATATAAAATATAAAATAATAAGAAGAAGGATACTTATTCTCAACATTGTAATAAATATAAAGAATTTATTTATTTTTATTTTTCATATCCGAATAAATGATAAGAATATTAATGCATAAGAAGAAGAATTGGAGCAATAATATAATACTCTTAACCATAGTGAAATATACTAGTAAGAAGGGAATGTGTCATTTGCTTTTTAGATTGATTTTTTTGAAACTATTAAAGAGGCATCAAAGTTTAGGGAACAATAAACTCTTTTCATAGTTCATCTAACATATAATTAGAACTCTCTCATTATATAGATAAATGTGTACGTAAACATAATTGACAATTATAACCTATTACCAATCTATTTCTTCTAGACACGAGTACATTAAGAATGCAGCAAATGGATAAGACTCATGAAAGAAACATGACATGCCAACTCGCTCCACTCAAAAAAAAATCGTAGTGATAATAATATGTTGCGCGCCATATGTGTGACCTTGCGACCCTCCTTATAACTAAATTTAATGAAGTTTAACGATTTTCTGAACCAGATATATTCACAAAAACATTGAACTATATGTTGAAAAGATATGGATTTAAACAACTCTATAGATGACATTGATTATGAATATTGTGTGCAGTGACCAAGTGGACAAACAGTTGTTTGTAGCAAAATGGTTGGTAAGGAATTTCAACATCATTTTATTCCTATAAGCAATATATCTAATGTGTATACAATTGCTTGAACCTAATGTTTTCAGAACTAGAGTTACAAAAATGTAGTGAAAGGATTTAAATACTAAAAATACTTTTCTCCTTTGTATATAATTTTTAATTAAAAAAAATACAATTATGTGATATGACTTTGAAAACACTATTTTTTTTTATCTTAATTGTCATGTTCTATTCCTCCTTGGGCTCTGGGATTTAAATATCTGGCCCGAGGATCTATATCATAGGTAGATTACAGTCCTGAGAATTCAGGTCGAGTGGACACAACTCGCCTAAGTTCAGCTCATCAACTGAATTGCATGCATCATTGCTCTCAATTCAGTTACCAATGAGAGAAATGATGCATGCAATTCAATTGATAAGCTGAACTTAGGCGAGTTGTGTCAACTTGACTTGGATTCTTAGGACTACGATCTACCCACGATAGATATCCTCGGGTCAAATATTTAAACCCTAGATCCCAAGGAGGAATATAAAAGGACGATTAAGATAAAAATTAGCATTAAAGTCATAGTCATATCACATCATTATAGTTTTTTAAAATTAAAAATGATATACGAAGGAGACCTTTAGAGAGATGAAAATGTGAGCATGAAAATAAAATATGACCTCATTTCCTTGGGTTATATAAATGTCCATTGTTTACTCTTCAAACTTGTTATTGTGCCACACATTTGCAGTTATTCTTGCTAGTAAATTGTTAAATGAAATTAGAATTTACATCAATAACACATGACTAATTGTTTTAGTGTTTCATAATGCTAAGTGTGTAGGAAAATAAATAAAAGAAAAGGTGTTATGGTGACTGTGGGATCTGAAAAGCAAAAAGTATGGAAACTAAACATGATACTACATCTTATTTCAACAAGAATTGAAAATGTACAATGACATGAATTCAAATGGGGATTCAAAATACGTGTCCAAGAATCTTTTGGAAGACTGCATTAAATGAAACTTTACATGATGCATATGGAAATACACGTGTTTTCAAAAATACCTCTATTGAATGTTTATGTGTGGTTAGAGAAAATATCGATCGAGCTAGCAGATTAATTAAGCTTTTAAAAACTTTAACTAAAAAAGTATTCGAGTGCCCATATTCATGTGTGCACATGAATATGGACACCCAAAAATTTCTTTAATCAAAGTTGTTAAAACATGGTATTGTTCATTGGAACAAGGTCTTCAAATTCAATTAAAATGAAACATAGAATTATATGATAATAAAATTTAATAAAACATAATTTCTACTAGAAGAATGATACTTGTGGGTAATAGTACATACCTTGAAGAAGAAAAAAAGTAAAACCATTACTATTGCCACTTCCTCTATATTTTATGTGTAGAAAATAGTCATGAAGTAATCAAAGTCATAGATGTGATTGATTGGAGTCATAATCACATCTATGACTCAATTACTCTATGACCCATATCTACAAATGAATATAAATGACCCTTTTCTATCCAACAAATGAAGTGAATTGAATGATGTGTTTGTTTCCTATTTATATATGGTTAAAAATGATCGATCAAGGTCTTCTTTAACCCTCTATCGAGCTTGTTTTGAACCCTCAATCGAGGGTTCATCAATATATCGATCGATCGTTTAACGTGACCTTGATCGAGGTGTTAATACCTCGATCGAGGTACATTTTTTTTGTTTTTGATGAAATTACCTTGCCAAAAATTGTAACCCACCTCTATGGATTCACCCTGGAGCCATGAAAATCATAGGTACACCTTGGGAGAAACCAGGAGAATTCCATTAAAATCATGGGAAAGTTTTCACACCCAAAACCTTCTTACAATTGGAATTGACAGAGAAGAGCTTCGACTCTCGTAAACTTACAAAGTAGACAATGAAATAATGAAGGGTTCAGACCAGAAATGTGACACATAAACCCGATTGAAACCCTTACCATTATGTTGTATAGGTGGAATTACAAGATGCATTCTCGAGACAGTAATAAAAGCATGCTTGTGTTTTCAACTCGCATCTAGGGAAGCATTAAAACCATAAGTCAAGCAAGGTACTATACCTTTTAACTATCATAACTCATGGCCAAAATTAATGATAACCTTCAATCATTACTCATATGCCAAGTTTTGAACTATGATGGAAAAAAATCAAATCTTATAACAATATGAAATCATAACCTTTTTATATGTTCTAGTTATGGTATAAAACCCATAGTTGGATTTTAAACCTTACAATCGAAACAATCAAGCCTTACCATATTATTAACCCTTGCGCTTTAGGACCAAGGTCCTTCCCCATGTTATACCTTATAACATTTGTGCTTAAAAACCAAGGTTAGGCCTTGGATCCTTTCAAAACTTTATTACATAGAAAACGTGGGATCAAGACTATACCATAGTCTTCCAATCCTTGTTTCATGCTATCTTTAGGGCTAAGCAAGCCTCCTTTCAAACAAATATAAAAATGATAGAAGGAGAAAAACATCACCTTCACGTATGTTTGGTAGCATGTTGTCAAAACTCTGTAAACACCCGTAGTTGAAAAAACTTGTCATAAAGCAGTTTAGTAATTGTGTAAGCGACTATACTTATCATCAAAAGATAAACTCATGCCATATTAATTAATTATTTCTAGGAAATTAATGATATGTTTATGTATGTATATGTTATATCATTATTTTTTAAATCTGGAAATTAGAGGTGTGTGACATTTACCATTCACTAAGACCTTAAATTCATTACTACCCTTAACTTCGTATTGAATTGACTTATCTAATATGGTGAAAAACTCCTTGTTCCCATTCATGTGGTTACTACAACCACTATCCACAAATAAGACACCTTTAAAACTTTACTGATAATCATTAAATGTAAGCAAAATTGGATTTTCGTCTAGTTCAGTTTCATCAATTAAATTTATAGAGTGTTTTTCAATGTCTTCTTGCTTATCCATACACTTACTAGAAAAATGGACAAACTTATTACAATAATAACATTCCACCTTAGATTTATCATACATCTGAGTGTTTTGCTTCCAATTTCCACTATTTCTCCCCCTTAAGCTATGAGGGTTCCACTGAGGTCCTCTTTTAGACTCAATTTCTTCCTTACCCTCTCCATGCTCATTTGATATGCTACCACTTCCTATGTTGCTTGTTCCTATTCCTTTTCTCCTTGAGAGTGATGACTAAGATTTAAATTCATTAGCTGTGTTGTTTTCTCCATAAATGTTCATCCTAGATTTGTGAGACACCAAGGAACCTGTCAAATCATCAACATGATTTGATGGGTAACCTTATCCTCCTCTATGGATTCTACTATAGGTTCAAATCTTTTTGGTAGTCTCTTCAGTACCTTCTTAATTATTCTATAATTTAGGATATTTTCACCATAACCTCTGAACTGAATTATGAGACTGATCACTTGAATCATGAACTAGTCTACAATTTCATTATCCTTTATCTTTATGCCTCCAAACTATCTTGTTAATGATTGTAGCTTGACACTTTTCACTTTTATTGTACCTTGATAGGTTGTCTCTAAGATGTCCCATGTTGTATTAGAGTACAATGTTGTTGCGATTTTGGGAAAAATTCTTTCATTTATTCCCTGTTGGATGAGGAAAAGGACCTTTGCATCATTTTCCTATTCTCACTGCACATATATTTGCTTGTATTTGTCAGGGGAAAATTAGCTTCCTAGTCATCTAGATCTGTATACCTATTTACAAGAAAGTTCCTGAAATTTGAGAATGAAAAAGGGTTCTCATTTTTTTGGCCCAATGGTCATAATTTTTTCAATTTGGACTGGAATTTGTGGCTAAGAAAGACCAATGCTTGAAGGTAGACCATTATATATACACTGATATTCATGATATATTATTTGCAGAGTTTCCCATTGTACTACATAAGTGGTTGTCAAAATTGGAAAGAAGGGAGACAAATTTCCAGAGAAGAGAAGTCGTCGAATGGAGTGATTAGTTGGTTTGCAAAGTAACCAGTGTAAGTAACACCATCTCTAGGGCTGCTGATTTGTGGGTTGACAGTATTTTGCAAGGATATATTACTAAGTTTGCAGTAGAGGCTATAACCTCATATAGTGAGGATGAAAGAAATATTTTCTGAGGACCGTGAAGAAGGTATATGTTATCTATTAGTACATGGATCAAGATGGTCATGTATGAGAAGGGTATGCTATAGTTGAGTAGTTGAGTCACATCCTGTTAAGTCAGGAACTTGTTTCTTTAAATTTTGTGTTTTGATTGTTATTTTTATTCTAAGTTTGCTTATTTGCTTGAGTTTGATCTTTTATTTACTTTGGAAAATTTTTGGTTTTGAGTGAAATTTTCAGGTTTTGCCTTTAGGTTCTTATTATGTTTTATTTGTTTAGGTCTTGAAGGGTTTTTTAAGACATTATATGAATTAATTAAGTTCACAAACAACATTTTGATCATAGTTCATCATTTAAACCTCACTCAAAATGAAAAAAATGATTAAAACAATGCCAAAATTGAATTCGAATTATTCTTGTAGCGCAACTGCAAAAAGTTTACACAGCAGCGCTACAAGAATATCACGCGTGCAGAAAATGCCGGTTTTTAAGCAAAATTCACCCATGATTTTGGTTTTTGATGACTAATCACATGCTTGAAGGCTTTTGATACGTGTGTCTTTAGTGATGATCATGCAAACAGGTGCGTTTGACAGTAGGAAGGAGATCGTGGTAAATCATTAGTTAGAATTGGGTGAATTGTGACAGGTAGACAAATGAGTTTGGTTTGAAGTGAAAGGAGTTCTCCATACATGCGTTGCGGAGCTAGAGACTAAGTGGAGCGAGGAAATTTGCCAAAAACCCGGGAGTTGCAGTTACAAAGAGGAGTTAGGGTTTTCGCCGTTGCAGAAAGGATTTAGGGCTTTCTCATTTCGCCACCTGGAATCAAATTGGACACCCAAAGACACTTGTATAGCTAAATTTGACAATCAGATAGCCCAGGCATTAAGTTTAAGCGTCTTCAGCAGAGCAAGAATAAGGTACTCCATGTTAACCTGATAGTGGCAGCCAAATTGGGGATTTCTTCTTTAAAGCTTGTTATGATAAAATTGATTAAGGAAAGTTGTAATCGATGATGTTAACAAGCTCCCTACGATTAAATATCAATCTAAAAGGGTTTTGGAATGCTTTTGGCAAGTGATAAGTTGAAAAGTGGCATTTTTATTGAACCATTACCCTATCAAGACCTGAAAGTGTAGTAAGGAGAAGCTCTGTTTAGTTTGTGGTGAGCATAGTTTCACAGAGTACTGGTTACTTCTAACCAATGCAATAAGTGAGTTGAGCATATCAATTGCCTGAAGACCTAGTCTAAATTTGGAGCTAGAAGCTGACTGGTTTTGATGATAAATATAAGTTGGAGCAGAAAGCTAGCAGATATCAGATTGTCTTCATATCTTTCCCTTCACTGGTTATACATTCACAAGTTGATTTAAGCAGCAGGCTTTTGAGAGCATTAATGCAAAGTCATTTTTGCAAACAGAGAGCTCATGAGTGACATTAAAAGGATCCAAGTGTACTGTTTGAGCAGAGTCATAACACACAGCTTTTTTCATGCATTCTAGAGATGATCTATCATCATTTCCAGCAACAGTGTTATTGAAGAGTTTGGGGCACTCTGTTGACCTAAATCACTCAAGCTTGATACAAAGCTTGTCCTGCATTAAAAACAAAAATAGACTGTTAAAATAATCAAAAGAAAACAGTCAAAGAGGATTGAAACAAGCTGACTATCAAACCTTCGAAGCTTGAGAAGAAAAAAGGAACTGTTAGGTCATTCAAAGGGCTTTAAATTTACATAGGTTTTCAGTCATTGAGAATAGATGGAAAAAGTGGCAAAACAAATAAGGCTGAGCCCACAGATCTGAAATGTATTGACCAATTTCCAGGTTGTGCGGAGCTTTTTCAAAAGGCTAGTTGGTTAGACTTCTTCAAGAAGATCGATTCCTATAATACTGAAGTCTCATATAAATTTGCCCAATGCTATAACTAGGACATGGTAGTGTTTGATATCCTGAAGTTTAAATTGACCGTGGAGCTAGTTGCTGAAGCTACAGGAGTTATAAATGAAGGTGAAATGTGGTTCAAAAAGTTTCCTTTCACTTTTAATGCCCAGAGGTACCTTTTACCTGGTATCACACCAGACTGGAGCAAAGGAATACTAATCCAAAATTTCAGAGAAGAATGGGTGGATCCCATTAAGGTCTTGCAAAGCTATATCACCTATGAGGGGAGATATGCCTATGTGTTCAAATACCATTTTAGGTTCTTACAGCATCTGGTGGATGAATCCAAAATGAGTCTTCCTTTCTTTTTGTTTAAAAGTTTGCAGAAGATGTCAAGTAGAGTTAAGGGGCATCAGGATCATACTACATAGTCAATTTTCCATCATGGTTTGATCAAGTTGATCATAAGTACTGCCATTCAAAAAGAAGGGAAGACAGGGGATTATTTTCTTTTCTGGTCTGGTTTTCAAATCAAACAAGAAGAGCAGCAAACCAAAAAGCATGTAGACAAAGGGAAAACCCTAGTTAGGAAACTAGGTCAGAAAATCAAGGTTGAAGACAAAAAAGATATTAAACTATGAACCTCATCAGTATTTAGCTGACAACAAGGACAAAATCTCACTGTTTACAAAAAATGAAGGTTAGCCTGTGCAGGGAAGGGTAACAGCAGAAATTTTCAGTGAAGAGAAGACTGTTGCCATAGAGAATATTGCTGTAAAGGAAGAAAATATCCAGGTCTAGCAAAGGAGCCCCATCACTATCTTATCTGAGGATGAGGGATATCTTTTAGAAGAAGATGAATTTGCTGTCAAAACTGATTCTAGGGTTAACACATACAGGGAAGGCTGCATCCAAGAAGATGAAGCAAAGAGGTCAAAGAAAAAGAAGACCAAAGTGGTAGCCATGGATTTTGTTGCAATTAAACATCAAGGTAAAAGTTTGAAGATGTTGGGAGAGCTTGCCTCAACATGGAGACCTAAAACTAGGCCAAGGAACAAGTTAAGGCTCAGTATGAAAAAATTGTTAAACCCTAGATTAAATATAAAAGAGGTAACAACACTTGATGATGATTCTTCAAATGAAAAAAAAAATATTGAGAAAGAAGCAGTTCTGAAAAATCCAGTTTCTCATCATGCAAAGGGGAAAAAGCCATCAAAGTCAGCAGAAGATGTTAGTCTCACCGAGACTAAATTATCAGCAGTCTTTTTTGAGTTAATAAATGAAATATTAAAAGAGCAACATAAAAAGGAGGTTGAGGTCTCTCATTCTGAAGACCAGCAGTTGATAGAGGAAGAAACACCAACTGAAGCAGTTAATCAGGAAATCCCTATGGTTCATGGTGTGTCTTCAGATCCATTGCCATATGATGAAGACATTTTCAGAAAACTAGATATTCCATGGATACCCAGTGAGATGCAGGATACTATAGCAGGGAAGGTTTTTGATTCAGACAAGCAAAACCTGTAGAGAACCATCAAACAATACATACATCAAATGGATTTCATGCCAGAAGTGAATGATGGCTTGATCCTAGCAAACAGAAGACTTAGGGAGGATTTGCAGGAATTAAATGACCATTATCAAGAGCTTACTACAGTGTCCAAGGAAGCCCTGAAGAGAAAGAGAGCCACAGATTTGCAATGTGCAGAGTTGAAACAAACTATCAAAGGCTTGCAGCAGCAGAATGAAGAACTTACAATAAGGTTAGTAGACATGGAAGCTAAGCAAAAGAGAGTAAAGAAGAAGGACCAAGCTTTGGATGGAATAGCCTTACTAGCTGAGGCTGCAAAAGACCTTTGAGTTTGTTAATTAGTCAGTTATTTGTTATGTCTTTTGAGAAATATTTTAGTTAGTTAGTATTTTGTTAAGTTTTTGGAAGAAATTTTCTATTTGAAAATTGTAATATGAAAATTTGTGGAAATTCAACCCAGTGATAGATTAATTTTACTCACAACAATTAACAATTGATCATGCAAAATCACTCACAAAAGAGACTGAAATTGGAGTTGAACACTAAACTGTATTAAATCAATGTACAATAGCCAAACTTGTAACATAATAGGTTTTTGAATAAATAAAATACATCATGTATTTGAATGCATGAGGAGAAATTCGTATCTAGCATAAATCAGGCTTACTAAAATTAAGCAAATCCCCCATAGGTGTAAAAAGTTGATCCCAAATCTGTCATGGAGTTCACGAATTAGAAAAATGGATTAGGAAAGCTAAAGAGTGATGGAATGACAACTCATACATGCTTTTCCAAGGAGAAAAGAGTGGAGGATGAAGAGGACAAAAAACTAGTTCACCTCACCTAGTCAAACTTTCCCTATTGCCTTAAAACACTGAAAAAGCAGGCAATAAAGCAGAAAAAGTAGAAGGGCGCCTAGGAGACCAAGAATAAAGCAAAATTGATTCCTTGAGGTTTCCCAAGTGCTACATGGGTCAAATTAGGAAATTTGGACCACTATGGATAGGTAATTGACAACTTGCATAAGGTGGGACACATGAACTAGGAAAATAAGAAAAAAATAATTAAATTAATGTCTAAGGTAGTAAACTATGGGTTGATTATTCTAACACCCCCCCTTAAGCCTGAATTATGAGTAATATATCAGAAAATTATAGGGCCTAGCAACAAGGCTTAGTCACCCTTTTACATACTGCATGTCCATACAACCAAGGAAAGAGGCAAAACCAACTTGGGAAAATCCTCCCTTAGACATGGACTGTAAAACAAAATTTGGAAATCTTGTCTTCACTCATGCTTCATAGCATGATCAGCGATCCCCAGTAGTGATTTGATATTGCTGAAGGTCTTCTCACAAAATGCTTTGGTGAATATATCAGCTACTTGTTCTGAAGATGAACAGAAGAGTAGGTGAATGGTGCCATCATGCACAAGCTCTCTGATGTATTGCATATGGATCTCAATGTGTTTGGTTCTCTGCTTCTGAACTGGATCTTTGTAGATTCAAATGGTACTCTGGTTATCATAGTAGATGGTATTTGAGTACTCTGATTCGAAGCCACACTCTCCAAGTAAACCCTCCAACCATAAACATTGAGTTGTTGCATTAACAACTCCTTTGTATTCTGCTTATGTAGATGATAGTGCAATGGCACTCTATTTCTTGCTTGACCAGCTGATTGGCCCTTCTGCAAGCATGAACACATACCCTAATGCCACGACTTTCTATCTGTGCTTTCACCTGCCCAATCACTGTTAGTAAATCCAATCAAATCAAGATCAGATTTTGCTTTATAGAAGATCCCATGTGTCCTTGTTCCCTGAACAAAGTTAAGGATCCTTTTGGCTGCTTTCCAATGGATCTCATGAGGCTGATCCATGTATCTAGAAGCCACACTTACTTCATAAGAAATATCAGGTCTAGTATGTGTCAGATACAACAAACATCCAATCAATTGCCTATACAGTGTATTGTTTACCATAGGTGAAGAATCAGCTTCTTCCAGCTTCACTCCTGAAAGGAAAGGAGTTTTTCTTGCTTTGCAATCCTTCATTCTGAATTTGTTCAGCAATTCCAAGGCATATTTGGACTGGTGCACCTTGATTCCAGCTTTGGTTTGAGCAATCTCAAGCCCCAAAATTTGACTTAAGAGCCCCAAATCTGTCATGGAGAAGGCTTGGTTCATTGCTCCTTTTAAGGAAGCAATCTCATCCCTTGAGCTTCCTATAATGAGGATGTCATCAACATATAACACAATGATCATTAATGAACCATTAATTAACTTCAAATAGACATTTGGATCTGATTTGCACCGAACAAAATTCAGTGATAGCAAAAAGCTATCGATCTTGGCATACCAAGCCCATACAATGACTTTCTCAACCTGCACAAAAGAGAAGGGTTAGTAGTAAAACCTTGAGGCTGCTACATATATATCACTTCAGTGAGATATCCATTCAGGAAGGAACATTTTACATCCATGTGATGTACCTCCCATTTCCTTCAGGCTGCAATGGCTAAGGCTAGCCTGATGGAATCCATCTTTGCCACTGGGGCAAAGGTGTCATTGTAATATATTCCATGAACTTGTGAGTAGCCCTTGGCTACCAATATCACCTTGTACTTCAGTGGTGAACCATCAGCAGCAAATTTGGTCTTATAGACCCACTTACATTGGACTAACTTTCTCCCTGGGGGAAGATCCACTAGCTCCCATGTGTTGCTCTTCTTGGAGTGAGCTGAAATACTCCTTCATGGCTATTTGCCATATTGGATCTCATGATGCTTATTCATATGTTTGAGGATCAGAATCCACCATCAAATATCATTTTTCATCAAACATAGGATCCTTCATGCACAGACCACTCTCAAATTGAGATCTAGTCCTCCTTGGGTCATTGGGATCCCCAACTAGCTCTCCTGCTGCATGTAGTGTCTTGGCTGCCCATTTTGGCCTTGTAGGGATGTTAGGGTCTGCAATAAACTCATATCCATCAGAAAAATCAGAATCATCATGTTCAACAAACTCTTTACTTACTTCCTAAGGTTCAGGTGGAGAAGAGGCTTCTCCAACTTCCATTGCTGCAAGGGGTTCTTCTTCAAACAGAACACACCTTTCAATGAAGGATTTGTTTGTGCTCAAATTTATTAGCTTGTACCCTTTTGAATCTTCACAGTATCCAACAAAAATACACTCTTGGATTTGGGGCTGCAAAGCCTTCCTCTTCTCTGTTGGAATTCTAGCCCAAGCCTTTGAGCCAAAAATCCTGAAACGGGTCACATCTGACTTGTGCCCACTCCATGATTCGAAGGGAGTCATACCATCAAGATGTTTATGAGGCACCCTATTCTGAATATAGGATTCACAGTTGATAGCTTTGGCCCAGTACTTTGGTGGCAAGGTTTTGGACTCCATCATGCATGTTGCCATCTCCTTCAGTGATCTGTTCTTCCTCTCAGCAACACCATTTTGCTGTGGTGTGTAAGGGATAGAATGCTGCATCTAAATACCTGCATCTGCACAATAATTAATAAACTCAGACTTGACATACTCACCACCATTGTTATATCTGAGGACCTTGAATTTCCTTCCAGACTGGTTTTCAACCAAAGCCTTAAAGACTTTGAAGAGGCCAAAAACTTCAGACTTGTGTTTCAGGAAGTAAACCCAGCAATACCTGGAAAAGTCATCAATGAAAGTCAATGCATAGTTTTCCTGACTCATGGAAATATGAGGGAATGGGCCAGCAACATCACTGTGGATCAGCTTGAGGGGTGCAGAGGTTCTCTCATGACTAGCTCTCTCAAATTTATGCTTTGGGTGTTTTCCTAGGATACAACCTTGGCAGACTCCTTTGGAAAATTTTATCTTGGGAAACCCTATGACCATATATTTTTCAGTAATATTAGAAAGATACTTTTAATTTAGGTGGCCAAATATTTCATGCCAAATCTTGGTAGCCTCATTAGCATGAATCAGAAGAGCAGAGGGGTTTGAGTAAGGTAGGAAGTGTGAGAACATGTATACCTTTTGAGCATGATTCGCAACTCCTTTTGCAATGACTCTACCACTTGAGATCTCTGTGATCTCAAATTCATTAGGGGAGAATATGACTTTCTTAGGAGACCCAGTGTGATTCATCTGGTACACTGACACGAGGTTGGAGGCAAGACCAGGCACATACAACACATTGCTGAATTGACCATGATCAAGATCAATCCTCCCTTTGCCCAAACTTTCAGTGAAAGAGTCATCTCCTGGTACTATAGGTGGTCCTTTCAACATGTCAAGTGAGGAGAAGGCCTCCTTGGTCAAAACCATGTGTCTTGAAGCTCCAGAATCAATGATAAAACTAGGTGAGCTTGATGTGCCAGCAGCCAATGCATGAACTCTCTCTCTGTCATCTGAACTTGATCCTCCTTCTTTCTTCTTTGAGATGTCTGGAAGGGAGATGCCATTCTTCTCCAGGAGTTGGGTCAGCATGTCTATTTTCTTCTTCATACAAGAGATTTCAGTGTGATTTCCCTTATTGCAGTATGTGCACTTGCTCATTTCTCCTTTGTTTTTCTTCTTCTGGTAGTTCTTCTTGGAACCTTGTGGCTCCTCCGGAGACTGTTTCTTGTCTCTCTTTTGCTCAGGTGGCTTTTTAGCTTTCTTTTTTCTTTTTGAATCCACCTTCGAATCTCTAGCAATCAGAGCTTGATCTTTGGATGGTTTGATGGTTCCCATCATCACTAGCTTGTCCTATTCTTGTGTGAGAGATTCCATGAAATATGCAAGGCTAGGCATCTTCCAGGTTCGAGCTGTCAGTTTTGTGGCATAGAAGTTTGAAACAAACACTAAATAGTCAGGGCCTAGCTTCGAGAGAATGGCCAGGATGATCTGATCATCCTTCTTTTTGATCCCACACTGTTTCAGCTGCAAAACAAGTGCTTTGAACTTGGAGAAATATAGCTGCAGGGATTCAAAGCTATTTGGACTCAGAGAAATCAGCTCATTTTGGATTTGATGTCCCCTCATCTCATATGTCTTTCCAAAAATATCAGCAATATTCTCCCATACTTCATTCGGTGATGTCAATCCATCAAGATGGAAAAGGAGGTCTTTGGAAATACTCAGACACAGGAGACCATAGGCCTCATCCCTTCTATTGTGCCATTTTATCTTCTCTGCAGCTGCATTGAGCTCTACTTTTGTTGCCATAGTCACCCTGTATAGGCCTTTTTCTCTCAACAGTATCTCCATCTCTGCTTTCCATTCAAAGAAATTGAAGGGAGTCAAGATAGTTTTCTGTGATTGATCCATAGCTTAGAAAATCTGTCCCGGCTGTCAATAGAAGGCTCCCAGTCACTGATGTCGAACCTGCAAAACAATTTTGAAGGAGAGAAATTGATCTAAAATGGCTCTGATACCATGTGGATATTGAACCCAGTGATAGATTAATTTTACTCACAACAATTAACAATTGATCATGCAAAATCACTCACAAAAGAGACTGAAATCGAAGCTGAACACTAAACTGTATTAACTCAGTGTACAATAGACAACCCTGTAACATAATAGGTTGTTGAATAAATAAAATACATCAGGGATTCGAATGCATGAGGAGCAATTCGAATCTAGCATAAAGCAGGCTTACTAAAATTAAGCAAATCCCCCATAGGTGTAAAAAGTTGATCCCAAATCTGTCATCGAGCTCACGAATTAGAAAAATGGCTTAGTAAATCTAAAGAGTGATGGAATGACAACTCATACATGCTTTTTCAAGGAGAAAAGAGTGGAGGATTAAGAGGACCAAAAACTAGTTCACCTCACCTAGTCAAACTTTCCCTATTGCCTTAAAACACTGAAAAAGCAGGCAATAAAGCAGAAAAAGTAGAAGGGTTCCTAGGAGACCAGGAATAAAGAAAAATTGATTCCTTAAGGTTTCCCAAGTTCTACATGGGTCAAATTAGGCAAGTTGGACCACTATGGATAGGTAATTGACAACTTGCATAAGGTGGGACACATGAACTAGGAAAATAAGACAAAAATAATTAAATTAATGTCTAAGGTAGTAAACTATGGGTTGATTATTCTAACACAATTATCCCATCAATGACTTGGCTGAATACAGTTAGGGTTTCAACCCTAACTGATTTTTTGAGAAATAGTATTTAGGTAGAGGAAAAAGAGAACAAGGGGTTCGACTTTTTGGCTGGCTAAGGAGGTCTTGGACTTGTTTATGAGTTAAGTACATAACTCTCATGTTTATTTGTTGAACAATACTATGAAATATATGATCTAAATCACCCTTCATACTATGTTTTAGCTTCATTGTTTAGCTTGTTTATCTACTTGACTGATATATTCATTGCTGGTTTATGGTTTCTTTACTTGTAATGCTTGTCAGTTATGGATGAACTTTAAGATTATACTCTGATTGGTACTTGGTGATTATATTATTCATCTTTTCTCTTATTTATTTATGATTTAGTTCCTGCTTGACTCAAGAATGTATTCCCTTCAGCCACCAGACTTTACAACCACAAAAAACCCTAAACCTTAGTTTTACTGGGTTGAATTTTTGAGATTGTGTTGGCTTGTTTCTTTATAGCCTTGGTAACAATTTCTGGCACAAACACATCCCATGGAGGAAGGGTATGTTGCAAACGAACTATCAAGAAATTGGGAAATGGTGAGTTGATATGTTCCCAAGAAGTATTTAAATTGAACTAGAGGCTAGATTCCTAAGGTGTGGAAGGAGATTTAGATCTGGGAAAATGATAAAGACAAAGGAAGGTCAATGAAATCCTAGTCTGTTCAAGGAAAGAAAACATGAACTTAAGTCACAGTTAGAGGAAGGATCCTGCAATGAAGAGGTGGACTATAACCCAATTTCAGAAGGACCAGAAGACTCTGAAGAGTCTGCTGATACACAAAGGTCAGGATGCAACTACATCATGCTAGGAGCATCGCTAAAGTTAAGTTCTAGAGCCTCATCTCATAAAATGGTTATTAATACTGATAGTGCTAGTACTGTGACTAGCACGCAAGAGGGCACACCTCCATTAAATCCTTCATCAAATAACCCTGACGCCAACTCAATGGCTAGGGAAGATATTCGGTTACTGACCTTCAATGGAAATGGATCAGAGGATCTAGAATAATATTGGTTCATCTATGAAGCTATATGGATGGTTTGTTTAGTTCAAAACATGGAATTAAAGAAAGCGGAGATGATCATGAATCTAAGGGGTTGCATGCTAGACTGGTTTATGAAGTTCTACGTAGTACCTCCAGGGACACCACAGAAGATCCTTGATGAGATACGATCCATGATGATCTCTGAGTTCAGGAAACCTAAGTTTGAGTCACAATGCATCACTGAGATCAAGAAAATCAAACAAGAATTGGTAGAGTCAGTATGGGACTTTGACCAATGGTTCAAGACTCTGATGGCCAAGGTAAATTTTTAGATGTTGGATGTACATCATAAAAAGTAGTTTATTGTTGCGCTATTAACACACATCCGAGGGCCATTGATAAAAAAAAATATTGAAATGCACACAGAAGTGCTAGAGTTGGCAATGAAGCTAGAGGCCTCACTAATCGGCGACAGTGCCGTGGGAATGGTGCAGGTTGAGTCACAGTTGGCTAATCTAATGATACAGCTTCAAGACATCAAGAAGGGAAAAGAATCCCATGAATAAGTATGGTGCAGAAAATGAAGAACGATTGGACACACTAAGTATTAACTATCCGACCTTCATGAACTATGTCTCATCCTGTGCGCCAAACCCATTAAATGGAAATGGACTACCCTAGTGTCACATATGCCAATCTAGAGAGCATCGCGATGAGGAGTGTTTATACTTACAAAAAGTTGTAAATAACCCAGTAAACCTATTTTGTAAATTTTACAAGTCAGTAGGGCATGAAGAAAAGGATTGAAGAGCATACTAGCTCTTGAAGGAAAATACGGTTGACACTTGCTTAATGAAGAATGACGGGTAGGCTCAGGATGAACTAGAACAACTATCATATTAGCCTACGTATTTCCCACCCAATAAATATCAGAACTAGTATCAGCCTAAGCATGCACCACAACAACCATATGCATAGCAAAATCTTTACCAGTCGCACTTTCAGCAGAACCAGTACCTTCCACAACAACCACACCCACAAGGAAGGGGTGGTGGAAACTTCAGAGGAAGAGGAGGAGGAGGATTTCATAGAGGAAGAGGTCAGGTTACATGCTATAGCTATGGACAACTA
The DNA here is from genome assembly GCA_001517045.1 of Pseudotsuga menziesii. Classification (NCBI taxonomy): domain Eukaryota; kingdom Viridiplantae; phylum Streptophyta; class Pinopsida; order Pinales; family Pinaceae; genus Pseudotsuga; species Pseudotsuga menziesii. The sequence continues at coordinate 192,806 of LPNX010160205.1, read as the reverse complement.
GGTAACTATGCCATATATTTCCTGTAACCTATGAAGACATGTTCATACGATAAGGGATAGGACCATAATGTTGAACAATGTCACCAGTTGATCGCAAAG
>LPNX010160205.1:157414-188294 GCA_001517045.1 Pseudotsuga menziesii | reverse complement strand
AACCTCAAATGGAAATAGCAAAGGATTAGATCTTACCGATTTGAGGTGTTCGTCCTTGTCCCGGAGTTCGCTGATCTAGGGTTTGTCACAGAAACCCTAATTTTAAAAACTTGGAATATTTTAGATCTGATTGGATAAATAGATAGATCTCTTCAAATGGAGCTGTCCAATGTACTCCTTTTCTGAAAACAGTGGAGGGAAGCTCCCGGAACAGGAAGCCCTAATTTACTGATTTCTTCTGCAGAAATTCCTATTAGTGTTTCTGTAATATCTCCGAAATTACTGATCCTCTGTGTCTGAAATTTCTTACTGAGGTAACCTCACATGTCCCTGATCCAACAACATAGGTTTCATCAGCATTGGTTTCACCATTTGGGACTTATGATCCGTTTCCAAAGGTGACCTGTTACTGGACTGTTCAGAACAGCGAAGTTGTACGGCCTGCCACATGTCACTGGTTCATCTTCTGAGTTTGAAATTCGGACCATAGAAATTAAAGTCCGTTCCATTTCTGGAACATCTTCAGGAATTCCATTTAGACCTCTGTAGCCTATGATATAGCAGATCTCCCCAGGTGTCCTGTTTAGGGATGAATTCTGGAAGAGGTTGGAACCTTAACTTGGAGAGATCGTATCTCCCATAATATAGCGAATCAGAGGCTTCCCTTTGGAAACATTGTTAATATGGATTTTATATTCGCCCCCTACAATTTTCAGCTTCTGACACTTCGCCAATCGCGGAATATAGCGACTGTACCAAAACTTAGCAGTTTTAGTATTTAGGGTTTCTCCTAGCTAGGGGTCAAACTAGGGTTTGACTTTCCCAGAGATTTACCCAACCAAATTTCCTGATCCAGGTCTCTAAATTTCGGTTTTGATGAGGAGAACAATTCTATCCTAGTCTCACTCAAAAATTCCTCTTCTGTAGAAATCCCTAATTTCCACATCGAAACTGAAAATGCTTGAAATTGAATTCCGCATCGACAGAAAGATGCACCCTTCAATGGAGAGTCATCCTAGCATACTTGTGCTAAAAATATGTGGAGAAAGATCCAAAAAATAGGAAGCCCTAGTTCCTGTAGCTGCACAATGTCTTATTCTCAGTTTAGCTCTGATACCATGTTAGTTTTTCAACATTTAAGCTAGCATTATAATAAGATCTTTTCACTGAGAGAATAACAAGCACAACAATCACATAAGCACATCACAAGAGACAAGAGACACAAATATTTTAGGAGGGGAAACCATAAATGGAGAAAACCCCTCAACTTCCTCTAAGATAGTATCACCACAAGATGTGATCCCAAAACAGTAAGATGACCTCCCTTCACAACAGCAGCCTTCTGTCTTCTGTCAAGCCCAAGAATTTCCTTCTCCAAAAGTGCGCCACAGTTGAGAGAGCAAGAGAGATAAGTCACAAGTGATAAATAGAGAGACTCTCACTCTCTATTTATATTCTTCTGTTGACTTGAAGTGCACTCAACCTAATAATTACTACTCGAGCCTACACCTTAATTAGTGTATAATAACTCAAGTGCCCCATAAACAGTGGGGACTTACCCAATGACTTGATATGACTTGTTTACATTATAATCCTCCCGATTGGAACATCGGGGCATGACCACATGACTCAAATACATAATAGAAACATCCCGGAATAAACACCGGGTTACAATAATATAAAATACAAAGAAGAATACATTCCGAAGTTACATATACATCAACACAAAGTGGCAGGCTAGAACCATCACAGGTCCTGACCTTGTGCAGAATCCAAACCCAAACCCAAATTTGAACTTGAACATTTAGATGATTGTTGTTAATCCAAGAGATCCAAATGTCATTGTCGTAATACGAGGAGGTGCTGCGACCAGAGCTGATCAGGATAAACAACAAGAACAACTACAGCCGCAAGTATGACCTGCGATGTAGAAGAAGCTGCCATTCAACATCCAAAAACAGAAGTAAGTATTGATGGATGTGTAATGTAAGTTTATGGATCCAAAAGAATCGTAGATGTTAGAAGAAGTCAAGGAGATGCCTGAATGGTTCCAACAAATATTTCAGAAAAGGACTCTACAAATTGTTAGTAAGCTCAAGTCCTTCCTGTCAAGTTGCTTAGCGCTAATACAACATAAATATACTATCGCAAAATTATAGGGAATGATAGAAGAAACACCAATAGAGCCACAACCTGAAAAGAGAGTTAACTAGGTTGGAAATAAATTCAAAACAAGACACGAGTTAAGAATGACTGCGCAGTTAGGGGATAATGACACAGATTACATCATCTTAGAATTGGGTTTCGACGTCAAAATTTTGGCGTGAAAAACATGGAAAAGTATGGGAAAGGCATGCCTAGACTCGTCTCCTATCCAGTTGTGACTTTCTAGTTAGGAGAAGGTTCTGCTAATTGGAAGATTGAGTCAATTCCTTGTCGACATCAAAGGATTTCACACATTTGCATATTTTGAAGTCGTTAATATTGTTGATGACACGAACCCATATCCCATGCTGCTAGGAATAGATTGGGCCATAGACAATCAAACCATTATCAACTTCAAGAAGAGGATACTCTCATTTGAGTATAATGATATGAGGGTACTGTCACCCATTGACCCTTTGGAAGGACAAAGATATGTTGAGCCTGTCTACAATGATGGACAGGTTGAATATCTCAACCATATCTACAATGTCATTGCATTACAAGAATATTACATCAATCAAACATCAGATGGAAGCATGAGATGGAAGAGTGGTAGTTCCTGCACATCTAACTCAGGGGAGGCTTTGGAGAATTGGAAAAACATACTGCATGAGGTCTCTATGAGACGATGCACCATAGTTACAAGGTATGTGAGACAGGTGGATAATGAATTAAGAGAGCTCCCACCTATGATGGTTTACCTAACCTTGTGACCTTCTTAAATGAGTTTGAAGGACTTGTAACAAAGTCACAACGCTTGTCTGTACTAGATCATGTGCTAAAATCCACACCCTCTAGATGGTGCACACAAGCAGTCTATAACAAATTGGCCATAGTGTAGAATGTTGATGGAAGTTAGGTTCAGTGAATAAGTCACCCTTGTAAATCACAAATATTCAGGGTTGGTGAACCCTATTGAAAAAATTAACCATTGTCTCACGGTATTTGTAGAATACCCGCGATAGGAGTGGATCCATAATTCCATACATACATTGGAAATGACATGTAGAACCTAGTATGCATCTATGGAATTGCAACAAGGAACTTAGGATTGGGAAGGGATCTCTAAGTAGTTCGTGCACACATTTGAATTTTCTAATGAGTACCCTACAGTTGATGTTGCACTTCAAGCGATAAAGGAGAAGATATTTTCTGAAATACTTGATGAGGAGGTCAACACTCACCAATGCAGTGTGACCATTCAACCATGGATGGCTTGCTACAATCTGGCCGAAGACCCAAATGATAATCTGACTAACATAAACATACCCGAATATGAAGGTACATGCATAGTAGAAGGAACCAGCATTTCAAGTGACCAGTTCCTTAAGCCATTGAAGATCAGGAAATTAAACATTGGGTTTCCAGACAACCCAAAGTTCGCCAACATAGGAGATTATTGGGATGAAGAGACAGTCACGAATATCATGGAATTAATCCAGAAGTACTAGGACCTATTCCCTGCCAACTTTTTAGAGATGAAGGGGCTAGTAGGATATCTAGGGGAGATGGAAATACCCCTGTGACCATATGCTAAACCTACTAAGTAGCGACCCTATAGGTTGAATCCAAGGTACAAAGAGAAGGTAAAAGCAGAATTGGATTGAATGCTTGATGTAGGCATCATTGAAATTGTTGAGGAATTAGAGTGGATCAGTCCTATAGTGATCTAGGATAAGAAAAAAACTGGTGAAGTAATTATCTATGTCAACTTGAGGAAGTTGAATGATGCATGCTTACATGATCCATTCCCAACACCATTTACAAATGAAGTGCTTGAAAGCGTCGGAGGGCAAGAAATGTATTCATTTACTGATGGCTTATCTGGTTATCATCAAGTCAAAATTTCGAAGGAGGATCGCCACAAAATGACCTCTGTCATTGAATGGGGATGCTACCTGTATATAGTAATTCCCTTTGGACTCAAAAATGCACCTGCTATTTTTTCTAGAATAGTAGTCTCTACTTTTAAAGATTTTATTCATAAACTTCTTAAGTTCTACTTTGATGATTGGACTATGTTTGGTCTAGTAAGAGACCATATTCAGAGTTTGCGCATGATGCTAGCCTACTGTCACTAGTATCATATTGCGCTCAACTATGAGAAATGTATATTATGTGCATCGTTTTTTTTTTTGGGTCACGGCATATGTCATGGCGGTATTTTGGTCAACCCAACAAAGATTGCAATTATTCTTGAATAACCACCACCTACATCAGTCACATAACTTAGATCAGTGCTGGGACACACAAGCTACTATAGGAAGTTCATCAGAGTACATGCAATCATCAATGCACCTATGGAGAAACTGTTGAAAAAATATGCAAAGTTTCAGTGAACAACAACTTGCGAGGAAAGCTTGGATAAAGTGAAGAAATAAATGGCCATCGCACCAATACTTATGTTCCCTGACTGGAAGAAGGAGTTCCATGTGCATGTCAACGTGCCCTCTATTGTGCTTGACATAGTCTTGAAACAACTAGGAGAGGGTGCGCTAGACCACCCTATTTATTTTTCCAGCAGAAAATATCATTAGCAAAAAAAACTACACGACGACAGAAAGAGAAGGCCTCACTATGGTCTATGCACTTCAAAATTTTAGACACTATTTGTTGGGTGGGAATTTTCAGATGTACACTGACCATTCAGCATTGAAATACCTAGTCAACAAGCTAGTGTTGGGGGTGAATATTTGCATATGGCTTCTCCTCTTTCAGGAATTTGATTTTGAGGTCATTGTTAAACCTGGTCGACTCAATGTCAGGCCAGGCCACCTGCCAAGGACAGGAAGTGATGAAGAGCTAACCAGCCTCAAAGATAATTTTCCTGGCGTACAACCATTTGCTATCCACATGATGGGAAATAAAAACCATGAGTTTAATGCAATTATTCACTTTTTGAGAATAGGCTATTCACCTGAAGGAATGTCAACTAATCAGAAGAAACATTTGGTTGTCAAAGCTGCTGACTATACACTGATCATGGGACATCTGTTGAACCTGAGCATAGATGAAATACTACGCCGTTGTGTTTTTTTATTATGAACGACCCTCGGTTATGAATGAAGCACATGCTAGTGTCGCAAGAGGACACTATGTGGGAAAAGAAACTATGTGTAAGATTTTACAGGAAGGACTATGGTGGCCAACCATATATGTGGACACTAAAAGCTTCTGCAGGTACTATGATATTTTCCATAGAATAGGAAACCACCGCGTTGCGATGAGATGCCACTTGCACCGTCGATAACCCTTCAAGCATTTGACAAGTGGGCAGTTGATTTTGTAGGACCGATTAGTCCACTAGGGAAGAGAACTAGCATGCACTACATTATCACTGTGACAAACTATTTAACCAGATGGGAAAAATTTGTGCCTTTTAAATATTATACCGCTGCGACTACGAAAATGCTTTTGTTTGAAAATGTAGTCACCAGATTTGGTTGTCCAAAGATACTCCTAAGTGACCAAGGTATGTATTTTTTAACAAAATGATTGTTGAGTTGAATGTAGAGTTTCAGATCCAGCATAAGAAGAAGATACCCTATTATCCTCAGGAAAATGGAATAGTCAAATCTTTCAACAAGATTCTAGAAAATGCATTGACCAAGGTATGCAACGTGCACCGAGATGACTGGGACCATAAATTCTCAGCTGTTCTATGGGCGTATCGCACAACTTGCCAGCAACTAATAGGCCACACTCCATTCAGGATAGTATATGGACATGACGTTGTTTTTACAATGGAATACATTGTTCGCAACTTATGGATTGTTGTGCTGACAGAGATGACCGACAGGGGATGCTGTCGAGTAAAGGTTAACGCAGCTTGTCCAGATGGAATAAGAATGCTTCGTCATAGGATTCCACTAGACTGTGGAGAAGAAAAGACAAAAAGCATGGCATGACCACCATATTTGAGTTAAGCCATTCAAAATTGGAGGATTTGTGTTACTGTATGATCGCAAGTTTTTCAAACACTCGAGAAAGCTAAAGATACGTTGGCTAGGGCCCTATAAGAGCGCACACATCACTGATGTGGGTGTAGTAAATATAAAAAGAATAGATGGAATGTGTGTTGCAGGAATGGTGAATGGCATTCACCTGAAACCATACTCTTATGGGAATAAACTCCCTGGCTAGAACCGTGCTGCAAAAAAAAAAGAGACGCCGAAAGACGTAAATTGTTTTGTCACGTGTCTGCGATAGAACTAGTGCAAAGCACAGGAAAAAGTGCCAAGTGAATTAGAAAAAGAAAGAAGCACCAAGAAAGGTGGAAAGTACTACAAAAAGAGAAATGACAAGCTGGCCAACATTAAAGTGCAAATATACGGCAAAGATTGAGGCAGTTATAATAGTTAAGTGTCATTAATTTGACGAAATACAAGGAGAATGATGACGTTCTTTTTCGTCCCATCAGTCATCCTTAACATAACTACCATAACTGTGCTAACAGGTACAACCTACAGATTGTGCTGCCAAGTTAATGAAGGAACATGTCAACTGAGAGTCCAATGTGATCGACTAGACGTCTTTTATCAACCCAAATGGCACTTCTCCATCCGAGTTCCAACATTCCTTATGTTGGTACACAAAAGGACATATTAGGATTGAATTTTTCCAAAACACTATAGATGGGCATGACTTGGGATGCATTTTCCCTTAAATCAGCTTGCTATATAATTTTTCTAAGTTTTGAGTTACGTACGCGGCTATCTCCATCGCAACTCACGTACTGTATGCAACTATCTGCATTGCAACCCGCATACATCAGCGTACGCGGTTTTCCTTTAATAAAATCGCATGTCATACGCAGGTTGCCTATATTAATAGTTGCGTGCATCTTAGCTCGACCTTAAAAAATATAAAACGTGATTAATTGAGATTAGTTGGGCCCTAATCATCAACTGTCCCAACTATTTCAACCACCTTAACCTTTGAAATCACTTTATTTCCCAAAGTATAAATAGAGGCCTTGGGGTGGGCATTAATCAATGAATATTGGAGAGAAAAGTTATGCTGGTGGTATATCTTCAGAAGTCTTGGAGTAGCAGAACTCTGATTCCTTTGGTTGCATAGGAGTCCTTGTCTTAGAAGCTGGGTTGTACTCTTATCTCATTCACTGATTGTTAATAAAGAGAATTCTTCTTCCAACATTGTGTTGAGTCTATTTCATGTATCGTTGTTAATGAATATATTTGATTATGTATTTGATATATTGTTTATCTAACCTCTTATATATACATACATGAGATATTGTTTAGAGAATTTTCTCTTTACAGGTGAAAGAGGTGCATCCCTGGAAGCTTTGGAGAGAAGAGGAGCAGGAGAAGATCAAGGTTGGATCAACCGCCGGTAATCCGGTAAGTCAAGAATTTCTTCCTATTCCCTTTCTATTCTCTGGTAAAGATGATTGTCTACAAGGTTAGTATTAAGTTGGTAACCCCAAACCCTAGGTTACAAGGGTGCTTAATCCTGAACAACAGAACTGGCGACTCCGATGGGGATTCTAGCTTGTTGTGGGTTAGTCCTATAGATACTTGCCTAGTCTTTGCTATGATTCAGTGTATGGTTTTATATCTTCGTTTTGACTTGCAGTAGTGTTTTAGAGACCTTCATTATTTTTTCTTTTTTGAAAAAGTTTTGTTATGTACGCGGTTTGCTGTGCTACACATTTGCATACAACAACTTGTATATGCAAGTTTCTATACTGGACAGCCGTGTACAATACGCGAGTTGTTCTATTAGATAGTCACGTACATCTCTTAGTAGCAGATTTTTAGGTAGGGTTACTTGTCCCTGTCTTATTTGAATTTTTCTCTGATTTGGGGTCTTCTAGTGCTGGCATTTTGCTATAGGTATAAAAGTCCTGTGCACCATACTTTGTGCTTTTCAGTAAGCCCTTGATTTTTTGTTGCTTGAATCTTCTTTCTTTTAGCAATTTGAAGTGGATTATCCTGTTTGGGTGATAGGTTCAGTGCTGTGTATCTGCATCAGTGATCAGGATTTTAGATACCTTGTACCCTATACTATTTCCAAGTAGGTTCAGTTTGTCACTTTCCTTTTAATGATTTCAGTGGATTTCATTCATTGTTTCTTCCCAAGCTAGGTGTTTTCAAAGTCTCTTCCTTAGGTGGTTGATTTTGGTTCTTACAAGTCTTCTATACTTCATTTTTCTTTATTTATGGTCTGATTATTCAAGCATACTAAAAAATTGTTGCATTTAGGTGCATAGTAATTTTTGAAGAGTTTGAAAAGTGAAAAAAAACATTGGAAACATTTGCACTTGAATTGCATATCGTAGTTTTATTTTCAGTTTTTGAATAAAATCTCAAAAATTACAAAAGCGAAGTCTTAGATTTCTCTTAATTAGTTGTAATTTCATTAGTTCATATCTACAAAAAGAAAAAGAAGCTTGTTTTAAGTAGTCATAATTTGTTTTGGAATTCATTTTATACACCTTTTTACTTTTCTTATCAAGTCTATAATATCATAGTCATTCACACCACTTACCCTCTGACTAAGAACAACTCTTAAAATGAACGCTATAATTTAAAATTTATTAGTAAGTTTTGTTTTATAGGGTCATACACCTATTAGCTTAGGCTATACCTGTGGGATAGTAAGTGTAAACTCCCCACAAGTACTTAACATTCAGACGTAGATGGCCAATCGATAGGTAAATCCTTCTCTGTGTTGATAGTATCTGGGAAGCTCCTCTCAAACGGGAGTTAAGCACAAGGCCGCATGGAGGCTTGGACTGAGGAGATTGTTAGTTTTTCATCATATAAGCTAGCATTATGATCTTAGGATCTTTTCACTGAGAGAATAACAAGCACAGCAATAAAACATAAGCACATCACAAGAGACAAGAGACACAAAGAGTTTTCCTCGGGGAAACCATAAAGGAGAAAACCCCGCAACTTCCTCAAAGATAGAATCAGCACAAAATGGTAAAACCAGAAAACAACAAGATGCACTCCCGAAAGTAGTAGTCTTCTTCTTGTCTAGTCCCAGTGTATTTCCTTCCTCACTTAGGCGCCACACTTTTGTGAGTGAGTGATGTGTTGCAAGTGATAAATAGAGAGGCTCTCACTCTCTATTTATATTCTTCCATTCACTTAAATTGCACTCCAACATGTCAGCCTCACTTAACAATTACTTACTAGAGCCGGCATCTCTAGGAGTGTCTAATAACCCTAGTGCCCCACCACTCGTGGGGACTTTGCCTCCTCCGACCAATAGGAGGGTAACACAATGGTGGGGACTATTGCCCCAACTTACAATGACTCACCTAGGGTCGAATTCACTAGGATAGTCTAATAACCCAAGGACCCCACAACTGTGGGGACTTTAACCCTTTACCAATAGGAGGGTTACCCACAATTACTTGACATGAATTTCTCATTATAGAAACTTCCCGATCGGAACATCGGGGCATGACATGACTCAAATACATAATAGAAAAATCCCAAAATAAACATCGGGTTACAATATATAAGATACATAGAAGAATACATTCCGAAGTTACAAATACATCAACACTCCCTCTTAACTAGGAAGGTATTCTTTCGACACAGTTTTCAGTGCAGGTCTTCTTCTCTGTATCAACTAGATCATATTCGTCTTCAAGTCATCTTCATCTTCAATTCATCTTCATCATTGAATCTGGATCATCTCTCGATCTAGATCATCACCACTGGACTGGATCTGGATCATCACTCGATCTGGATCTGGATCTGGATCATCTCTCGATCTGGATCATCACTGCTGGATCTGGATCATCACTCGATCTGGATCTCTAAGAGTCATCATCACTAGATCTGGATCATAGCTCGATCTGGATCATCTCTGGTCATCATCATGTGTGTACTATCTCATCATAGGAAGTTATACAGAGCCAGCCCTTTTTCATGCTGGTTGTAGGCCTAGCCACTAGGTAGGTCTTTGCCCAGCACTTACATCTGACCTGCTCGTCAGAAAGGCACACCCATCACTCACATCTGATCATGTAGTAAACTACAATCACATCAGAAAGGCCCAGCACTCACATTCACCAGCATGATAGGCACATCAACTATCATCTGTGAAATGGCTCTGCACTTATATTTGACCTACTTGTCAGAATGGCACATCCATCCAGGCGGGAACACATCCTACCACAGTGATGAATGACTCTCACCCAGGCCAGAACTCATCCTACCACAATGATGAACACTTTCCACACATTCACCCAGGTTGGAACACATCCTACCACAATGATGAACGACTCTCACCCAGGCCAGAACTCATTCTACCACAGTGATGAAATATTTGTGCACTCACATCTGACCTGGTAGGAACTGAATCCTACACCCTCATTATAATGGCCCCCAGTCCCTGACTAAGCTACCTAGTAATGGACCAGGTGCCTCCACTCTCCCAGAGAGTGGAAGTTTCCCTTACATCTGTCCTACTCGACAGAATGGCCAACACTCACATCTGACATGGAAGGAACTAAAACCTTTAGCCATGAATAGAATGGTTTAGCCCTTACATCTGACCTACTCGTCAGAATGGATCTCTCAGTCCCTGACTGAGTGTTCCTGGTAACTGACCAGGTGCCTCCATTCCCATAATGGCAGTCAACACTCATATCTAACATGGAAGGAACTGAATCCTCTCACCATGACAGAATGGCTCAGCCCTTATATCTAACCTACTCGTCAGAATGGCTATGGATCTCTAGCACTCATATCTGACATGGAAGGAACTAAATCCTCTCACCATGAAAGAATGGCTCAGCCCTTACATCTAACCTGCTCGTCAGAATGGCTTTGGGACTCATCACTTTCCCTTGGAGGAAACCTCGATCTGGAGAACACCAAGATTCTCCCTGAAGTAATCGAACTTCACTCTGGCTAATGGCTTCATCAACACATCAGCTATCTGATCCTCTGTTGCAACATATTGGAGATTCACTGCTCCTCTCTACACCATATCCCTGATATAGTGATACTTGATCTCGATATGCTTTGACTTGTCATGGAACACTGGATTCTCTGACAACTTCACGCAACTCTGGTTGTCACAATGTATACAAGTAGCATCCAACTGGAGATCAAATATATCAGACAGTAGCTTCCACAGCCATACTTCCTCACAACTAGCTGAACAAGCTGTGACATACTCTGCTTCAGCTGTACTCAGTGCCACATAGGATTTCTTCCTGCTAAACCAAGAGATCACACTTGATCCCATACTGAAGCAACATCCGGAAGTACTCTTCCTATCGATGGCACTTCCTGCCCAATCTGAATCAACATAACCCTCCAAGTTAATCTTTTGATTCACATCATACTTGAGTCCATAATCAATTGTACCCCTGCATGCTTTGCAACCATCAGGTGAACATGTCTCAATGTGTTCACAGCAAGGAAAATATCTAGTCTCGGGTACATCAAGGACCCAATCATCGGATGATACATCGTAGCATCAACCGTCTCTAATGAAGCATCACTTAATAGCTTCATGTTCGATGCCATAGGTGTGGTCATGCAATCCATCATCCTGAACCTCTTCAGGATCTCTACTGCATACTTCCCTTGTCCAAGGAAGATTCCATCTGCACTCTGCCACACCTCCATACCTAGAACAATAGTGCATCGACACATAACAAGAGTATCACTGGTCTTCCGTCTTCAACCTTGAGGAAAAGGTTGGAATCCGATTTACTCTCAGTAAAGCTTAGAGTCATCAGTAATCTATTCATCCTGTCATATCATGTTGAACCTTAGGATCTTCTGTAGTCACTCCCTCTGAAGCGAAGCATCGTACTCCCTCTGTCTTCTGTACTCTATGCACTGAAACATTCTGTAATGAAGTGACAAGTAGTATCCATCTAGGATCATTGGATACCAAGATCCTCTATTTTGAACTTTTTCAAAAGTTCTTCTCACATCCATCTGTGAGCTTGTCATCCTTTATCAACCTTGTAGCAAATGCTATGATATTTGTCAAGCTCATCATGTATGTGTTATCCCATGGGTGTCTTCTGAACTCGTACAAGGCCTTCTTTCATTTTCACACATGTTTATGCATGTCATGTGACTTCACTTCCAGTGGCTGCAAATATCTCTTCTTAGTTTATGTCTTCTTTTCGTGAGAAGCCTCGTGCTACGAACCTTGCTTTGTATCCCACGATGTTTCCATCTGCTGCATGATGGAACTACAAAATTCTCTTCAAGTCTCGATACTGCATCATAGACATCATTCTTCTTGAACTGGTCTTCTTGGTTACTTCTTCATAGCTGGAAGATTCTACATCAATGATGTCACTGCACTCATCATATTATTCTTTGTCTTCAACTGTCGTCACTTGTTCTTCGGAACAAGTTTCATCCTTCTTTGCTTGCAAGCGATTATGTATGCGATCTTTCCTACAAGTCAAATGCATTTGTATGGTTAGAACATTTCATAAAGAATATTTATATTGGCAAGTTCTTATGCATAAATATATGATCATGCAACTACTTTAGCCAATACAACATTCATCCATATCTCACTGAAACTTTCTAGATGCCTTCCATCTCTACCAGGACAACATTGAGATTGTGCACTAATCCAATATGTCAGCAAAGAGGTTTCATTCTAGATAAGTAGCAATGGAGAATTTGTATAGCACCATGAGCTACTTACCCATCACATGCATATTAATAGTATACTGTCATTAATGCAAACATTCTATCATGCATAATACATTAACTGAATATAAACAAATGCATAACAAAACAATGAAATGACAATTGAATACTTATCTTTATTTGTTTCGTGGGTATACTCCTTCTTGATTCTTCAGCTTCATCGTCTTCTTCATTCATGATAGCATTGTTTCTTATCCAAATGCTAGGGTGGATAAGAAGTTCTTCAAGAGTTAAGATCTTCATATTCCTCATCGCTTGAGTAATCTTCTTTGGATGGTAAGAGCTTGATATTCAGTTTCTCCCACCTTCTCTTCTTGAGCTTCTTCTTCTTGTGAGTTCTCTTCCCAGAGTCTACTGAAATTAATCACTTTCTTCTGGCACACATTCCTTGAATGAATGAATTCCACGATCCTGGGAGGCCATTCAAGGTGGCCATCACCACTTCTGCATTCTGGATCTTCACTTCCTTCAACTGGTTTCTTAAGGTCATATTCCGATCTAAGTTCTTTCCTTCAAATAGCTTGGTCAAGGAATCAAACATATTTGGTGTATTTAAGGAATACACTTGTAGTACAAGTTGATCCATGACTGAATCAACCATGATCTTCTTGGCCTTGACCATGTTCTTCTTGTCTAAGGCTTCTAGCCTCCTCTCCCTCTGGAACTGGAACCTTTCTACTCATGTAGGTGTCCAATTCATTTTCTTTAGAGATATCATATACTTCCATGCTTGGAATTTGTCAACTTAAACAATCTTATCATCAAACTGATGTGATAGATCACTTTGAAATGAGAACCTCAAATGAAAATAGCAAAGGATTAGATCTCACTGATTTGAGGTGACCGTCTTGGTTCCGTAGTTAGCTGATCTAGGGTTTGTCACAGAAACCCTAATTTTAAAGACTTGGAATATTCAAAATATGATTGGATAGATAGATATATCTCTTAAAATGGGGCTGTCCAATGTACTTCTTTTCTGAAAATAGTGGAGGGAAGCTCCCGGAACAGGAAGCACTAATTTTCCAATTTCTTCTGCAGAAATGCCTGTTACTGTTTCTATGATATTTCTGAAACTACGGATATTATGTGTCTGAAATTTCTCACTGAGGTAACCTCACCTGTCCCTAATATTATTCCATAGGTTTCATTAGAATTTGTTTCACCATTTGGGATTTATGAGCCTTTTCCCAAGGTGACCTGTTACAGAACTGTTCAGAACAGAGAAGTTGTACAGCATGCCACGTGTCACTGGTTCATCTTCTGAGTCTGATATTTGGACCACCGAAATTATAGCCTGTTCCCTTTCTGTAAAAGCTTCCAGAATTCCATTTGGACATCTGTATCCCAAGATATTGCAATTCTCCCCAGGTGTCCTGTTAGGGATGAATTCTGGAAGAGGCTGGAACCCTAACGTAGAGGGATCATATCTCCCAGAATATAGCGAATCTAAGGCTGATTTTTGGACACGATGTTCATCAGGATTTTATCTTCGGCCTCTGAGATTTTCAGATTTTGATACTTCTCCAACCTCATAATATAGCGACTTTACCAAAACTTATCAGTTTTAGTATTTAGGGTTTTTTCTAGCTCGAGGTCAAACTAGGGTTTGAATTTCCCGGAGTTGTACCCAACCAAATTTCTTGATCCAGGTCTCTAAACTTCGGTTTTGATGAGGAGAAAAATCCTATGCTGGTCTCATGCAAAAATTCCTCTTCTGTAGAAATCCCTAATTTCCACATCAAAAATTGAAAATGCTTGGAATCGAATTCCGCTTCGACAGAAAGATGCACCCTTCAATGGAGAGTCATCCTAGCATACTTTGGTTGATATATTGTACAGAGAGACCCAAAAAGTAAGAATCCATAGCTTCTGTAGCTGCACAATGTATTCTTCTCAGGTTAGCTCTGATACCATGTTAGTTTTTCATCATATAAGCTAGCATTATGATCTTAGGATCTTTTCACTGAGAGAATAACAAGCACATCAATAAAACATAAGCACATCACAAGAGACAAGAGACACAAAGAGTTTTCCTTGGGGAAACCATAAAGGAGAAAACCCTGCAACTTCCTCAAAGATAGAATCAGCACAAAATGGTAAAACCAGAAAATAGCAAGAAGCACTCCCGACAGCAGTAATCTTCTTCTTGTCTAGTCCCAGTGTATTTCCTTCCTCACTTAGGCGCCACACTTTTGTGAGTGAGTGATGTGTTGCAAGTGATAAATATAGAAGCTCTCACTCTCTATTTATATTCTTCCATTCACTTAAATTTCACTCCAACATGTCGGCCTAACTTAACAATTACTTACTAGAGCCGACATCTCTAGGAGTGTCTAATAACCCTAGTGCCCCACCACCTGTGGGGACTTTGCCTCCTCCGACCAATAGGAGGGTAACACAATGGTGGGGACTATTGCCCCAAATTACAATGAATCACCTAGGGTTGACTTCAATAGGATAGTCTAATAACCCAAGGGCCCCACAACTGTGGGGACTTTAACCCTTTACCAATAGGAGGGTTACCCACAATGACTTGACATGACTTTCTCATTATAGAAACTTCCCGATAGAAACATCGGGGCATGACATGAATCAAATACATAATAGAAACATCTCGGAATAAAAATCAGGTTACAATATATAAGATACATAGAAGAATACATTCTGAAGTTACAAATACATCAAAGAGAGATAACCCTCTGATTCCTTGTCAAAAGGTAGACCAAGGTTTTTGTACATCTAGGGATTTTGTCCTAGACAGAGTTTCAGGCTTTGCTACCCTGCCCATGCGTACGAATCAGGCTTGCGACTGTCCCCCTGAAATATTGATATAGTTAAGGTAGCCTTCAGTCTCTTTGACATCTAGGGTTTATACACAGGTAAACCAGAAGGCTATTTCTGGTTCACCTTTGATGGGCTTGGAAGGTAACCCTTGTTGAAAGTGTAGGAGGGTGGTGGGTGATTCCTCCACTTGTGCCTAAGAACATCTTCAAGGATGCCAAGAAACTGTCTCTCAGCTTTCTTCGGGAAAGCATATCTTATATCCCTTGTGATTGTTGAGCCTTTAGGAAATTTTGTAGTGATTGCTCTATGGTTTGTCTGTGTTTTAGCCGACCTTAGGGTGTGAAGAGTCAAATTTACAATCATGGAGGACCAATCTAACAGAAGGTCATGAAGGTTATAAAACCTTCCTCCGCTTATCACATTGGAACCTCCACCTCCCCCTCAAAGGCACAGATTGGACACAGATGGTTCTTTTGAACCGATAGGAGTTAGTGAAGTTTTGGGTGAACCAGAACTTAGGGAAAACCATTTTAATTTAAACATAGTTGAGATAGAAGACTTGTAGGCTGACGATTTTGCAAGGAACTTTAATTCACCTCTAACTAACTTAAACGATCTGGTGATTGTTCAGGTTCATCCTTTCAATCCACCTGTGATTGGTGTTCCTTTTGGCATACTAATGTCTACTGTAGGTGATAGTTCTTATACTTCCACCTCAGCCACTCTGGCTGAAGGGGTGCCGCCTCCCTCAATAGGTTCCCATAGAACAAGTATACCTACTACACAAACCCAAGAAAAAAACCACAAACAATGCTGATGGGGGCAAAAAAGAAAAGAAAAAGGTGAAATTCCCATGTAAGTTGTGCCATGAATATCACTTGAACCATCTATGTCCCCTTATGGAACAAGCTCAGAAGATGTTAAAAGGCCAACAACCGGCTGTCCTAAAGGATACTTTTCCTCAAGGACATAATTCTACCTCAACTTCAAATGCAGCAGGGGGCACCCCAAATGCTCCTGACCCTAATTATATCAACATGGTTCGATCCCAGACTTTACTGTAGACTAGGAACAAGAACTATGAAATAGAGGCTTCAGAGAAGGGTAAGATGATAGGTGAAACTTCCAACCCTCTCACGATTGAGAAACCTGCTGAACCTATGCCCAAGATACTGAAAGGTGTCTTTAAGAAAACCTTGCACAATCCCAATGCTAGTGCTGCAGCAAACTACTCCGTAGTTGAGGATTTAGACCAGAATCCTTGTGCAATGTCGGCTTTAGAGGTGTTATAGGTTTGTCCCTCCCAGCGAGATGCACTCTTAGAAGCCTTAGGCAGTATGGACTCATCGAGCCTCATGGCAAAGTTTAATTTGTTTGATGTCAAAATTCACTTGCCATATCATGTATCCTTATCGATAGATGTCATCCATGGTAGAAAAACCATTGGAAGGGAAGTTGTTGGCGAGGGTGCTTCTACATGTGTCATGTCCCTGTCTTGTTGGAAAGCTCTTGGATCTCCAGAGCTGGTTCCATCGAACACCCTACTTACTACTTTCGACGGAAGGTCATTTCGTCCACATGGTATCCTACCAGATTTTGAAATTAAGTTGGCAGGGAAAGCAGTGTCTGTTGAGGTAGTTTAAGCAGGAATATTTCACCTTCTGTGGACAGTAATGTGTTCCACTATTCTGAATGGTTCAGATCCAGAACAAATGAACGACAAAGGTTGAAGACCCTCCCTGGATGCCATAGATACCAGGAATGTGATTCTTCGATAGTAACCCTGTGTACCTGTAATCAGATCAAACACACAAACACATCAAAGCCGCCAGAATATAATCTACTGATCCATGTTAGTGACTAAGGAATCTAACAACATGTACATGTGAAATCGACAACAACAGTAATGTGGGATGGAAATCAGCCTTGCATTAAGATAAAATGGAGAATTTTACAAGCAATTAAGCCTTAGTGTCGACATGCATCTCCATGAAACCAAAAAATTTCATCCCCATAAGCTCCAACTTTTCTCTCTATGCTCTCAAATGGCTTGGGCCAAGTGATTAATCCAACAACATAACAATGCCTTAATAGTTATCCCCCTCAACCATGACCATGAGCTTGTATTTATAAGAATCAATGGATAGGGATGGTTGAGATATTTGTGGGTGAGGTGGCCTCTAAGATCCTATGATGGGGGATCTCGAGCTCAACTGACCCACTATGATAGGGATAAGGGAGGACATGAGGCTCATGATCTAGAAGCCTTGAGAAACTTCTCTTTTTCCCATTTTACCTAGGGTACCGGTTTTCTCCTCTTATGACAGAGCGGTTCAGGTAAGAACCACTTATGGACCAAGGGAAACAGGAAGTGGCACCACTTATGGAAAACAACATAAGGGCGGTGTGAACATGAAACCACTCATGGCTAACAGGGAAAATGCGGTGCTGAACATTTTTATGTAGAATTGATAATTAGCATAGGTTTCCTCTCCAAGTGTTGGGATTAAGGGCAGGTAGGTATGTCAAAGGTCTTATCACATGATGGTGATGGGATTTTGGTATAACACGATGCCCCCCAAATCATGAGTCTTAGAGGGATATGATAAACGAGAGATTTGAGAGAACAAGTCGTCACTACGAGGTGAGAATGTTGGCTCAATCGGAGCATGTTGTCAAGTAGGAATTTATAGTACATCAACATTTTGACTCATAGACACAAGTAACCAACTCATGGTTGCAGACCAATACAAGGAAGATCCATGGGAGGAATAAACAAGCATGGCTACTAGAATACAACATAGATCCATGTGATAGAGGACTCAAAATTGGACATAGCTACAAGACATACAATGGATATCTATGTCATACAGACACAAATTTGAGCATTGCCACGACCATACAAATGTGGATCCATGCTAGATATACAAAACTCCATCGCAACCTGGGGAAAAGCAATGAGCGCTTTTAAACAAAACCCAGGGTATTCATCTTGTCTTCCACAAAGTACGATTCTATCGATGTGATTACAATGATCTGAAGTTGAACATGGTAGAAACCAGTTAATTACCGGCCAATTATGTGAACCGTTAACAAGTGCGAGGGAGATCACCATTAATGTCAATGATTCCCAAGGTACCCTACTACAATATACTGACTGTGAATAGATGTCCTGATGTCAAACACCCAGTCGATTCTATTGATCAAAGGTTAATGATGTGAACCTATGTTGAGAGAAAGAGAATTTGTCATTAAGGCATACAGATCTCAAGGTACTAAATGTTATTTCTAAGACTATTTCCCGGATGATGAGCTGATGTTGACAGGAAAAGTCTTGTCGAAGGAGGGCCATGATGGGTCCCACATCGATGACACGAAACTAGGAACATAGTTCTGGAATGATGTGAATGTCGTAACCATAAGACTGACTCAATAGTACTGACACAAAGACTGTGTGGACTACAGAGGTAAAACTTCTTCAAATCCCCTTTGAACATCAGGCGGCACGACAAAAAGACTTGGTAGCATGAATGAATGGGACAAACACACAATGCGATAGTGGACAATGCATTCTTTTTAAATACTCAAAGGAGTGGCATGACTCATGAAAGTGGATTGCCACTGAGATCAGTTGAATACCCAATTGAATGACATGATGTGCAGACAAGTGGCATGTTCAAAGGTAATGACAAACAACTGCCATTTATTTGCAAAATGATTCCCTTCCAATTTCCCCCATCATGGTTGATGAGTGCCTATTTTTGGTTTTACGAGTTCAAAGAGGGTAACAAACACTCGATATAGCTTGTCGGAAGACAAGTCTAGACTCATATGTTTTACGAACCTGAGAGAGGAGGGGTTCGTTCCCAAAACGGGTCTCTCAATGATTAATTTAATAATTCCACTGAAAGAAAACTTGGTATCATTCATGTTTAGAGAGTCTGAACGAATATGGAAGAAGACTCCAAAGGGTCCTTTTTCATATGATTTAGTCTCTAAGGCCCAAAAAAGTGTAAAATAATACCTTAGAGAGTTCAAAGAGGGTAACAAACACTCGATATAGCTTGTCGGAAGACAAGTCCAGACTCATATGTTTTACGAACCTGAGAGAGGAGGGGTTCGTTCCCAAAACGGGTCTCTCAATGTTTAATTTAATAAGTCCACTGAAAGAAAACTTGGTATCATTCATGTTTAGAGAGTCTGAACGAATATGGAAGAAGACTCCAAAGGGTCCTTTTTCATATGATTTAGTCTCTAAGGCCCAAAAAAGTGTAAAATCATCCCTTAGAGAACTCTTCCAGTCATGATTGGCTGGAGTGTTCCTTTTTCATAAATAGTCCTATTCGAACCAAAAAAGAGATAACCTACCGTCGGAAGGATGACTCTTCAAATACTTTTATGAGTATGAAGAAGACAAGTACTCGACAATATTTTCATATTTAGGGAGCCTAAAAAGAGTTTAAAGAGGACTCCATGAGGTTTCTTTACACAATGTCGCTTTTTACGATCCTAGAAAGAATCAGAAACGGACTCGACGATCTTTTAATGTTTAAGGAGCCTGAAAAAGATGTGAAAAGAAGACTCCATAACGTTTCTTTACACTATGTCAATTTTTATGAGCCTGGAAAGATTCAAAAATGGACTCGGAACTTTGATACTGGGTTTAAGGAGCGTGACCAAAGTGTTGTAACAAACGCTCATCAACCTTTTCTGTTTTATGGAAGTACGAAAAAGTCATAAACAAACTTTCAAAGCTTCTTGCTATGGTTCTCCTATCATGCAATCGACTAAAAAACAAGTGTTATATTCATTTATAACTAGCATTAAGGGATTACGACTGATAAATTTCGAATAAAAAGTAATTTTGAGTCAAAACTATAGCATGTCAGACCCAAAAATGCCTATATAAGTCATGTAAATAGTTAAAAATCAAATCATTTCACTATTTACTCACAGTGGAGAGCAATTGGAGCACTTTCTTAGCCAGATTTGCAGCAGCTGATACCGGGAGTTCCCACCGTCTGATTTGAGCATCATCAGTTGTAGGTAACAGCTAAAACCCTTATCTTTCTTTTCATAGTGTTTATTTTGAGTTTTTATGGGGTTTTGGGCTCATATGGCAAGCCCTAAAACCTTAAAATCGGGCACCGCGCATACCCCTTGTGGGATACGCGGTACCTCCCAAGAACCATGCCTAAAACATAGTCGACAAGTGGTGCCACCGCACGTCTCCAATTGTGCACAGGCGGTGCCGGCCGTGGAGATTTTAAACTAATAGCATGAGCAATAATAAGTCATTCTTTTGATTTCAAATGATTAGAGATGATTATAATGCATGCTATGATTTTTTTTGGCAGGTTTTGTTGGCTCAAAACATGGTGATATAGAAAGAAAGACAACATGACAATGATGATGCATTCGTTGAAAGAAATGTGGGTTGTATAGCTGCATTATGGGATTGTGGGCTATTGAGATTCTTCAGACCCCAAGCATGGTATCACACGAGCGGTTACTAGAGCACATACTACAGATGTGGAATATGGAGTAGCAGTACTTCGAGGTGGGGGCCCATATACTGAGAGTGGAGGTAGAGGATATCTACTTCTTGACTAGCCTCTCAAGATGGGGTGCCCCCATCTCACTGAAAGGTTCCCATGGAGGGGATATTACCACTCGAGAGCTTATGGATCATCACTGTGGTCCAGGGACGAGGACATCGGGGAATAAAATCCCCATCAGAGCAGTGATGGATGGGCCCCTATGAACCGTCCTATTTACTATGCAGAGGGTGGCCGGGACTCAGGGCATGCACCAGGCTTCTCGGGCACACATGCTATATGCCCTACAGGCCATGGCACCCACGATATTCAACTGGGAAGAAGCCATGCTTCTAATATTCAAATATCAGTTGACTAAGTGTCGGTAGGGAGAGCTAAAGTACTTTGGATTTGGTTTCATTTTAGCTTGCTTCTTCTTCGAGTGGGTTCCACAGATGAAACCTCAAGTGGTATTCAAAAGTATAAGAGCACAAGACCCTCGTATGCTGAGGTAGGTCTAGATCATGGCTCGTATAGGAGAAGGTAGGGGGAAGGTGAAGTTTGGTGACCCGTTCTTCAAATGGCTCCAAGATCAGATCCTCATGGTTGAGGATTATGCTTATGCAGGTACAGACTTCACCAGAGATCCTAACCTACCACTCCCACTTGGCGGATAGTGGGGCGACATCGGTAAGAAGAAAGAAACCCTAAAATGAATTTTTTTTATGTTTTTTTATGTTAAGTGACGAGACCTGTATATTCTCATGCAGATGTGGAAGCAGCGCAACCTGAAGGAGCTTCTCCATTGGATAGGCGAGCTAGAGCCCGCTTTGTACCACAGGGTGATGATATCACCAGGGAATTAGAGGAAAAACTGGAGAGGTTGACCTTGCAGGATATCCTAGATGCTACCATTGATGATCTCTTGATGAGCTATCAGAGACCGACGGTGGGAGTACTGGGCCAATTCAGTAGGATGTTGCATAGAGTAGCTCGGGTAGTGATGTGCTACCATGAGCACCACTAGTGTATGAGATATGTACTGAAAGCTGACAGATTCAGGATTTTGTATGATGATTTTTCTTGAAAGCCTATGTGCTTCAGATGAGGTCTCGGGACCTATTTTTTGTAAAATTTTTCGTATATATATATACAGACTTTTACCTGGTGTTTATATGTCTCAAATGGTAGATGTATTTTACATGAGTTTTACATGTCTCTAAATGCTTATTTACAATGGACCATGTTTTATTTCAATGTCATGAATGGGAAATATGCCAATCTAGGATGTAATTAACTAATGAGTCAGCAACTACATTATGTTCCCTAGGGATATGCCTATAAGTGATGGTTTCAAATGATCTTTCCAGCAAACGTACTCTCCAGAAGAGGTGGAGAAGCA
This sequence comes from Pseudotsuga menziesii, assembly GCA_001517045.1. Lineage (NCBI taxonomy): Eukaryota > Viridiplantae > Streptophyta > Pinopsida > Pinales > Pinaceae > Pseudotsuga > Pseudotsuga menziesii. Next base: position 165,684 of record LPNX010160205.1, on the reverse strand, counting down.
CAGGGTTCCTAATGGTGTAGACATGGTTCAAATGACAAACCACGAGTTGTGAGTCCATCAAGACTACCAGATTGTGAACATCCTGGGAGGTAGCTTTAGTCAGAAGAACGATGACTGCTTCATACTCGGTGATATTATTAGTAGCGGGACCTATACAAACCGCTCCTGAACTCACCAAATCTTCAGCTGGGGAATAAAGTACCCGAGCAACCGAGGTGATATTCAAGGTGTGGTGACAAGCACCATCAGTGAAGCCATAGAAAGCCATCTGCATGACCAAAACATGGTATAAATAGATGCATACACTAAACTCAAAACCATCTTGAAAATACTAAAAGCACATTGAAAGCCAATCAATATACATATATACAAGATACTATCCAAGAAATACCTAGGAATAGTACCTTTTCAGGTACAACCCAGGGCGATGCTTCCCCAAAGGGATTCCATCATAATCAACAAGCTCGTAAGCTCCTTTCTCTAAAACCTTAGAAATGACGAAAGTTCCGTACCACATGGACTCGAACTTACCCTTCTCTAGTTTGTCATATCTCTGGTCATAAGTAAAAACTAGGTCACCCTCGTTAAAGACACGAGGTTGGAAGGATTTATCATACTATGCCTTGACGCGTTTCTTATGTGCCTCATTAGCTAAGGCAACATCTCTCCAAGTCTCGTCAAGGTTATTCAAGTACAAAAATCTTTCTTCCTCTGTGGAGGTGTCTGGGAGAAGTTCGATGGCAAGTTGTAAAGATGGAATCTGACATTGAATCGGTAAGATAGCTTTGAGTCTATATACAAGTTGGAATGGCATGAAACCAGTGGTTGTTTTCACCGAAGTTCGATAATCCCAAAGAGTGGATTTATGATCTCCAACCATCCGACGAAGCATAGTTTTTAAAAATTTGTTAATGGCATCTATCTGACCATTAGCTTGTGGATAATACAGCGTAGAATTTTCATGGTGAAAACCTAGCTTGGCAGTCATTTCCTCCATAGTTTGATTATGGAAATGGTATCCATGATCAGTAATGATGGACTACGGGACTCCAAATCTAGCTATGATATGATTGAATAGGAAGAGAGCGGCAGTATTACCATCTTCCACCTATGTAGGCATGGCCTCAGCCCATTTTGTGAAATAGTCAATGGCTACGATGATGTAACCATACCCCTTGGATGAGATAGGCTTACAATGCATGAAGTTAATTCCCCATTTGGCGAATTGGCCAATGACAATGACGGGGTGTAGCATAGTAGGATGGGTGTGCTTTTTAGGATAGAAGTGTTGACAAGGTGGGAATTTCTTAATAGCCTCATGATAGTCTTTGTCACACCCTGGGTTTCAACCCCATTTGCATGATGTATAAAATGCAATTAATCATGGTGAGCAGCTCAAGGCAAAAGCCCCACCATCGATTTGGTCATGTATGTTTTGGCAATAGGGGTAGTTTCTGATGGTATGTCGTGCTATCTGGTACATTATAATGTGGCATCATGTAAATACGCACATCAAATAAAACTAAAACCACAACCAGCTACGCCAGTGCAACGTTCAATGAAAAGGGCATGGTTCCAAAGGATAAGGGTGTGGGGGATGTCAAACCTTGGTTTATGGGGGGAAAAACCCATGTGTTGCCACCTTGTCTTGTTTACCACCTTCCCTTGCCTCACCCAACCGTTTTGATGTCTTGATGGAGGTAGTTGGGGCATTTATTGTTTTGGGAGTGGGGTGGCAGGACTGTCAGTCCTTTTCCCACACGCCCACTCCACCCACAACTACATTCACTCCACTCTCCCACTGCTACGCATCCTCACGGTTGTTTGTTTGTTCTTCCATTATGGTCCATTCAACTGCGTGCTTAGGCTGTGTCTGTTCATCTTCCTCATGCAGAGGTCGGTGCTGTTTTCCCTCACGCGCTGGTTGGCTCATTCTCACACACAGAGAGTTGTTTTCTCTCATGCAGGGACGCACAGGCAGCTGGCCTAGTCTTCATTCTCACGGTTGTGGTCTGTGGAAGTTTCCCCTTCACGCAGGGAGTGTAGTCTTCCTCATGCACAGATCGGGAGACTGTAATTTCTTCCCAGCGCAGTCTGGGTAAGCCTTTCTCCAGCGACTTTGACTGTGTAACCAGGGCTGTTGTTTTCCCCACGTTGTTGGTAATGCATGCTGATATGTTTTTGGGATTGTTGTTTTCCCCATGCTGGGAGTGGTATTTGTTGTTATGCTTGGGGGTTGTCTATTGTGGTCTGCATTGAGTTTACCATGGCTATGGGGAGTGCTTTCATCATCCATTGTAGACTGTGGAGCATTTCTATCATCCATGGTGGGGTTGTGGTTGTTGGTGCACCCTGGTTTGGGTTGCTCTTGAGTTGTTTTGGCCACGTTAGGGCCAAGAACAACTCTGATTTGCCTTGTGGGATTGAGCTGTGTCTCATTTTGGTTTGGGGTTTCCACCCTATTGTTTATGCCTTCATCACAGAGCTGTGAATGAATTCTTTTGCTACTGGTATGCAGTGCTTGTCCCTTGGACTGTGCTAGCTTGGCCGATCAGTTGATGGCTTGATAAACCCAGCTGTGTTAGTTTGACTAATTTGGTCCCTTGGCTTGGTGTAAGCCTGTATTGCCCCTTAGTCCTTGAGGAATCATGCCCATCTCGGGGGAAGCAGTGTTGCTGAGAGATTGATGAGCACGCTGGCCTATGGTTGGGTGGAACGTTGCAGCGACGTAGTTGGTTACGGATCATGTTCTTCATCGAAAGATAAGTAATCTTTCTTGTTTCATCTCTGCAATTATATTAATTTCAAATGAATTATGATGAACATGATTAATGCTGGAATGTATGTTTGCTTCTGTTGTATGATTGAAGATTATGCATCTGTGTATGCTTGTATGTTTAGCATTCCTGTTATGTTTAAGCTTCTTTAATTTCAGCATTGATGTCTTTCGTTTGTGTTCATGGGGCAGGTTTCCCGTGTTTGGTGTTGGTCGCATCCTCTTCACCGGTCTGAGGGATGGGGACGTGACAGTATGGTATCAGAGCTCAAGGTTGCAACAATGGGCCTCTATGGGCGAAGAAGGTGCAGTGACAGACGTAGAACTTCTTCCTGCCCAGCAGAAATCAGTTTGGAAATTTCAGGAAAATCGCCTAGGTGTTGATAGTCGAAACACTTAGTGGTTCAGACTTCTGATGTGGCAGAAGGATTTAGCATCTAATGACCACCATTGTGGTTGTCGAAAGGGTTAGATCACCGATGCGGTAGTGATACAATTGCTAACAGGAGGGAAGTTCCAAAAATAAATTTGGTTAAGTGTTGACAGTCGGCTCATCGGAGCACTAAGCCGATTGACTTCCGATGTATCAGAAGAGTTTAGCGGTTTTCTGTCAGCCGTTGTGGCTGACGAAAGGACTAAATCGCCGACGCAGCAGTGGATCCGATTGCCGACGGAGGGAAATTTGAGAAATTCATCTAAGTGTTGAGCGGTCGAGCCACTAACAGGAAGGACTTCCGCCGTAGTGGAAGAGTTAGGAGAAGGTGTGCCGACGGGAGCAGTTGGAAAGGAAATCAGAAAAATTTTCCAAGCGATTTGGTGTCCATTGGAAGGAATTAGTCTTTGGTGTGCCGCCGTTGCGGAAGCCAAAGGAACTAAGCCTTCCGAAGTGCAAAGATTGCCAACACCCGATGTTAAAATTTCTTTGAGAAAAGTGCGGCCAATTGGAAGAAGAAATTCTTGGTGCATTCATCATTGTGGAAAGCAAAAACACTAAGTCTTCTGATGTGGAAGGACCGCCGATGCTGGAGTTCAAAATAGCCGCCGATCGGAAGAAATGGTGGTTCCCTGAGCCGCCGTTGTGGAAACCAAAACCACTAGACCTTCTGATGAGAAGGGAATACCGACGCTGGTTAGAATTAGTTCACCGGTTGGAAGAAGAATGAGTTTGGTGGGCCACCGTTGTGGCTGCCTAAATGACTAACCACCTGAAGCAAAAGACATCTGACAGCCGATGAGAAGGAAATTTGTTGAAAATTTTTCTAAGGAAAGAAAACATCGGAGGTCAGCAGACTTTAGTGGTGAACATCGGTAAGATATAGTAGACGATGTCCCACCGTTGCGGCTGCGGAAGAGATTAAGTCACCAACGGTGCGGAAGAACTTAACGTTGGACAGCCCGCCGTTGTGGCTGCCAAAAGGATTAAAGCGCCAATGCGGCAGTGTTGGTGGTTTCCACCGGTAGGAATCGTCGACGGGGATAGTGTTTCTTGTGCCGCCATTACGGAAGTGGAAGACACTAAGTCTTCCGATAAGAAAGAATGCCAATGCCGATCGGAAGGAAAGTGAGAACGTAGGGCCGCCGTTGCGGCTGTGGGTGAAGTTGTTCGCTGGCGAAAAGAATAAACAGCAGAGGAATTAGTCGTTTGGGGATCCGAAATGGCGGAGAAGTTAGTGGTTTGGACTTCCGATGCCATCGGTGAAAGAAGTAGAAATTTTGAAAATTCGACTAAGTATGGAAACCATCGGAAAAGTTTAGATGTTGGGTAGCCGATGCGGCAGCCAGAATTGGAAGAAAATAGTGTTTCATGTTCCGCCGTTGCGGAAGCGAAAGCATCTCATGTTCCGCCATTGTGGAAGTGAAAGTCACTAAACTTCCGACGAGAAAGACCCCTGACTGCCGACGTCGATCATAAGAAGAAAGTGTTTCATGAGCCGCCGTTGCGGAAGCAAAAGAACTAAGTCTTCCGATGTGAGAGACCGCCGAAACGTCGGAAGAATTAGTGGTTCCGAGAGCCAATTCTGCGGAATGATTTGTGGATATGAGACCCAATTTTGACAAAGGAAATTTTGGGTTTTCAAAGTGGGATTTTCAGCTGTTTTCCGTGATTTACAGTTGGCTGAAGTTGGCGCCCAGTCCAAAATGCAGCGGTGTGTAAAAATGCAAAGATTTGGTGAAAGTCTTCATTCTTAGAAGTGGTGTGGTTTTCACACCCGAGGTCGGAATGAAGCATGGGGATAGGCGTTGGAAAGCTTATCTCGTAGGGAACAAGGATAAGTGACCAGAATCTGAGCATGAAGCAACAAAGTGCTAGTGATGGCCGCTGCTATCAAATGGACAAATATGGACAGTTGCATGCCCAGGGGTAGCAAGGACTATGAAGTCAACCAGCTGCTGTGTGAAAAAGGAATTCCATGCAATGATGAGGGATTTGAAAAAGGGAATTTTTCCTTAAAACCCTATCTTGCTAAATATGTTACATTTCCTAATTTTGATGCATGAAATGCATAAGGATATGTTCTGTATGAACCACTAATGATAATCATTTATTTGATGTTGACATTAGTGGGAAAACCAACGATGACATGGACCCGGATGAATGTGATGCTGATGCTGACAATTGTGATTAGCAACCCTATGGAGAAAGGGATGAGGAAACAAGTCCATAACAAAAGTTGGTGAGCAAATTCTGCAAGCTCCTACAAAGGACCAACCAAATTGGTCATGTCAAGGGTGTAAGTAAGACCCTTGCAGGTAAGAGTTTTCTTATGACAAATTCCATGGATTGGTAAAGGTAAGAGACCTCATACCATGAGAATCTTGGAATATAGAAAGGTGTCATACCTATATATGTTGATGATATTAATTATAGTAATGCATCCTGTGTGAAGTGGACATGGCTAGCCCATGGCATGTTGAATGCATTGAGATAAATGCATGTGATATTATGAATAACTAATGACTGAAATGATGAATTGATGGCAATTCAGGAATCATTTCAAGGGTTGTTATGAATGCAGGATAGTCATGATCAATTAGCTGCCAAAAATGCTCTGTGGAAGAGCAAGGTGGTATGAATGATACGCCTGTGAAGTAAGGAGTATCTAAACACTTCATTTAATTGCATGAATGATATGACTACACCTTGCAATGTTAATATGATAATGATTGCATAAAGTAAATGAGCTTGAGAATATTGATGTGACTAACAGCTGGAAGTATTTGAATTTTATAAATTCTGAAAATGCTTCAGTGATGGTTGTAGCAATGAAAAGGTTATATGCATCCAGACTTACCAAGTGTTTGGTTTATTGAAGCTTATGTTTCAAGTAGATTATTTCGAGCATGGCAGTGAGAGGTAAGACCCTGACCAATGCCAGAATCTACCATGTGAGAAAACTTATTAAATTTGAATTGTGAATTTCAAATTTGAGAAATTGCTGACAACCACTAGCCACTGTTGGCTTGCATAAGATTGTGTTTGGATGTTTGAAGTTTATGTTTCAGGTATATTATTTCGACCATGGTAGTGAGAGGTAAGATCCTAACCAATGGTAGAATCTACCATATGATATGTTGTTAAAATTTGAATTGTGAATTTAGGATTTGAGAAATTGCTGACAACCACTAGCCACTATTGGCTTGCATAAGATTGTGTTTGGTTGATTGAAGCTTAGGTTTCAGGTAGATTATTTCGAGCATGACAATGTGAGGTAAGACCCTGAACAATGCCAGAATATACCATATGAAAGAGCCAAACTTTATGAGAAGAGTCTCATGGTTGTAAAAGTAGTTGGCATGCTTAATGGGTTGTCAAATTTGAATTATGGATTTCGGATTTAGGAATTGCTAATGACTACTAATCATTGTTAGCTTGTATGAGATTGTGTCAGGAGGGATGCATGGTAAGTGGGTATTCATGTTATGATAGTAAGCATAAAATTATAATGGGCATAGTAGTGCTGCTTACAAGAAACCCACAATTGAGCAAGTCAATTTCTGTAATAGATAGAATTGCAAATTATTATTGAATTGGATTGCTAATGCCATTGCTTGGTTATGGAATGATCAAATGGATTGTAGTATCAAGTAATGACTGACTGTTTGGCTATTTGATGAATGTGTCAGGGGTACACACTGTAGGAATATCATGTGTGATGACCTGCAAGAGCCAAACTTCATGGGAAGGTTTTCCCTTATCTTGGAAATGGGTTTTGGGTGAAACGCCATTGGACATTTTGAAAATGTCTCATCTGCACTGCATGTTTGGTGATAACATGAGTGAGATGGTATGGGTTATGTCGGTAAGAAATATGTGAATGTGAAATGTAAAGAGGATTTGGGGTGGCTAACTGAGGGACTGTTAACTCAGGGAAGGAGCCTCCATTCCTCCTTAACAAAGGCATACTATGACAGCAAATGGATAAGTGTTATGTGACCCTTGCTATGAATATGCCTCTTTAATTGTTAAAATTCCATATGCAGAACATGTTTTGATTTTATTTCCATGACGACCGATCGCTTGAGTATGAATAGGGCCTACATGGCACACACCGGAGAAGAGTGCACACTTTTCCGATGTTGAGTCATGAAAGGGTTGTCGATATTGATTACACTCTAGGGAGTGGATGCACTCCTAGTGTCTCACTACTTGATAGTGAATGATGAGAAATGTGATTACAGTTTTTGAGCAATAATGTTGATGAGTTTGCTTGTGTTGCTTGTGTTGACAGGCTAAAGGTAAAGGTAAAGGTAAAATGGTAAATGGTTGTTGTGAGGGGTTGCGGAGTAAGGGTTATTGTTGATATAAGTGTATGATGGTATAAGTGTATGTTGGGTTGTTATATTCCTGGGGATCCATCGTAGATCCTAGACCTAGAAATGGTTGTGTTAAAGTTCCAAGCCCAGTTGACATGAGGATGTACTGGTCGGACATTAATTATTTGATGTTGTGGGGTAGCCGGCGTGCTAACCTAACATCTAAGTCCATAGGCGATCCCAAGGCTTTCAAAGCAAAGCAGGATCCTGTGGACGAACGAGGAAACGCACAATACAGATAAGTATTGGATTATTTTGCTTATGAAAATACATGTGTATATTATTTGGTTATGATGTTTTAATCTCTTGTTCTAGAGATAAAACTGATGTAAATAAACTAAACATGTGAATTTATTCAATTTTTGGATATAGGTATCGCTGGAAGCGAGGACTATGAGAGCATCCTAGGGGTGCATGTGGACATGTGACTGTCCTAGAAAGCTCAGAATGAGTGGCAATGTAAAAGGTGCTAGTAAGACGAGGGAGCACTAGTAGTTGAGACAAGCCATGTGGAGAGACTCCATGGTTTAGAGGTCTGGGATAGACCGAAGACACTAAGTGTCATGACCAAGAGGTGTTGGTCCAGCATTCACGGTAAAGTGAAAGAGGCTGAGAGCATGAAAAGCCACTGCGATGGTGTGGGTTCCAGGATGGAACAAAACAAAGAGGGGAAAAAATA
>LPNX010160205.1:140736-157211 GCA_001517045.1 Pseudotsuga menziesii | reverse complement strand
GACTCTATTGGTTTGCAAAGGGAGGTGAAAATCCTTCTGGGAGCAATCGGCAAAGGAAAGGAAGGTGGATCAGCAATGGGACAATTGTCCAAGCGACCCAATAGGAAATGGTCCATGCATGAAGACTCAAAGGAAATTGAGTAGGTAAAGATGAAGCAGCCAGTGAGATGTTGGAGATGTGGGAAACATCATTTACGCCGGGACTGCCCAATGAGGGAACATGATCAAGGCAATAGCCGCAAAGTTCCTAGACTTCGGCATGAGCTGGAAGCTGAGAACCAACAGGAGAAGTCCATGGAAGCAGAGGGGCTTGGTCTTGAACGTTCAAAGTAAATGATTAGACGTGGGACATATCTGCAATTTTGAAATTTTGATGTGCAATTGTATATGTATTATATATATGTAATGGAACACCGAGGACGATGTTATTCCAAGGGGGAGGGGAATTTCACACCCCCGGTTTCGACCCCATTTGCATGATGTATAAAATGTAATTAATCATGGTGAGGAGCTCAAGGAAAAAGCCCCACCATCGATTTGGTCGTGTATGTTTCGGCAATAGGGGTAGTTGCTGATGGTATGTCATGCTATCCAACACATTATAATGTGGCATCATGTAAATACGCACATCAAATAAAACTAAAACCACAACCAGCTACGCTAGTGCAACGTTCAATGAAAAGGGCATGGTTCCAAAGGATAAGGGTGTGGGGGATGTCAAACCTTGGTTTATGGGGGGAAAAACCAATGTGTTGCCACCTTGTCTTGTTTACCACCTTCCCTTGCCTCACCCAACCATTTTGATGTCTTGATGGAGGTAGTTGGGGCAGTTATTGTTTTGGGAGTGGGGTGGCAGGACTGTCAATCCTTTGCCCACACGCCCACTCCACCCACAACTGCATTCACTCCACTCTCCCACTGCTACGCATCCTCACGGTTGTCTGTTCGTTCTTCCATTATGGTCTATTCATCCACGTGCTTAGGCTATGTCTTTTCATCTTCCTCATGCAGAGGTCAGTGTTGTTTTCCCTCATGTGCTGGTCGGCTCATCCTCACGCACAGAGAGTTGTTCGCTCTCACGTAGGGACGCGCAGGCAGTTGGCATGGTCTTCATTCTCACGATTGTGGTCTGTGGAAGTTTCCCCTTCACGCAGGGAGTGTAGTCTTCCTCACGCACAGATCAGGAGACTGTAATTTCTTCCCAGCGCGGTTTGGGTAAGCCTTTCTCCAACAACTTCGACTGTGTAACTAGGGCTGTTGTTTTCCCCACGTTGCTGGTAATGCATGCTGATATGTTTTTGGGATTGTCATTTTCCCCATGCTGGGAGTGGTGTTTGCTGTGATGCTTGGGGGCTGTCTATTGTGGTCTGCATTGAGTTTCCCATGGCTATGGGGAGTGTTGTCATCATCCATTGTGGACTATGGAGCATTGTTATCATCCATGGTGGGGTTGTGGTTGTTGGTGCACCCTAGTTTGGGTTGCTATTGAGTTGTTTTGGCCATGTTAGGGCCAATAACAACTCTGATTTTCCCTATGGGCTTGAGATGTGTCTCATTTTGGTTTAGGGTTTCCGCCCTATTGTTTATGCCTTCATCACAGAGCTGTGAATGAATTCTTTTGCTGCTGGTATGCAGTAGTTGTCCCTTGGACTGTGCTGGCTTGGCCAATCGGTTGATGGCCTGATAAACCTAGCTGTGTTGGTTTGACTGATTTGGTCCCTTTGCTAGGTGTAAGCTTGTATTTCCCCTTAGTCCTTGAGGAATCATGCCCAGCTCGAGGGCGACAGTGTTGCTGAGAGATTGATGAGCACACTGGCCTATGGTTGGGTGGAACGTTGCAGCGACGTAGCTGGTTGTGGATCGTGTTCTTCATCGAAAGATAAGTAATCCCGCTTGTTTCATCTCTGCAATTATATTAATTTCAAATGAATTATGATGAACATGATTAATGATGGAATGTATGTTTGCTTCCGCTGTATGATTGAAGATTATGCATCTGTGTATTCTTGTATGTTTAGCATTCCTGTTATGTTTAAGCTTCTTTAATTTCAGCATTGATGTCTTTCGTTTGTGTTCATGGGGCTGGTTGCCTGTGTTTGGTGTTGGTCGCATCCTCTTCGTCAGTATGAGGGATGGGGACGTGACAGTCTTTGAAGACAGAAGGCCAGAAATAGCTAGTGCGAAGGATTTTCTGGGCTATAGCCATCTGAGATAAATGACCACTACATGATCCAGAGTGGCAATCATTCAACACATGTTCATCCTCCTCATGAGTGAGGCATTTCTAGAGAATAGATTCAATCCCATGTGTATATAAGGTATCATTTAGGATGAGGTAGTGTTTTGCGTGGTGACAGATACAGCGGCGATTGTCGCGGGAGAAATGTGGCTGAAATCGTTGTGTTTGGAGATAGATAAGTAAATATCCATACCAAGGGTCGGTAGTGCTAATCATGAACAAGAATTAATTTGGAAATAAATTACTAGGCTCAGATTCCGTCAAAGCACAAGGAAGATCACACACAAGCTCGACAAAGACCAAGGATTTCTTTGATGTGGCTTTGGAAAATTCGAGATCAAATTCCTGTAGTATGACTATCCATCGGGAGTACCTTCCCTCGAGCACCTGACAAGTTAGGATGTAATACATTGGGTTCTAGTCTTCTAATACTGTTGTAGTGCAGAGCAGAATGTAGTGACGAAAATTTTGTACAACAATGACCGTGGCCAATGCTAACTTTTTCACACATGAATAACGAGTTTTAGAATCCATAAGATTCTTACCGCCATAATAAATCACGTGCTCTTGACTGTGGATATTTTCCTACACTAAAACCATAGCGATGGTAGTAGTGGAGGAAGCAATATACAAGATAAAGTCCTTTGAATAATCCGGGGGGTGTATCACGAGTGAATGAGTTAGAGCATGCTTAAGATTATCAAAGGCACATTGGGCCTAGTCATCCCAGAAGAATGGGGTGTTCTTCTTGACGAGACGCATATAACTGTGCATTTTTTCTGCGAAATTGCACACAAAACGACGGAGAAAATTTTCCTTCCCTTGCAAACTTTGGAGTTCAAGGAGATTAATTGGGTTTGGTAGATCTAAAATGGTGGAAATTTTCAAAGGATCAATCTGGATGCCATCTTTGGATACCACAAAACCTAGCAGACATCTCGTCTCAATGCAAAAAACACATTTATGAGGATTGAGCCATATATTATAATGACGGCATCTCAGGAATATCTCTCTAAGATGACCAGGGTGGTCCTCCCGTCTCTATGAATGAGTAGGTAGGTCGTCAAGGTATGTTTCAACAATATGTTTAATATCGTGAAACGCATAGGAAATCATGCATTGGAATGTGGCTCCAGCATTTTTCAAGCCAAAAGGTAATTTCTTATATGCAAAGGTTCCCCATGGGAAAATGAATGTCGTCTTATGCTAATCGAAGGGTAATATCTCAATCTAATTATAGCCAGAGAAGCCATCCATGAATGAAAAGATGACACTTCCAGCACAATTGTCAATAATCTTATCGGTGTGCGGCAGGGATAATTTTAGGGGCGAAATTTAGCCCATGGGCTATTTTTAGGGGGTTTTCTCCAAAAGAAGATTCGCTATTTTGCATTTTTTGAAGCCCTGTTTTGCCCAATTTTGATGGGGTAAACTTTTTTCACCCTAAAAATCACCAAATTATTATATAAACGATATAAAATCCTAGGAAATTAAAATATTTTTTGAAAAATATCGCCAAACATTTTATAGTTGGTGTTTTAATAATTGGTAAGATTTGCCAACATTCATACACTTTTAAATTAGTATGGTTCCTTAAAATCATCCCTGATGTGCAGAGTAGAGAAGTTGTCCTTGGGACAAGCTTTATTCATATCCCTAAAGTTGATACAGACTCTAATGTTGCCCCACTTTTTATTAACAGGGACAACGTTTGATACCCATTCCGTTAGGGGTATAGGATAAATAAACCCAGCTTTGAGAAGTTTCTCAATTTCAGCTTTAATAGTTGCGGCCTTCCAAGGATGGACTTGCCTTAGTTTTTTCCTGATAGGTTTGGCCGAGGGATAGGTTTTAATCTCATGGACCATGATGGATGGGTCAATCCTTGGCATCTCTTCATAGGACCAAGCAAAAATATCACAGAATTCTTTCAAAAGTGCCTTGTAGGCTTTAGATTCATCTGTCGAGCGGTTCTACCCAACATGAACATGCTCGATAGTATCAGGCTTGGCTGATATGTCAATTGGGTTTGTCTGAGTAATGTTGCAAAGGTTTCCTTTAGAATCTGTATCTTGCAACAATATGGGACTTTGGGGTACGTTGACAATATCAGTAGGAAACAAGGATGCAAAATCATGGCTGGCCGAACTGGTGTTGGGGAGGAACATGGATCTATGATGGTGATTCTCCCAAATGGGCTCATCCATACTCATGATCTCCATAATGGACTCATCAAAAGGAAAAGTATTAGAGAGATAATCTAGAGTAGGGAGAGAAGGTACTAACCAGTACGATAAATTGTAAGGATCTGAAGCCACTAGATGAAGGTCATCAGTGTGATCATCAAAAAAGGTTTGAATGGTGTCATACATAGCTTCGTGTGGACTCAACGAGATGGACTCAACAACATATTTACCCTTAGGCTTACAATCAAATGAGGTGATCATATGGACTGACGCAGTATCCATGCTAGGAGGAGTGGATGGAAAAACCCCCATAAGGGATGAATCATTCAGCATGCCTACCCCAATCGACTGGTAAGGAGGAGGGGACTAGCATAACATGGGGATGTTATTAGCCATGCAGGTAGTAACATCCAGCGTGCAGAAATCAAGTTTGTCAATAGTAACAATTTTCCCTAGATGCGAAAATTGGACTATTCAGAATACTGTTGAAGCAACATCAGTCATGGCATAGAACCAATTCCTTCCTAGAAGGACATTGTAATCTAAAGGGGCATCTACCACTTCTACTTGAATGGAAATGGTTTTACCCCCCAGCTCGACTGTGAGGACTGATATGAGACCATGGGGTTGGAAACCCCATCTGTCAAAGGCCTTGAGGGTCATAGGTGATGTTACAAGCTTGGGAGAGCCAAGGGATTTCCAACAAGATAGAGATAAAATTGAGGTCGAAGCTCCTTCATCTTGTACCATTTGAAAAACTTTCTTTCCAACTACTTTCATAATGATCTGAAAAGCAATTTTATGCGGTAACCTAGACTTATAGTTCTCAACATTGAAATGAATCAAGTTGGCATTATCCGGGTCTAAATCTCCTAATGTTGTTTAACAGGTTTTTGCACTGTGTAGCACAACTTTGGAGCACTTCTAAGGTAGACATTGCACAAGGGGCCTAAGCAAGATCTTCAACTACAATGTAAAATCGAGCAGCTCGAGAATTAGGGTTAAATATAGCCTTCCAAAGAGTACTCTTGGGTGGGCACAAAATCATGTCGAGAGTAGGCTTCTCGATAGATAGGGGGACAGTAGATGAGGATTTAGGAGAACTAGTAGAGGGAGATTTCCCTGAAGAAGAATGATCTTCTTTCTTGTCTACGGGTTTGTCATAGTTTTGACTTTGGGTTTGTATATTGATGGTATCCGAGGACAACATACGAATTTCCTCTGATGAACTAGAGTTACCCTGATTAGACATGTGGTCTATCAGTTGTTGCTGAGCGGGAAAAGGGTTCATAAGTATTGCGGGTGCGGGATTTGACTTCATAAATTGGGAGATTTCATCCCGACGAGGACACTCCTTTGAGAAATGGTCACCTCTGCATAGCAGATAAGGATATTTCTCCTTTATTTTCCCTTTATCATTATCACTGTTGGTTGGTCTTGGAGTCTCTTGTTGGTTTCTAGGTTTTTTATTTCTATTTTTACCTTTCTTTTTATTATTACCTGAGGTTTGAGTACTTTGAATGGAATTGACCTCGGCAGAAACCTTAGGAGTTGAAGGAGTAGGGGTGGTAGTTTGGGTTTGCTTGGTAGGTTTCACTGCTGATGGGGACTGGATTGAACCAACAATCCCATCAACAGGTACTTTTGCTAGTGGCTTGGTGGGATCGGTGCTTGGGTGAGGAGCTTGCAGAATCAAGTCATAAAGGGTTCTAGACTGGGAATATACCAAGTCTAGATACTGGGCTCGACTAATAGCCTGCTCTTCAGTAACGACACCACCCATAGCCACATCTCGGGCAATAGGAGGCAACAAGGATTTTGTGAACCAATCAGCTAATAACTGATCCAGAATAGGGGCCTTAATAATCCTTATCCGCCTTCTCCACTCATGGATATGATCGGATATGTGGGTGGAGGTGTTCTGTCACCGAGAAGTTAAAAGATCAATACCCGTTTCATAACGAATAGGGAGTTGAAAGTGTGTAAGAAACACGGTTTCCAACGAGCCAAAATCCACGAACGAGTGTTGTGGGAGTTCAATGTACCACTTCACGGCTGTACCATTCAAAATTCGCTGAAAGAGTTGTAACCAGATGAAATCATCCATGAGGGAGTTTGAAGAACACCACAAATGGAATGTCATAACATGGTTCTTCAGATTATCTCCCTATTTCCCATCAAACTTCAGGATGTCCAATGGTAACTTTACCGGAATAGCAGGCCATGAGGGATTGTGTCGAATGGGGTCATTAATCAACTTGGACAAGTCAGGTAAGTCCAAAGTTTCTAGGAAAGATAACTGTCAGTTGGGTTGCGCATACTAGTAATATTGATATGGCATATAATTACCAGTATGACCATAAGTGGACTAAAATATAGATTGTTGTGATGAAGAACTAACAAAAAATCCACCCACAGGGGGGTTGATTTCTGGGATCAGAACCACTAGGACCACTAGGACCTCCAGGAGGAGGACCTCTAGGGCCACTGGGACCACTAGGACCTCCAGGAGGAGGACCTCCAGGGCCACTGGGACCACCAGGACCACCAGGAGGTGGACCACCAGACCTTCCAGGGCCACTAGGAGGTAAACCTCTAGAGCCTCCGAAATCGCTAGGAGGAGGGCCACCAAACCCTCTAGGGCCATTAGGAGGAAAGCCACCGGGCCCCCTAGGACCACTAGGACCACTAATACCATAAGGAGGAAAGTTTCCAGATCCTCCAGGACCATTAGGCCCCCCAGGGGGAGGACCTCTGTAAGACGATCCTCCGGCACCTCCCGTAGTATGTATAGGTATCCCCCCCATGGCTGGCATGTAAGTCTAGTTGGGTTTCCCCCATGGTGTAAAAGTATTACTAATATATGGAATTCCAGCATAAGGAATTCCTGTAGTATTGGGTGGATGAGTAATGTTACCTATAGGTATTTGATAACCATAACCTCCAGAAGATTGAATGGTTATAGGTTGTGCCCCGGAGGGTTGACCTGAACTGGATGAGGGATTTACCGCATTAGTATGGGTGGGAGGGACATAAACTTTAAATGGTTCTATATTATAGGTCTGTCCTTGATTAGGTACAATTCTGGTGTCAGATAGCGTAGGTCATGCTGGGGGTTTCCCCCTAGCACTAGAAGGTAAAGACAAAATAGGAATTGAGGGTTGAGCCCCAAGTACAGAAGACCTGGGAGGACTAGGAACAAACATAACATGAGAGTTGGTAGGGGTGGTATCTTGACCCTGGTTGTGGGGTGTTAATGGATGATCTATAATTGGTTTAATGGGTCTCATAGAATCGACAAGTGAATGATATCCCACAAGAATAGATGTGGAACATAATACTATTGGGCCTAATAGGTCATCTATCTTCCTATCAATCTTCTTTGCATGGAGAATGGCAGCATGGTATTTCCTACATTCTTCTTAAATTTCAGAAGAGTCTACACGGGTGCCAAATGAGGCAATGGCCTGTCCTACAGGGGTGTCCCAAAATGGAGCATTGGGACCAAAATATGGATGGGTAGTATCATCAACATGACCTTCCATGGGAGAATGGAATGAGGAATCTCCTTGAGAAGGCTATTGGACCAAGGGAGGCGAGTGTGAAGAATATGGTCCTCCACTTTCTGCAACCACACTATCTCCCACTTGGGAGGTGGTAACAGCTCCTTCGTCGATAGCTTCCATCGGAATTTCTTCTAAACCAGGAATAAAATCGGGTGGAAAGCCCCATACTCTTCTGGACTGTCTTAACTCATCCAGTTTGTACTGTTCCTATCTAACCTAGGGTTTGGAAAGCTAGAAAGCATAGCAAGAAAAACTTCCCTACATAAGCTATAGGACAAAACAAGCACACTTAAAATGATAGGAGGAGTTCAAAAAGTCAGGTCTCTCACCAAGATTGTCAAGAAGGTGCCAATTGTGATATACCTCGAGGGTATGTGCATAGTAATCTCCCCAAATGTTGTTTTCAGTGTATGGCTCCAAGCAAGATAGCCAAAGGGCTTTTCTCAGATGGATAGGGTATCCTAGTGGGGTATCCCGTTATACTCAAGGTACATGGGAGCTCGAATTGGTAGTAGTGTTTTCTAATGCATAACCGTACATAAGGGGCCTTCCGATATACAATCGAGTATGTGAAGTACCTTTCTATATACCTCAAGAGTACGTGAAAGGTTGTTTGATATACTAATGGTACGTGGAAGAACCACGTGAGTACCGGATTGTAACGCGAACAAATAACGACAACTCCTATGCTTAATGATGCCCAAACACATCTCTAACCTATCACTCCAATTGCTACGTAAATTTTAGCCTATAACTACTATTAATTTTAAAGTGGATGATTAGGTGAATGCATGATTTTTTGACAGAAAAGTAAAACCATGCAGTATGCGTATGCAAATATTTCACTTTACCGTTCAGTATTTCTACTTACGGGAGGGAAAGAGAGTATTTTCTTTTGTTTCAAAACCAAAAATACTTCCAAACAACAGTATTGAACAAAAAATCAAAGACAAGCAACACTTTCCAAACTAATTTCTCTTTTCTGAAAGCAATAAGAAGGGGAAGAATCTCTTTTCCTAAAAGAAAATAAGAATCACACTACATGCAAATGCACTCTATTTTTTTTTCAATTTTCTTAAAACATAAGCAAATATAACTTAAAACCACCATATTTTTTATTTTTATTGAGATAGTACTAAACACACAAGAGACAAAAGAACATGAAGAGCCTGAAATCTTGTAAATCCAATCAGAGATCCAATGTCCAATGCTCAATGATGATAACCTAATCTCAGCCAAAAAATTTCTTTTTTAACTGAAGAAAAAATAAGTTTTCTATGCAAACAAGAAATGAAACTAAGATGCTAATCAAATGTTCTTCTTTCAGTCTATATAACATAAATGGAAAGAGATCTTACTAACACCCTAAGCTTTTCGAAAAACAAGAAATCCTTTCACAAACAAAACCAAAAAGCACGGAAGTGAATGAACAATAAAAAATCCTAATATTGCTTTTGAATTTCCCAATCAAGCCAATCTTAAGCCATAAAATTTCAAATCACAAGCATCAGATTTTGTCACACAAGTCTAACAGTGTAGGCTGAAAGCAAAAGAACTCAAATTTTTACAACAAAAAATGAGAAAAAGAGGTCTTGGAATGATGCCTACCTAGCACTGCACTTCTTGGGTGTTGACAAAGTGGTTCTATCCTAGCACTGCTTCTCGCCAATAGAACTCAAGCAGTGACATCGCATGCTAGTAACTTGGTTCAGGTAGTGGAACCGCTTATCGTACACTTCATAGGCACGGTTTCCTGTAAAAATCCAAAACACGAAGAGAACGATAGATCAAGTCAGAAAATAACCAGATCAGGGTAAAGGCTGATAGATTGAGTATAAAAACAGAGCATAAAAAGTTGAAATGATTCAGATCTGAATAGATCTAGAAGTTTCAAACCCAAATTCACTAAGTTAGATAGAAAATATGACTGAACAGAGTTGGAGAAGGGGCCTAGATTCAGACAAGAGTTGAAGAACTGAGGAAGATCAGACCAACTGATACATATATCTAATCCCCGGTAGAGTTGCTATATTTGTAGGCTGGAATATTTCACCTTCTGCGAACATTAAGGTGTTCCACTGGTCTAAATGTTTCAGATCCAAAAAAAATGAATGAAAAAGGTTGAAGACCCTCCCTGGAGGCCATAGATACCTAGAATCTGATGCTTCGATATTAACCCTGTGTACCTGCAATTAGATCAAACATACAAACACATCAAAGCTTCCAGAATATAATCTACTGATCCATGTCAGTGACTAAGGAATCTAACAATATGTACATGTGAAATCGACAACAACAATAATGTGGGATGAAAATCAGCTTGTCATTAAGGTAAAATGGAGAAGTTTACAACCAATTAAGCCTTAGTGTCGACATGCATCTCCATGAAACCAAACACTTTCATCCCCATAAGCTCCAAATTTGCTCTCTATGCTCTCAAATGTCTTGGGACAAGTGATCAATCCAATAGCATAACAATACTTTAAGAGTTCTCCCCCTCAACCATGACCATGAGCTTGTATTTATAAGACTCAATGGATATGGATGGTTGAGAGATTTGTGGGTGAGGTGTCCTCTAAGATCCTATGATGGGGGATCTCGAGCTCAACTGACCCACTATGATAGGGATAATGGAGGACACGAGGCTCATGATCTAGAAGCCTAGAGAAACTTATCTTTTTCCCATTTTACCCAGGGTACCACTTTTCTCCTCTTATGATAGAGCGGTTCAGGTAAGAACCGCTTATGGACCAAGGGAAACAGGCGGTGGCACCGCTTATGGAGAAAAACAGAAGGGTAGTGCGAACATGAAACCGCTCATGGCTAATAGGGAAAACGTGGTGCTAAGCATTTTTATGTAGAATTGACAATCAGCATAGGTTTCCTCTCCAAGTGCTAGGATTAAGGGTAGGTATGTATGTCAAAGGTATTATCACATGATGGTGACAGGATTTTGGTATAATAGGTAGAGGTGATTGATGCATCTTTGGATTATAATGTGCTGTTAGGGAGAAGTTTGAATTATGCCATGTCAGCTATTGCATCGGCCATATTTCGGGTAGTAGTGTTTCCACATGAAGGGAAGTTAGTTACTGTAGACCAACTCAGTTTCACTCGAAAAGGCCACATGGAAACTAACAAGTCCACCGTACCATTGGTTGATCAAGTTAAATCTGTTTCAGAGAGCTTAGGGGCTGGAATGTATGCATCATTGATGGGCACATTTGATATTCCAGCTCTGATTAATTATCTAGGTTATACTAGTGTAGGGAAGTCTATAGCAACGGTTGTTGATAGAACAGATCCTTGGGTTCTTCCTTCGCTCCATGAACCTAAAGTGCCCTTATCAGCAGCGAAAGTAGCTTATCAAGCTATCATTCATACCACTGTTGATCCCATTCCGGTCCCTCTCACAGTCTCAGAGGAGCCAGAAGAAGCCTATCTACCTTCTTGGGCAAAGAACTCTTTGCATTCTAGAGATTGCTTAGATATGGTTTTGCCTTCGGATGAAGCCATTCTAGAAGCCATGTGTGGACGAGATAAGATCTGCGAATATATTCACCATCGATCCTATTTTCTTCCAGAGTTAAGCAAGATCAAAAACTAGGAGTTCCATATCTAGAAAGTGATGTTGATACACCTATTAATCTCTTACCAAGGGAAGGAATATTTGTTGAGGGGAATATGGAAAAAATTTCCACTACGATTCCTATCAACATCTCTACAAAATCAAATATTGTGGAAAAGGTACACATCGACACGAACTGCTCTCCGGAGGAGATTGCGATCTATATAGCCTTGTTTAAGGAATTCCACGATGTATTTTCCTGGTCATATGAGGATATTCCAGGAATAGATCCATCAATAGTCGAGCATGAAATCCAAACTTACCCTAATGCTAGACCCGCTCGACAAAAGTTGAGACCTGTCAATCTGCGTAAAGCGGTAGTAGTTAAGGTTGAAGTTGAGAAACTATTGAAAGCTAGTTTCATTTACGTGATAGCTTTGACAGAATGGGTATCCAGCCCTATTCCTGTTGAAAAAAAGCAAGAGAATATACATGTTTGTACTGAATTTTGGGATCTAAACAAATCCTATCCCAAGGACATCTATCCCGCGCCATTCATAGATCAAATTATTGATGCTTGTGCAGGAAGTGAAGTCTCTTCATTTATGGATGGTTTCTCCGAGTATAATCAAATCCAAATTAAACTGGAAGATCAGCATAAAACAACTTTTATTTGTCCTTGGGGTACCTTCGCGTATAAGAAAATGCCCTTTGGATTGAAAAATGCAGTGGCAACCTTTCAATGGGCAATGAATTTTTCCTTTCACGACATTAAATCCATTGTCTAACCCTACCTGATGATCTACTAGCACATTCTTATAAGAGGATTGATCACCCAGATCACTTGCCTTTGATTTTTGAACGATGCAGATACTACAAAATTTGCTTGAATCCCCACAAGTGCATTTTCTGTGTTGATTCAGGGAGACTGCTCGGATTCATTGTTTCCAACAAAGGCATTCAGGTGGATCCTTTGAAAGTTGAGGCCATCATAAATCTTCCTCCTCCTCGTTCTATCAGGAAGCTTGAAAGCCTGCAAGGGAAGTCCAAATTCCTTCGACGTTTTATTGTAAATTATGCCAAGATTACTAAAGGTTTCATGTGCCTATTGAAATAGGACACCCCATTTGTATGGGATGAAATTGAACAACTTGCATTCGAGGCATTGAATAAATCTTTGTTGCCCACACCGTTATTGCGCCCTCCAGATTACTCTCATGATTTTATATTGGATCTGGCCGCATCTGAGTCAACCATAGGGGTAGTACTAGTCTAGGAGGACGATAAGCTCCAATAGCATGTCATCTACTATCTAAGCCATGCTTTAACTGGCCCTGAACTTATGTATTCCCACGTCGAGAAGTTGGCTTTGGTAGCTGTGTATGTTGTTCATAGGTTGCGTCACTACATCTTACTGAGGACCACGATGGTAGCGGCGGATGTTAATCCTTTCCAATATGTTTTGTCCCGATGGATAGTTGGAGAAAAATTCAATAAATGGATAGTCATTCTTCAGGAGTTTGACTTAGATTTCCAATCCACTAAATCCAAGAAATCCTTAGTTTTTGTTGAGCTCATTGCAGAATTTCTGGTAGAGGAAGATGTAGCCATTGAAGAAGACTCATTCCCAGATGAGCATATATTTTTGATTTCCACCTTTGACCCCTAGTATAGAGATATACTTGTATATATCCATAATTTGAAGTACCCTACACCCCTCTCACATGAAGAACAACGAAAACTACACGTAGATGCGAAAAACTACCTCATTATTGGAGATACTTTATATTGTAGGGGGCTAGATTCCATTTTGCGTTGATGTCTTACCCACGAAAAAGCAGAGGATGTTGTAAATGATGCCCATAGTGGAGTGTGTGGGGGTCATTTATCTGGGTTAGCAATGGCCTAGAAGATCTTATGTGTTGGTTATTTCTATCCTAGTATCTTTAAATATTGTGTGGAAGCCGTGAAGCGTTGTCATCCCTGTCATCTTTACACCAGAAATATGCAGTCGCATCCTGCTCCATTATTTCCCGTCATCTTAGTGGAACCCTTCATGAAGTGGGGGATAGATTACATGACGTACAACCCAGTCTTGGCTAGGGGGCACAAACATATCATTGGCATTGTAGATTATTTCATGAAGTGGGCAGAGGCAATACCCACCTATAAAGATGATGGGGAAATTGCAGCTTTTTTTCATTTTCAACCAAATTATCGCATGATTCAGTATCCCTAAAGAGATTGTCACTAACCATGGAAGTCACTTCCAAAATAGTATGATGACTAAATTGACCACTATGGTAGGGTTTATACAAGAGCGTTCATCTTCTTTCTATCCTCAAGCAAACGGTTAAGTCGAGGCTGTAAATAAAACCTTGAAGACTATTGTCAAGCACACTATTAATGCAGCCCGATCCAATTGGCACATGATGTTGTATCCTGCACTTTGGGCATATTGGACTAATGTGAAAACTGCTACAGGGTTGTCTCCTTTCCAACTCGTTCAAGGAGTGGAAGTAGTCACCCCAGTCGAATGCAAAATCCCGTCCTTAAAGATTGCTATTCATGTGTTACCTGATACGACTGAGCTGGAAGAATGTTTATTACATTTAGAACATCTATATGAGAAGCATAGAGATGTGGTGACATCAAATGAAGCTCATAAAAATAGGGTAAAAAACCAATATGATAAATCGATCAAGCCTCAGATTTTTTTCTAAAGGGAAGCTTGTCTTGCTCTGGGATCAGGACAAAGAACCCCGGAGGGTAGGAAAATTTAGGTCTATGTGGTTAGGACCTTATGTCGTGTCAAAAGTGTTGAAGAAAGGTGCATATGAATTGACAAATTTTGAAGGGAATAAGCTTCCTGAGCCTAGAAATGGGATCTACTTGAAAAAGTAATATGCTTAGGCTTAGCACTTTTTCCTATATTGTATTGTATGTATTTTATGTACAATAGTTCGACGTTTTGTGTTTTTATACCATCTGTTGGTTGTTACAAATGTATTCCGAGTGGTTAGTAGGTTTCACTGATGGCGCTAGTCGCCACACTTGTAACCTAGATTTAGCCGCAAAGGTCATCTACTCACCCTCAAGACAGCTAGTTGCCTCTGGAGGCACTTGCCTAGGTCCTGCTACTAATAATGTGGTCGAATACAGGGCTGTCATTGAGCTTTTATGGGATTCTTTGTCACATGGTATCACTCAGTTGGAATTCCAACTTGACTCTCAACTGGTGGTTTCCCAGCTCAATCGAGCTTATCAGGTGTGGGACCCTATTTTACTACGTCAGTTTATGCAAGTTAGGTTATTCGAAAGAAATTTTGAGTTTATTACATTCAATCATATTCCAAGAAATCAAAATTCATTAACTGATGCATATGCTAATTATATCTTGGATTGGCACTTAACACATTTTGCATAAAAAATATACAATAAACACATGTAAATAAAATCGGCAATATATATATATATATATATATGTATATATGTGTGTGTGTGTGCGAATATCTGTCTATATAAATAGGTCGAGTTTCTAATCCTCACATCCAGTCATAACTGTATAATATACAAAAAATATACAAAAAATGGATCAAAGTCCATAAAATGCTCCTAGGTATAAGATTGACCACCCTGGTCATCATGTCCACCCTCGTCACCTAGACCACCCTAGTCCCTCTGATCATCCTGATCACCCTGCTCTTAGGCTTCTTCAACTTCCTCAGCTATAGTAGCCTGAATGACGTCAATGTACACAAGTACTGCTCTAGCTACCCACCTCATAAGGTGTATCCAGACAGGTGGTATACCAACCACTAGCTCCTGTATGGCGGTAGGGATATGCTCAATACATAATGTAGGTACTCTTTGGGTAATCCTGGCCAGCTTTCCCTCAATAACCCTAATAAAACCTTGGTCTTCTCTTGCCATAGGACACACATAGATACATGGATTCCCAATAGGACGGACTAGTTCAATATTTGCATTTTAACATTTTAAAGGTTTAGAAACTCTTATACATATGTATATATATTTATGATTAAAATTCGTTAAAATTTAAAAAACTTGAAAACAAAAATACCTAACACTCCCCATGCTCCTCGAGGAGGGAGGACAAGGTCAGTGTCACCTCAGAAATCTAGTCCAGCATATGGAAACTGCTCCAGTGTTTGTGCCTGTCTCTCCCACCAAAAGTAGAAGTCATCATCGTATACGCTCTGGACTGATCCACCGCCTCCGTGGCAGAGGAATATTTCTCCCAACCTACTCAGTCTAGGCTGACGGGGAGAACGAACTAGTAGTGGTACTGCAAGACTCAAACCAGGCACCCTCTCAAAGAAAAAGGCCACCAATATGCTAGAATAACCGATTTTTTCCATCAGCCTCTTTTATAGTTAGAAAGTTGCTTCCTCATTATCGGGATTACTCCTGAACACTAGTCATATAGGGATCCCTGTAGACAGTGTTAAATTTTCATATGCTTAGGTAAGACATTAGTATTTCATTTCATTTTTCATAACAAAATCATATAAACAGGATCACTGAAAGATAGACAAGCACAACCATACAAAAGGAACACAAATATTTATCCTATGAAAACCCTAAAGGGAAACACCCAGCAAAATCTTCCTCAATATAGATGCCCCAAAAAGATGAAAGATAAAACCAGCAAGGAGATCAAAGCTGTTGGAGACATATACCATCATACACACTCTTTCAGTCAAATTGGCCTAGTTAAACCACTATCCTAAGTTTAATTGACATCAAGGAGCATTAATTACCATCATCCTAGTCACTCCCACGCCTACCTACAGTCAAGGAGGCTAACTGGAGCACTCCAGGGGTGATCTAGGTGACATTCATGCACCTAATTGCTAACTGGGGGTTACTTTCAGTTCAACCAATCAGTTATA
>LPNX010160205.1:19749-132849 GCA_001517045.1 Pseudotsuga menziesii | reverse complement strand
TTGCACATGGTGGGACTCATGGACTAGGCAAATAAGACAAAATAAATGAAATAATGTCTAAGTGGGTAAATACTATGGGTTGATTATTCTAACACACTCAGTCAAAATACATTTCAGACTTGTTAGTCAAGTTTAACATGGCTGAATGTAGTCCTGCACCATTCCCTTTCCTTTCAGGGATCAGCCTTGAAGAAGGAAAAAGCACACCTCCCATGGACTGCACTATCTATCGACAGCTAATTGGTAGCTTGTTGTACTTGACACATTCTAGGCCTGATATTTGTTATGTCGTGAATGCTGTATCAAGATACATGCAGCAGCCTCATGATCTTCATTGGAAGGCAGCCAAGCGGATTCTCCAGTACATTCAGGGAACCAGGACCTACGGCATTCACTATGCTGCAGATTCCGAGCTAGAGTTGGTTGGATACACAGATTCCGATTGGGCGGGTGATTCTATTGATCGAAAGTCAACTTCCGGATATGTAGTTATGTTTGGTGGTGGCCCTATTTTCTGGTCAAGCAAACAGCAGGCTTCCATAGCACTATCTTCAGCAGAGGCCGAGTATCGAGGAGCGGTGAATGCTTGCATCCAAGCAGTTTGGTTGTAAGGCATTCTTTCAGAGTTTGATCTTGGTAGTAAAATGTCAACTGTCCTCTTTTGTGACAACCAGAGTGCTATTAAGATATCCACAGATCCAGTTACCAGGCAGAGGACCAAACATATAGAGTTTCACATGCACTACATCAGGGAGCTAGTGCATGACAGGACCATCATTCTGCAATACTGCCCGACTGATGAGCAGATTGCAGACATCTTCACCAAGAGATTTTTAGAAAAGAATTTCACTTACCTCCGTTCACTGTTGGGGGTGAGTTCATCATGGTGATCCAGACTACTTTCAATGTTCAGCTTGAGGGGGGGTTTTGTTCCCACTGGGTTTTCCCTCTTTTTCCTCACTTAGTTTGTTTTGAGCATTGTTTCAATTGCTTTATTGTACAGGGTGACCTATGGCCTTAGTTTCCAGGGCCCTAGCATTTTATGCATCTATGTTTTCTAACTCTTCCTGAGTATAGCTTAAGGGGGGGGTTTTGGAGACATATACCATCATACACACTCTTTCAGTCAAATTGGCCTAGTTAAACCACTATCCTAAGTTTAATTGACATCAAGGAGCATTAATTACCATCATCCCAGTCACTCCCACGCCTACCTACAGTCAAGGAGGCTAACTTAGCCTTTCCTACAGTCAAGGAGGCTAACTGGAGCACTCCAGGGGTGATCTGGGTGACATTCATGCACCTAATTGCTAACTGGGGGTTACTTTCAGTTCAACCAATCAGTTACATTCAGTTAAGGCGCCGCCATGCATTAAATATATTATTTAATCATTATTTATTGATTATTTTATTATTATTTAATGAACTGGAGTGAACTAGGCGCCTTGACCAACTTCTGATGGTCAGTTCAGCTTCAGTTAACCTCATCAAGGTTTATTGGAGTCATGCAGTACTACAGTCAAGGAGGCTAACTTAGCCTTTCCTACAGTCAATCCTTTAGTTGAGATTAAGTCATTTATTGCACTCCAACTTCAGTTAGGATTGGTGAGTCAATTAAGGTTTTTTTGTCAAGTGGTTAACTGAGTGGTATTGCATGGCAAAGAGTCAGTTAAGCTAGACTCATGCATGGGAATTCGAATTGTCCCTTAGTTATTCGAATTCTTCATTGAGTTAAGCCATGGCTCATGCATGGTATTGTAATCCTTTATTGTTTATATAATATACAGAGAGGAAACTTATTTGGTTCCTGAAAATTTCCAATTGATGAGTAATTGTTAATAATTCTTTGATGAGATTGAATCTTAGTTCCTAGATCATGTGCAAGAATTAATAAAAGCCTGATCCTCCTCCTTCTCCAGCTACTTCTCTTCTCCACTAATGCGCTACACAAGTGAGAGTGTGTGTCTGAAATGAGGAGAACCACACCTCTATTTATATTCATCCATTCACTTGAATTAACTCATTCAACATGTAGGCTCTAGTTAATCATGTAGGCTCAAGTTAATCATGTAGGCTCGAGTTACACATGTAGGCTCAAGTAACCACACTGGGGTGCTAATGAACCACCTTTACAATTAGAGGGTACAAGCTCATGAAGCGTATTAGTTCTTCTGATTAGAAGCATCGGGGAACAAGATAATACAAGTGGTTCTCCCGATAGGACCATCGGGGACCACAAAAGATACATATAGAATATTCTTCGAAGTTACAATATTTCAACACTCCCCCTTAACGAGAAGGGTATTCTACAACAACATCAACAACAATAATAGTAGGAGAGAGATAGAGGACATCATCAACATCATCAGGGTGATACATCTATAAATAATTGGAAGCTTTTCAACATCATGTAGTCTTCATCTTCAATCTTTAGTCTTCAGTATCATCAGTACTTTGACCGTTTCGATCAGCAACATCTTCTTCAGGACTTTGACCTTTTGATTAGCAACATCATCTTCAACACTTTGACCTTTTGATCAGCAACATCTTCTTCAGAACTTTGACCTTTCAATTAGCAACATCATCTTCAATACTTTGACCTTTCGATCAGCAACATCTTCTTCAGCACTTTGGCCTTCCGATCAGTAAGAACATCATCATCATACTCTGATATTTCGATCAGAAACATCATCATGTAAACATCAACATCATCATCATCAAAATATCAGCATCAAAATATCATCATCATCACATTCTAATCTTTCAATCAGAATCATCATTATCATCAGCCTCTGATCTTTCGATCAGAAACATCATCAACTGAACATCATCATACTCTAACATCAACTCATCATCTTATTCTAATCTTTAGATCAGTACGTCATCATCATCATACTTTGATAATATGACATCATCATCATTAGGATCTCATCATCATCACATTCTGATCTTTCGATCAGAAACATCATCATCATCATCGCATTCTGATCTTTTGATCAAAAAACATCATCATCATCATATTCTGATCTTTCGATCAGAAACATCATCATCATCATCGCATTCTGATCTTTTGATCAAAAAACATCATCATCATCAGCAACATCATAATCATAAGCAACTTATGATCTTCCGATCAGAAAACATCGTCATCATCATATTCTGATCTTTCGATCAGAGAACATCATCATCATCAACTTCTGATCTTTCGATCAGAGAAACATCATCATCATCATATTCTGATCTTTCGATCAGAGAACATCATCATCGTCAGCAATAGCATCATCATCATATTCTAATCTTTCAATCAAAGAACATCATCATCATCAACAACTTCTGATCTTTCAATCAGAGAAACATCATCATCATCATAAAAGCATCAACATCATCAAAACATCAACATGATCCTTCCTTTCGGAATTACGGGATTTAGGTCTTTACGGAGTTACCAATGATCCTTCCTTTCAGAATTATGGGATTTAGGTCTTTACAGAGTTACTAACGATCCTTCCTTTCGGAATTACGGGATTTAGGTCTTTATGGAGTTACAAACGATCCTTCCTTTCGTAACTACGGGATCAACACATTTGTGGAACTCAGACAATCCTTCCTATTGGAATTATGGGATCAACACATCTATGGAACTCAAACAATCCTTCCTATTGGAATTACGGGATCAATTCAATTATCCTTCCTTTCAGAATTACGGGATTTAGGTATTTACAGAGTTACTAATGATCCTTCCTTTCAAAATTACGGAATCAACACATATGTGGAACTCAGACAATCCTTCCTCTAGGAATTATGGGATCAACACATGTTCTCAAGTACCGAAGTCACCGGATCCGTTCTGAACCGAAGTTCAAGGATGATACAATCCTACCACTTTCACGGGGGCCGAGACCTCCAGATACATTTTGAACCGAGGTTCAGGGATGATGCAATCCACCACATTCACAGGGGCTAAGACCTCCAGATACATTTTGAACTAAAGTTCAGGGATGATGCAATCCTACCACTTTCACGGGGGCCGAGACCTCCGGATACATTTTGAACCGAGGTTTAGGGATGATGCGATCCACCACTTTCATGAGGGCCGATACCTCCAGATACATTTTGAACCGAATTTCAAGGATGATGCAATCCTACCACATTCACGAGAGCCGAGACCTCTGGATACATTTTGAACCAAAGTTCAGGGATGATGCAATCCCACCACATTCACGGGGGCCAAGACCTATAGATACATTTTGAACTGAAGTTCGGGGATGATGCAATCCCACCACATTCACAAAGATCGAATTCACCAGATCTATTTTGGACAGATGTCCCAAGATGATACAATCCCTCTTCATTCTCGAGGACCGAGGTCACCAGATCACTTTTGGACAGATGTCTCGGGATGATACAATCCCTCTTCATTCTCGAAAACCGAGGTCTCTAGATCACTTTAGGGAAAGTTCCCAGGGATGATACAATCCCACTGCAACATCACTACTCCCCTTTTCGAGGAAGGTCTTTTTGAACAACACCAAGCTTGTCTCGAAAGTGTTCGAACTTTACCCGAGACAGAGGCTTCATCAATACATCATCATTCAAACCATCATCATCTACATCTTCAGTATAGAAATACGGAATCGTCATCATCTGCATCTACAGTTTGGGAATACTGAAACATCATCTATATCTTTAGTATGGGAATACTGAAACATAATCATCTACATCTTATCTCGTATGTAGAAATACCGAATTTTTATGTGTTACAATCGGAACATAGGGTTCTCTGTCATCACAAATATGGTTATCATATAGAATCATTGTAGTATCCATCTTCAGGTCAAAGAGACCTGATATCAGCTTCCGAATCCATATGACTTCACAACTTAGCAGAGCATTCTGCTATGTAATTTTTCTTTAGCCGTGCTACAAGAAACACTAGACTGTTTCCTGCTAAACCATGAACTCATAGCTGAACCCAAACAAAAGCATCTACCTAATGTGCTCTACCTATCTGAGATACTTCCAGTCCAATCTACATCTGTGTAGCCATACAATCTATACTCATGGCTACCATCATAGTATAGACCAAAGTCTATAGTCCCTTTCAGATATCTCATCACATGTTTTGCAGTTACTAGGTGAATCCGTCTTGGTTGAACAAGATATTGACTTAAGGTGTTCACAGCAAAATAAATGTCTGGTCTGAAATTTGTTCAGTACATTAATGAATCAATGATCTGTCTATAATGAGTCACATACACTAACTCTGATGAGTCATCAGCTAACAGCTTCAGGTTGGAGTCCATGGGTGTGGCCATGGATTTGCATTCCAACATATTGAATCTCTTCAATATCTCTACCGCATACTTTCCTTGGTTGAGAAATATTTCTTCTGAACTTTGTCATATTTCAAGACCTAGGAAATAGTGCATTAACCC
The DNA here is from genome assembly GCA_001517045.1 of Pseudotsuga menziesii. Classification (NCBI taxonomy): domain Eukaryota; kingdom Viridiplantae; phylum Streptophyta; class Pinopsida; order Pinales; family Pinaceae; genus Pseudotsuga; species Pseudotsuga menziesii. Next base: position 127,414 of record LPNX010160205.1, on the reverse strand, counting down.
AAGGTCTTTCATCTCAAATTCTTCTGCTAGTTTCTTCTTGCTTTCCATGATCTGTTTCTCCTTCCCTATCAAGAATAAGTCATCCACATATAATAACAGGATGACAGGTTCATCTTCTACAACCTTGAGATAAAGGTTAGGATCAGCTTTACTCTTGGTAAATCCCATAATTGACAGGAAACTGTCTATCCTTCAATACCAAGCTCTGGGAGCTTGCTTCATGCCATAGAGGGCCTTCTTCAACTTACATATATGATTCCATCTATCTTCAACTTCAAATCATTTCGATGTAAAACTCTTCCCCAATCATACCATTAAGGAAGGATTGTCTTTACTTCATCATGGAAGCAACTACCATCATAGTTCTGAAGGAAGTGTACCTTGCTTCCTGGAGTAAGTGTCTCTTCAGAATTAATTCCCTCTTTCTTATAGCAACCTCTAGCCACAAGTCTTTCCTTACTTCTATCAGCGACATATTTTATCTTGCAAATCCATTTGTAAGATACCACATTCTTGATTTCTGGTTTGAGTACTATATCCCAAACATCATTCTAGTATCATTTTATCATAACATCTTCCATGAGTTCATCTTGTCAAATCATCAACATATCCTAGTCTTCTGCATTCAACTTTGAAGGTTGGAACCCAAAAGTATTGATCCATCAGGAAGCTGTCCACCATGTCGTACCGTGTCGAACTCAGATATCTTATGTAGTCACTCCCCCTGAAGTGGAGTATTATCTTCCTTCTTCATTCTGTATAGGTGGGTCTATGCTTGATATATACTGGTCAATAGAGTATGTCATGTCATAGTCTATTCTTTCTGAGGCAAATCACGAACCTTGCTTTGTACACTTGTTCTTGTATATCCATATGGAGGATACTACATACTTTCCTTTATGTCTCGGAATCATATCGTATACATCATTCCCCATGATCAACTGTTATTCTTTGATCATATCTTCTTTCATAGCATTCTTTTCTTCATCTTCAGTTATCTCTCATACCCATGGTAGTCTTCATCCTTCGAGGTGGATCTACCGCTCTTTGAATATATTTCTTCCATCATGGTGTCTCTGGCCCTGGGAGCTTCAGATTCATGTTTATTGAATTGTCATCACTTGTTATTTGGAACAAGTCTCATCCTTCTTTTCTTGTAGGAGGTTGTACAGGACCTTTCCTACAATTCAAATGCACCAGTTACATGGTTAGAACTATTTCATAAATCATATGCATAACGACAAATTCTTATGCATCATGCAACTGTTTAGCCAATACAACATTCATCCATATCTCACAGAAAATTTCTAGACTAATCCAATATGTCAGCAAAGAGGTTTGATAAGTAGCAATGGAGAGTTGTATAGCACCATGAGCTACTTACCCAGCACATGCATATTAGTAGTATACAGTCATTGATGCAAACAATCTATCATGCATAACACATCAACTGAATATAATCAAATGTAAAACAATATCATGAAATGACAATTGAATACTTATCTTTTATTTGTTTCATGGGTAGACTCCATCTTGATCATTCTGCTTTATCATCATTTCTTATCCAAATGATAAGATGGATAATAGGTTCGTGAAGAATTGTGTTCTTCATATTCCGCATTGCTTGAGGGATCTTCTTTGAATGGTGATAGCTTGATCTTCAATTTGCTCCCATATTTCTTCTTCTCTTCTTATTAGACGAGCTTCGTCTTCTTCCCAAAGTCAACTGAAAGTAATCACTTTCTTCTGGCACATATTCCTCGCATGAATGAATCCCATGATCATGGGAGGCCATTTCAGGTGGCTATCACCACTTCTGCATTCTTTGCTTCTTCTTCTACTGCTTCAAGATGTTATGCATTCTGGATCTTCACATTCTTCAACAATTTTCTCAAATCCATCTTCTGAATTATGTTCTTATCTTCAAATAGCTTGATCAAGAAATCAAACATCTTCAGTGTCTTTAGGGAAGACACTTGTGGTACAAGTTGATTCGTGATTGAATCAACAGTGATCTTCTTGGCCTTGATCAAGTTCTTCTTGTGTAAGGCTTTGGGGCTCATCTCCCTCTAGAACTAGAACCTCTCTACTCATGTAGGTGTCCAATTCATTTTCTTCAGAGAGATCAAATACTTTCATGCTTGGAAGTTTTAAAATTCACCAAGATTATCATCAAGCTGATGTGATAGATCACTTTGAAATGAGAACCTCAAATGCAAATAGCAAAAGATTAGATCTTACCGATTTGAGGTGTCTGTCCTGCTTCCAGAGCTGGCTGATCTAGGGTTTGTCAGAGAAACCCTAATTTTCAAAACTTTGAATATTTTAGATCTAATTGGATAGAAATATATATATCTTTAAATGGAGTTGTCCAATGTACTCCTTTTCTGAAAACAATTGAGGGAAGCTCCTGGAACAAGAAGCCCTAGTTTTCCAATTTCTTCTGCAGAAATGCCTGTTACTATTTCTGTGATATCTCCGAAATTAATGCTCCTCCGTGTCTCAAATTTCGCACTGAGTTAACCCCACATGCCCCTGATGCAAAACCATAGGTTTCATTAGAGTTGGTTTCACCAATTTGGATTTATGATCATTTTCCCAAGGTGACCTGTTACAGGACTGTTCAGAACAGTGAAGTTGTACGGCATGCCACGTGTCACTAGTTCATCTTCAGGTTCTAAAATTCAGACCACAGAAATTAAAGTATGTTCATGTTTTGGAGCAACTTCCATAATTCTATTTGGACCTTTTTTCCCGAAGCTATAGCAATTTTCCCTACGTGTTCTCTTTAGGGATGAATTCTGGAAGAGGCTGGAACCCTAACTTGGAGGGATCATATCTCCTAGAATATAGCGAATATGAGGAAAAATTTTGGATACAGTGTTCATCAGGAGTTGATATTCGGTCTCTGCAGTTTTTAGCTCTTGATCCTTCGCTAATATTGGGATATAGCTAATATACCAAAACTTAGCAGTTTTAGTATTTAGGGTTTTTCTAGCTCTGGGTCAAACTAGGGTTTGACTCTCCTGGAGTTTCACCCAACCAAAAATCTTGATCCAGGTCTCTAAACTTTGATTTTGATAAGGAGAGAAATCCTATGCTGGGCTCACTCAAAAATTCTTCTTCTGCAAGAATCCCTAATTTCCTACACGGAAAACTAAAAATGCTCGGAATCGAATTCCGCTTCGACAGAAAGATGCGCCCTTCAATGGAGAATCATCCTAGACTTCTTTTGCTGATCGATTGTGGAGAGAGAACCAAAAATTAAGAATCCCTATATTCTGTAGCTGCATAATGTCTTCTTTTCAGGGTGGCTCTGATACCATGTTAAATTTTCATATGCTTAGCTAAGACATTAGTATTTCATTTCATTTTTCATAACAAAAGCATATAAATAGGATCACTGAAAGATAGACAAGCACAACCATACAAAAGGAACACAAAGATTTATCCTTGGAAAACCCTAAAGGGAAAAACCCAGCAAAATCGTCCTCAATATAGATGCCCCAAAAAGATAAAAGATAAAACTAGCAAGGGGATCAAAGCCTGATCCTCCTCCTTCTCCAGCTACTTCTCTTCTCCACTAATGCGCTACACAAGTGAGAGTGTGTGTCTCAAATGAGGAGCACCACACCTCTACTTATATTCATCTGTTCACTTGAATTAACTCATTCGACATGTAGGCTCGAGTTAATCATGTAGGCTCGAGTTACACATGTAGGCTCAAGTAACCACACTGGGGTTCTAATGACCCACCTTTACAATTAGAGGGGACAAACTCATGACTCTTATTAGTTCTTCCGATTAGAAGCATTGGGGTTCAAGATAATACAAGTGGTTCTCCTGGTAGGACCATTGGGGACCACAAAAGATACATATAGAATATTTTTCGAAGTTACAATATTTCAACAGACAGTCCACTGCAAGTCTCATTTGGTTCCGAGTTGCAAGGTGAAGTGATGATGAACCTGCAACCCTCACTATACTACGCTCCAACACCTATAATGGCAAGATGCAAATATGAACAATAGGGATGCAGCTACCCCTCTTTTGAGTACCAGGCACATAGTATATATCTATGTAATTCTGCACACTTAGAAGGTCACTGCCTCTACCGGTACCTTCCAAGTTAACCCGATCTCCCCGTCATGACAAACTGAAGATAAAGTAGACATATTCTAAGGTAACCTCTAGAAACTCACCTTGTAGGTCAAGCATACCAAGATCATGATCCCAATAGTTTATTAAAAACTATAGTAGTCAGACATTTGATCGCATAGGTAAGGTACAGAAGAATTTTAATAACCCACTTTGCCACAAAGCATTTACCGTGGGGGCATCTTGTAGAGCTTCTTGTTCCATGACTTCATGTTCCCTCTCCCTTGACTCAAGCACCATATTTCAATCTGATAATAATCCATTTATAAAACATTAAATTCATATAAAAATTTGTTTTTTTGGCCCTACTTAGCTTTTTCCTACCTCGCACAGTGTACATGACTGTCCTTTGGACAAGTCGCATATTGTACCCAACTTGCCTTTGGGAAACCCACGTACAGAACGTGTGTACGCAACTGTTGATATACCACACCCACATACACAACATTATTGCTTTGAGGATGGTGGAAAACATCAAAATTTATCCCAAAATTGAAATTTGCTTGGATCAAATGAAAGAGCATGGAGTGTAGTTTTACTTGGCACTTGCAGTTTCGAGAATTGTCCACCGAGTTGTCTACAATGAGCAATCAAAGGCAGAGGTAAAAATTGTCTATTTTGGGTAAAAAATAAAATGGTGAGTTTTGATTTCTATTTTGAACTATTTATAGAAATATTATTTTAAAAGTGGGTTTTTACCTAGAGTTCATATTTTTATATAAAAATCAAACTAATAATATATCTTTTTCTTCAATGTGACAGGTCTAAGGTCATTTAAAGTTGTTTTCTCACTCATATAGGATAGGATTGTGGTCATTCACATGCATTTTTGCATCCATACCTAATCCATATTAATCCTAGAATTACCACTTTGACCACAGACTATGGTATTTCAATCATTTGTACCTCGTTTATGCCATTGTTCTTCTGTGGATAGGACTTTCCTCACATGAGTATCTTTGATTAGAACCCACTTATTGTCTTTCGATACTCATGGTGTAGTTGTCATAGGTTCAAGGAAGTCTCCTTAGCTATTTTTCATGCCAAATTGAGCCTCATTTTGGTCTCTTTTTACAAGCTATCCTTTTATAATACTCCCCACCCTTATGGAGTTACTTTAGGCCCAAGTCTAACTCCTCAAAATAGATTTGAATGCTGAGTAAACTTTTCCATTCAAGCTCGTTAATAATATGTGAATGGGAAGCCACATTGGTGGTAGGTTATCTCTTTCTAGGACCATGTGAAATAATACGAGAAAGGATCACTCTCTTTTCTGTGGAATTGAGAATAGTATTCTCAAGTATAGGTTTATCAATTTTCCAGACCTTGGGGACTAAATTTACAGAAAAGGAACACCCATTATGAGCTTATTTTTCTCTTTTTCTTGCTCTGGACCTAAATATGAAAAATATTCCAAGTGTACTTCATGTCTTTGTCATGCTCATTAAACACCAATAACAAAACATCAAGTTTATTGTTGTAAGCCCCATTTCTCGCACTCAAATGGATCTTTCTGAGTGATCTTGCTTTCCTTCACACTCGTAAAAATCAAGCTATATGTTGCTCTCGAAGGAGCATTGGGTAGGTGGTAATTTAACCTTTTTCGGACCTCCCTGACTATGTACGAAAAAGGTTCACCTTCTCTTATATGAAAGTTAAGAGAGTTCTTCTGTGGTATGTTTTATACTTTTTTGGCCTCAAGAGACTAAATTGGATGAAAAAGGACCCCCCTGGAATCTTCCTTGGAGTTTTCAGACTCTCTAAACATGAAAACATCAAGTGAGCATGTACTAGTTCGGGCTCATAAAATCCATGAATCAGTGACATTATCAAGCATTATTTCCTCTTCTCTTCAAGCTTGTCAAAAAATGAAGAGAGACTTGAGTTGAATTTCCTGGACTTGTTAAAATTTAATAGGAAAGATAAGGAAGAAGTTTTCTTTTGATTCTCAGTCGGTGGCAACATGTATTCATTGAACATAGCACTCTCTATTTTTTTTTATACTCATGTCTCAGTGTTCACTTTTAGTTAAGCTATCACTTCAGGTTTCTTACTCCTCCTGTTGTCCATTATACCTGGGGAATCTGATCATGTCTTCTACATGACAGATAAGTCTAGTTGTATTATCTGCAAAGTTAAAAGTTGCCTTGGGTCATCTCTGTGTCGTGCTCACTGTTCAAGGATTTAACACTACATCTAATCTATACCCTGATTCCATCATTGTCCTATCTGTTATTACTTGTGTATCCCTTCCTTTATCCAGTTCCTAGTCACTCGTGTGATCTATTGGAGGATCTATTTCCTTCCTCATCACAATATGGTTTCTCATCAGCACTTCCTGACGACAAAGACCTAGAGTTTTTTACGATAGTACCTTAGGAGTCACTTTCATTATTGGTGAATTCCTTTACTTCAGTTGTCTATTATCACCTATTGGTTGACAATCTGTTGAATCCTATCCATGTTTGAATTCAACAACATCTATTCACATGGCCTATATTGTACTAGTTATTTTGGATTTTTGACAAAGACCTTAGGTTCATATCTATGGCCTAAATTGCACAACGTTATGTTGTGATTAGTTATATAGATTCCAGATCTTTGAAGACTCATCATTATTGTATATTGTGGCTTCGATCCACCTTTGTAATATACATGGTCTTGAACCCGTATCATATGATGCACTCAAATATTGTAAAGGAGCTAGTGTTCTAGTATATTGAACATGGCATCCTCACATATGACTTTGTATATGACATTACTATGTATTTGTTTCAAGTACTTCCTCTGCTCCATTGGACTTCTGAGTTCTCTAAGGTAATGATTATAATGTATTTCGGCCATTTTTTCCCTCTGAACTCACACATTAGGGGGCATCTATTATCAACCCAAATGGCACTTCTCCATCCGAGTGCTGACATTCATTATGTTGGTACACAAAAGGACATATTAGGATTGAATTTTTCCAAAACACTATAGATGGGAATGAATTGGGATGCATTTACCCTTAGACCAACTTGCTATATAATTTTCTAAGTGTTGAGTTGCGTACGTAGCTATATCCATTGCAAATCACGTACTGTACACAACTATTTGCATTGGAACCTGCGTACATCAGCATACGTGGGTTTCCTTTAAGCAACTCGCGTGCCATATGCGGGTTTCCTATATTAATAGTCACGTACATATTAGTTTGACCTTAAAAAATATAAAACATGATTAATTGATATTAGTTGGGCCCTAATCATCAACTGTCCCGACTATTTCAACCACCTCAACCTTCAAAATTACTCTATTTCCCAAAGTCTAAATAGAGGCCTTGGGGTGGGCATTAATCAATGAAGATTGGAGAGAAAAGTTATGCTGGTGGTATATCTTCAAAATTCTTGGAGCAGTAGAACTCAGAGTCCTTTGGTTGCAAAGGATTCCTTCTCTCAAAAGCTGGGTTGTACTCCTATCTCATTCACTGATTGTTAACAAAGAGAATTCTTCTTCCAACATTGTGTTGAGTCTATTTCATGTATCGTGGTTAATGAATATATTTTATTATGTATTTGATATATTGTTTATCTAATCTCTTATATATACATGCATGAGATATTGTTTAGAGAATTTGATCTTTACAGGTGAAAGAGGTGCATCCCTAGAAGCTTTGGAGAGAAGAGGAGCGGGAGAATATCAAGCTTGGATCAACCATCAGTAATCGGGTAAGTCAAGAATTTCTTCCTATTCCATTTCTATTCTCTGGTAAAGATGATTGTTTGCAAGGTTAGTAGTAATTTGGTAACCCCAAACCCTAGGTTAAAAGGGTGCTTAATCTTTAACAACAACATCGACCTCCCATTGCATTATGACGACAGAGCATTTGGACGCGTATAAATACCAGGATTTTCCATCAAGCATCCTTTTACATACGCAGAGAGAACTAGACCTGAGTGTTTACAAAGTTGAAGTCTGTCACAGACTAAACCGACACCCATGGTAATAGAGATCCCCAGTGAGAGTGAGTTATCTGATGCAACTATTATCTCGGGTTTCCCAATCGATGAGGATATTGAATCACCTGACGGCCATTAACCAGAGAAGCAGCCATAACTTGACCCGATGGGGAGAAAATAAAGCAACCTGCTCCTACGACTGCCCCTGCCAATATTCCAACCCCTGGGTCATGCCCTGTTCCAAACCCAGCTCAGAGACCTCCAGCTACAGCTGGAGCTACGCAACCACTTAGAGATCTGAGACAAGATGGATAGAGAAAACCTGGAGAGTCATCCCAGCCTGAGATGACAAGGAAACAAAAGGCTAAGGCTGTTCCAGGAAATACTGGAAAAGTGTCGATGGAGGAAGATGCACTGGAGGAAGAATCCATGGAGGAGGCCTCCCCACCACACAGAGGCCAGGGTGATGACGACGAAGATGAAAACTTCCCTCATTATGTCCGTCAAAGGAGAGTTGATGCAGAGGAAGTGGTGCTCCCAAAGAAATCCACCACAGTCTTATTAGCACCTCAGATCCTCGAGAATGTCCCTCTGCTAATGGACATAATGTCGAAGCTCTCCAAGTTAATATTCGAGGACTTTGACACTCGACAACAAGAAGGTCTGAAAAGAGTGGACTATATGGTCATGGCTCAAGCCGGCCTGACTGGGACTCAGGTGCTAAAGCCAATGCAATGGGCTAAGGGTGTCAACCAAGCAGGTTTGATGAACCCGCTATTCATGCCGCATTTTGGCCATAACCTCCAAACCAATAAGTATATAAAGTAGCTCCTGGTCTACTTCCATAGAGGGTTCCTATGGATCAATTACCCATACCCTGTTGATGTTGAGTTCATCTCGGCGATCACATGGATTCCAAAGAAATTCCATGACCCTATGCCATACTTACAACAGAATAGGGGTACCACCAAGATAAAGCTAAATTATAACCTTTAACACATGAAAAGAGGATTCCTAATTGGCCCTATTGACAACACCAGTGTGTGGTTCACCGTACGGATCCTCTCTTGTAAGCTGATGCACAAGATGAGGCCGACCCAATGTAACACGTGAACACTAGAGCTTGCAGAGCAGTGCACACAAGGTATGGTTTTCAACTGGTCGCAAATCTTGCTTAATGAACTGATTGATGACGTAGCGTAGGCCCAAGAGGACCCAAACTATAAATTTCACTACTCCTTGATGCTCATTTATGTCTCATTTACCTTGTGGGACAATCCACCCGATTATCAATAAATGGATGTTCCACTAACTTTCCTTGGTGCAAAGTAGCAGAACTTGTGGGAAGACAACAAAACAAGGTCTGCCAAATGGATAATAACATCGCATTCTTTCTGCACATTGAGGTGCTATGCGATGTTATTAAAAGATCTCATTGAGTTTGGGCTATGACGGTGCATAGGTACGTGAACTTCATCAATTTCTAGGACGATGCACATAACATGATTTTGGAGTCGAAGAAGGACCCAATCAAACAAGTGCACAATGCAGGGTTCATGATCACTAATTCTGATGTAGTTGCAATCGTCTAGGAATGGCCAAATGAATGGCATGACTGGTAGAGACACTTCCTGAAGAACAAAACCAAGAGGACCCACTGGTGAACCAAGGTAATGGTCAGGAAACACCAAGGAAACAATGGAGGCGACAGTCAATTTAATCAGTCACAAGAAGAAGAATAAAAATATGATAATGAGGATAGGGTTATCTTTAATCTCGATGATTCAGAGTGCACACCTAGTCAGGAGAACATTCTGACCCAACAAAAAACGTAGCAATAAGGACGGGATCCCCCATGCAAGAAAAAAAATCTAGGAAGACAGATAACATGGATACCTTGACTGAATAGGATATCCGCATGGTAGCAGAAGATGTAGCTGGGGTATCCAAGGACATCCTCGTCATTCTGAAGATGCAGTAGGTAAGCATAGCTGATCAAGTTAAGAACCACCTTACTAAGATGGTAGATTCCATTAACAAGGTCAAATACATTGTTGAGGATGACACATATGGCATCAATCCTAGTGTACCCTTAGTCATGCCAGAGCTAGTGCCACTGATCAAAGTACAAATCGAGGGGCATTCACTAGAAAGAGGGACGAAGATGAGTGCATTGGATGATGCTGTCAAGGAATTTTCCACACTGCAGATCGACTTCTCCAAGCTACCCTTGAGTGAAGACTATGGCTTACAACAAGCAGCCGCATCGGAAATATGACTGAGGGTGTTACATACCTAAATAATAACAACAATAAACACATAAATATAACATAATACAATATATATATATATATATATATATATATAGAGAGAGAGAGAGAGAGAGAGAGAGAGAGAGAAACATAATAATAATAACAACAAACAATAATAATATAATAAATAAAATGGAGTCTTCTAGAAAAAATGTTTCTAACATTCCCCTACAAAAAGAAAAAAATCACATTGTTGGACATTAAAATGAAGACGGAATCAGAGATCGCATCATCTGAAGACTTCAAAAAAATATCAAAGATGTTGTCACAGGAAAATGAGAAATCAATACATACGATATAGAAGGATTTCGACAAGGTTATTGATGGTAAAGAAGAAGATATCTCTCATCCAAGAGATTGTAATCATAAATTACTTATGCAAATCAAGAATGTGAAGGATAAGGCACAAAAAAATCAAAAGCTAGAAGAGGAGAATCAAGATCTTCAGAACAAACTATTAGAAAATATAGAAGAGAATAATTAGCTTAAGAAGTGTAAACAAGATTTAATAGATCACATTTCAAAGCCTAAATATGATGAGAAAGCGCAAGATGAAATGTTAAGGAACTTTAATAATGATAAGTATTCGTTAGAAAAAGAATAAAATACAAATATAGTCCTTTCCACAATTCAAAAAGAATCCAATCTAGTAAAAATACAACGTCCAACACATATCAATGCTCAAAATATGACGTTAGTGAAAGAAAATAACATTGTGAAAATTCCCTATCGACATTCCAACCATATAAACAGGTATCCTCAAAAGTGGGAATTGTTGAAATATAATGGTACTAATGTAATCCAATCTCTCCATGACAGATCAGTAGGGAATCCCAACAATCAACAACAAATAAATTTGGGATGGATTGATCTGTCAACATATCGGAAGTTACACTCTACACCTAGAAGTTCGTATCAACATGTTTCGTCAGCTACAACGTCACAAGGAATGATGCAGCCACATTATAAGGCTTTAGGGACAAATCCTTTATAAGAGAGAGGCAATGTTACATACCTAAATAATAACAATAATAAACACATAAATATAACATAATACAATATATATATATATATAGAAATAGAAACATAATAATAATAACAACAAACAATAATAATATAATATTAATTAGTGAAAAGGTGGAACTCTTTATGAAGAGTTGCATTAGACACCCTTTAAACAATTATAAATACAGGAAAGTCTATCTTGTAAAACATCATATCTATTTTATCAATTTATATATATTCATGGATTATTTGTATTTTCGAAAGTGGATGTTTGAGAAGTTACAATAAATGGTATTTTACCAATATAGAGGTAGAATGTTGTTTCCTATCATGAAACAAAACAACAAAGGAAGGAGAAGGTGCATAAGGCCCTCGTTAAGGAAAAAGAGCAGGAACTTGAAGGGCGCAAGACCATCCTTAAGGAGAAAGAACAAGAAATTGAGGCACATGAGCAAAGTTGCATTGTGCTGGCTGAGACCATTAAGGGCGTGTTGTGGGTGTAACGAATCCCATGTTATCTACAACGGATCCCCCAATTACACATACAAAGGTACCTATTTGAATCCTTTAAATAATTTCGAGGCCCCTCTAACATTTATCATAGTTTCTTTATTTTAACATAGTAAAAAAATTTGGAATTTATGCATCATTTATGTGCTTTTGGCAAGTTGTGGAAGACTATCTTCTACAAAAATTATTCCATCCTACAACCCATAATTTGTAGATTGCAGGATTCTGAATTATAGCATTTTCAAAGTTTTCATCCCCCAACCCGCATTTTGCGGAATGCGAGATGCGGAAAGGTTTTTGTGTGTGCAATTTGGCCATCCCACAACCTACAAACCACAATTTGCAGAATGCGGATTACAGAGAGTAATTTATTTTGAATATTTGGTTGTATGTTTATGCAACCCACAACCCGCAAGACCATCCTTAAGGAGAAAGAACAAGAAATTGAGGCACATGAGCAAAGTTGCATTGCGCTGGCTGAGACCATTAAGGGCGTGTTGTGGGTACAATGGATCCCATGTTATCTACAACAGATCCCCCAATTACACATATAGAGGTACATATTTGAATCCTTTAAATAATTTCAAGGCCCCTGTAACATTTATCATAGTTTTTTTATTTTAACATAGTAAACATTTTTGGAATTTATGCATCATTTATGTGCTTTTGGCGAGTTGTGGAAGACTATCTTCTGCAAAAATTATTCCATCCCGCAACCCGTAATTTGCAGATTGCAGGATTTTGAAGTTTAGCATTTTCGATGTTTCATCCCGCAACCCTCATTTTGCGGAATGCGAGATACGGAAAAGTTTTTGTGTGTGCAATTTGGCCATCCCACAACCCACAAACCGCAATTTGTAGAATGCAGATTGCAGGGAGTAATTTATTTTGAATATTTGGTTGTATGTTTATGCAACCCACAACCTGCATTTTGCGGGATGTGGATTGCATAAAGGATTGAATAAATTTCTGAGGGTTTAGTAATCCCGCATCTTGCACGCCACATTTGCAGAATGAGAGTTGCGGGATGGTAAATGAAACTCAAAACCCATGTGGTGATCCTGCATCCCGTAGGATTTAATCCTGATCGTCCATCCATTCTAATCCTATGGTCTTAATTTGACCCATGGAAAATATATATATAGCAATTCCTTGTACATTTTATTTACGTTTTTACTATTTCCAGTTACTTTGTTGTGTGGGTTTTCACTATGATTTTTACCAGGAGTTATTTACGCCATCGCAGTCGATTTCATGTTGGTTCTCTTATCCATTTCTTTGTTTATATTTTCTTACTGTAGCATTTTCTGAATTAGTTTTAATTTCTAGTTTATGATTTTAAATAGACTTCTTCAGTTTCCATAATGGCTTGAACTACTCATTGTAAGAACCTTCAAAAAGACATGTTGACCAAGGACCCAAAATTTGGTATTTTCTCTGACACTAGTGGCAGGATCTCTGAAACGTATCAGATTGACTGGTCTTGAGTATACTCCAATTTTGATAATGATGACCTCTTCAACATCCTGAATGACCAGCTAGCTTATCAAATAATTAGGGATTATGGAATCCATGCCATTGCTGCTAGAACTGCAATTCTACCTTATAATGATGCGATCAAATGGATTGTGGAACATGCAAACCCCACTGACCATTCCTTCAATGACATTCCAGGGTCACAACTTGCTACTTTTCTCCCTAATTTCTTTATCAGAGCATATGGTCTTAAACCAGTTAGGAAACCCCTTGATGTAGACCTTGTCCAGTCGTCTAAGACTAGGTTCAATCTCGTTGAAATGTTAAAATCATGGATGACTAAACCAAGTAAGTTTTCTCATAGGAAATATGACCTTTACCCGATCTCCTGGTTTAAAGAACACAATTAGTTACTAGCAGCTATGTTATGCAGGTTATATGGTCTTCCCAATTGCTCAGTTTTCAAAGTCGAATGGGCTCCAGTGGCTCACCATGTCCTGACCACTGGTGAATCCTTCCCATGGGTCTCTATTTTATCCCTAAAGCTTAGAACAACAATCTAGAGTTATCAAAAGTCCATTTCCTAGAAGAAACCTAATTTATTTTTGTCAGCCTTCATCATCGATGTATTCTACACTCATTTTCAATATCCCAATTTTTGATGGAGCTGGGATTTACTGTCCCCACTAGTACCTATTTACTATTCAGTGTTGTGGGATACCAATTATGTAACTAGGTTCTATGAATTTGTGAAAATTTCCTCGGTCGCATTCATTTTCTAATCTTTAAAAGGGAATCTCCTGTCTTCTCATCCAAAGCCAAAACACTCATTGCTATGATGGGTGACTGGTATGTTGGCGATTCCTTTGCATATTTCAGGTTCTGGGGAGGCAATACTGTGCACATGTTTCCAATGGTTGTCCTTGATAGCTTGGTCATCGAAGAAATATATTTCCAGACCATGACTAAAGGAGTTTATAAGAAGCTTGCTGGACCCAAAAGAAGAGTTTGGCCTAGGTTCCCTCAGACCCCTAGATCTTTAACCATACCAAATTCAACCTGGGATACAAAGCTAAGTGACCATATAGTTTCTCTAAATCTTGGTTTTTCTAGAAAGAGACAACATGATCCCAAGGGATTTTTTGATGCTCATCTTAGGCATAACCATTTCAAAGAAAGGTACACTCATGAGGAAATCCTAGATGACTCCATCTACCAAGGAGTAGATACATTTTCTGAAATCTTGGACAGAGCCAAAAGCAAAGAGGAACGAATTCAAATCCTATAGTATCAAAAAGAACTCAGAGATAGGATTCGAAATTACAGGGAAATGGAATTAGACATTCAGGAAAAGATCAAAAAATACAGGGAATGAAAGGAAGCTCTAGCAATCAAAGAGTCATCACTGGAAACTAACTCAGATAGGGATAAAGGAAAAGGTTCTATGGAAATTCTTCCACATGAAACAGTTTCTGAACAAGTCAAATCCTTGATACATACTTCCTAGAAATTTAAACAAAAGCTGAAAAAGATGAATTCTATGTTAGACACTCAGGAAATTGCGACTAATTAGCATGTTGATAATGTTCAGGTAACCACTGCAATCACTCAAACAACTGGCAATTAGGTGATGGCTGAAATTAAGCCACTATAAAGATTAGAGGTTTAAGTTCCTTCTTCTTCGACTCATACCATAGACTTGACTAGTTATGATCAAGAAGAACAAGAAGTTTCTCCTATGCCTGTCGCTGAAGAGGCAGGCGACCATTTGCAATATTTTATTGATATGTTCAATAGCAAAGCTAAGAAGGATTCTATTCCAGTTCCTAAAATCCCACATCCCTCTTCTGTACTTGAATCTTCAACTGCAGTGTTACTCTTGTCATCTATCCAGACACTATCCACTTTGCCTATTGGAGTACCTCCACCACCATCATTGTCTCAACTTTATCACACTGTGACTACCACAATTGCCCCTATCTCCTCTAGTCCATTTCAAAACCGCATGCTTCAGTCTAATACTGAAGAGTCATAATTATTTAAGATTCCTCTACACATACATTCATTCTCTTGGTTATCAACATCTGTTTCTGATACGTTTTTGGGCCATTCATCATCGCTCCCAGATATTGGTATTCCTGTTAGTTCCTCTGAGACTTCTACTACTCCACTTATCTCTTCAACTTCTAAATAAATTGTTTCCCCAAACACTCATTTTCCTTTTTCTACTGCTCGTATTACTCTGCCTATGCCTCCCCCTACTGTAACTCAGACATCTACTTTGAATTCCATAGTTGTTGGGACTTCTTCGGCTACTGAGTCGACATAAGATTTTAATGAGGATGTAGTAATTTCTCTTGGAGATTACTACTACAACAAATATGATAAGTCAGTAGTTAAGAAGGGAAAAAATAGGAGTAGAGATCAAAGTGATATGGATACATCTATCACCAACCAGACAGTTTGCACTCAACAGTCTAGTGATCCACAGGTGGATGTCGCTGATACTGCTGCTGCTTTGGGAGCATTCACAGGTGAAAATTTTCATGCTCTGAACAAACTGAACAAAGAATTTGATAGAAGAAAAGAAGAAATAAGTGAACTAAAGAAAGATCTAGAGCAACTCAAGAGAAATCATGAAGCTCATGTTAATAATATCATGAAAACATCTGAAGATACGTATGATGAGCTGTAGGTCAAAAGGGCTTCTCTTCATCTTGAACTAGAAGGAGAGAAGATTGTGAACACTACTTTTGTATAGAATATATCCTTACTTGAGAAGTAATGTGAAGATGTAACTGCAAGTGCATCTTCATCTTCATTCTCTAGGTTTTTGCAAGAAGAATTTAAAGAATTTTCTATCAAGACAAACCAGGAGCATCATGAGTTAATCAAGGAATTGTTTCAAACTCTTGATAATATTTTTGAAACTCATATTGATTTTGGTAAGATGTCTATTTCCCTTGAAGATCAAGTAGAATAGAGAGAACAATCTTCCAAGGCCTATGATGATTTCGTGGATTGGCAAAGATACATGAAAGACAAGCCAGAAAACATCACCATCCTGAGAATTTTTCAATTGAAGAAGGTCAGAACTATCTTGCGTTCTTGGTAATATCTGAATGAGATGATTGATTAGGCTATTAAAAAGGAACAGGATATCTCTGGAAGGAGGTGGTATGCTACTGATAATTTAATGGATATTTTGTGTTTTCCTTTGATGAGTCTCATCAAGAATGCATTCCCACCTAGACTAATGATTGAACATGTTGAACAAAGACAAGATGAGGCAAAGGAGAAGATCCGAGGACTTGATCACATCGGAATTGAAGACATGGATTGGTTAATTAAATAACCTCCTGCTATTGAAGGGAATATCCATATTTACATATGTATCTGGCACAAGTTAGTGAAAATTGAAATGGAGAATCACAAATGTGATGCTCAACTTGGGCTTGAATCCTCTAACTACCCCAACATAGAAGAATTGTTGGAGATCTCAAAAATATGGAGATATTTTCTTGGTTATTAGCCTTATTTGGTTCTTTTCGATCCCATTTTGATGGGGATCCATTATTTGTAATATTTATTTAAGGGGTAGAATTTGCATGTAAACGAGACTTTTGGAAAAGGGAAAATCAAGCCAAGAGACTGGATATACCTCTGTTTACTTGAGGTTTATGCAATTTCTTGCAAAACATTATTTAATATAGTAAATGATATCCCTTCACATCTCTTGTTATTCATTCATTAAGTTTCTTTGATGAATAATGATTTTTCCTGTTTTAGATGGATCAATACTGTTGTTTGTCCTTTGCAATTGATGAGTGCATTTGTTCACAACTTTGATTTCTCTCTGTTAGTGATTCATGTACTGATAAAGTTTTAAAGAGTTTATTCTGTTAAAGTCTTTATCTATTTCTACAAATGATTATGCAGTAAAATTAGATAACAAAATGTGTTGATTTTTCAATTAACATATGTCTGTGTGGGTTAACCTTGAATAAAATTATAAATGATTGTTGGGACACGTACCCTAAGGATTATTAGTTTTGGTAACTCCGCGGTTGTTTGTAAGCGGAGTTATGGGTCAAAATAGTCTTAGGGGTGTCGGGGTAAGTCAGAACCCCTTTTGGTAATAAACCCATGGTTTAAATCCAGGGTTTAGGGTTTTGGGAGCCCATGGTTTGAAGCCATGGTTTTGTAATAGCGCGATGTATAAATAGGCATTTTTGTAAATAAGAAAAGTTAGGCTTTTTGCTGTAAAGAAAGAAAGGCGAAGCTAAGGCTGATTGTGTAAGGAAAGGTTAAGTCCCAGCTGTGTGCGTGGACAACCTCTGCAGCTGTGTGCGCAGAGGGTTTTTGTAAGAAGATTAAGGAAAGATCTGCAGCTGTGTGCACAGAGGCCTGATGCTGTGTGCGCGGCTTAAAAGGACTGAAGGGATCTGCAGCTGAGTGTGCACATCAAACTGTGGTTTTGTAGCAAGTTGAATAAAACACAGTTTGGTGGGCATAGCCCCTACAATGGGAGTGAAACACATTATATTTGGTGTTGTGGTTTCTTGTGCTGTTTCTCTTTCTGTTATATTTTATGCATTAATAACTGTATACATTTGATAAATTAGATCACTGCTAATAACAAGCTTCGCTGTGAATTCCCTGTAGTGGATTAAGCAAGTCATGGTTGTTTATCTATCTGCGAAGTTGTATATGAGTGAATGATAAAGCTGTGTAATCATTGATTAATAAGTTTATTAAAGGCTAAGGTACAGTAATATCCCTCTCTGCTTACAGAAACCTGATTCTGCGGCACCCCATAGCTGTTTCGGGTGAGACTGCAACCTGCGCGCAGGTTGTTGCTGAAAGGGCCAACACTATGGGTATTTTGTTGGTGCGACATAAAAGGATTAAACCTGGGTCTGCCCTATTGCCCAACAAATTGGTTCCGTTGCCGGTTGAACTCAGTATCTGCTCAAGAGGGTTTTACGTCGTACCTCGAGGGCTATGTTCTGGAGGCCCTCTGTGACGAAAATTGGTGATTGGTTTGCTAAGACTTATCTGGAATTCGCGCACAAAGAGAATACAAACCCGCATTGTAGTGCACGTAAATTTTTACAAAGGTATGTTTTTTGTGATGCTTATGAAATTTTCTTTGGTAGTATCCACATAGAGTTGCACCAGTGGTTGTCTAGGTTAACAGAGAGAAGGACGAACTTCCAAGCTCGACGGGTTCCCACGTGGACCCCCGCAAGGGTCAATCTTGTGCAACACGTGAACAATGAGGTATCCCGCGCTGTTGATTTCTGGACAACGCGAACATTGGAATCCTTCGTGACAGAGTTTTCCATTGCCACAAGTACCTCCTTCAGCGAAGCTGAACGACAGTTCTTCAAAGGCCCCCGTGGTAAGTTTTTGAATTTATTTAGCTTGAGGATTAAAATACTATTGGCTAAAAATGGTATATTGTTGTTTGAATCAGACTGCTAGCTTAGTAGTACTAACATATGCTTGCAAGTGATAATACCTTCGACGAGCAAAGTGGTTTGTTGCGAAGTGGAACAAGGTACAAGAGAAATTTTGACTCCTATTCCTTAGGTTAGGCTACTGCGTCTTCCCCTATACATCCTGAAGAGTCAGACTCTGAAGAAAACCCTTCGGTTGGAAACCCTTCGGTCACCCCGCAGCGAAGCTCTGTTACCCCTGAAATTTCGTCGCAGTCTAACAGTCAACCAAGTCCGAGTATTTCGGCCACAGGTCAATCTGCCCCTGTAAACCCCCCCCCATCGACATCTTGTCCTCCTCCCAACCCTCCCAAAACCGCCATGGCCCACCTAGCTGATGACATCAAGCTACCCATATTCAAAGGCACGGGATCTGAAGACCCCGAATAGTTCTGGTTTTTATGTGAAGTAGTATGGAATGCAAAGAACATTACAGACCTGGATGTGAGAACCGCGCAGCTCATTACTTCTTTCCGGGACCGGGATTTGACCTGGTTCATGAAATTCTCCAGTACTCAGAACCCTACTTTAGATGAGATTAAGGAAGCCATCACCAAAGAATTTAAGAAGTCTAAATCAGAATTGCAGAGCATCACTGAACTAAAAGAGATTCAACAGCAGCGCGGAGAATCCGTGTGGGACTTTGACCAGAGATTCAAAGTTCTACTAGACCAAGTCAGCTTTACCATTAGTCCTGCACAGCACAAGGAATGGTTTATTGCAGCATTACTTCCACATATCAGAACTCCGCTCATGCAACAGAAGGTTACTGACCAGCAAGAGGCTCTGGAAATTGCAATGAAGCTAGAGACCGCCCCCGTCGAAGATGATTCCGGTATTGCTCAAATCCAAGCACAGCTAGCAGCAATGGCCCTGGAGCTTCGCGATATGAAGAAGGCTAAAACCAGTCGAGACGAGATCTGGTGTACGCAATGTCGGACAGAAGGTCACGATAGGGACCAGTGCCCCATGGTCAGAACTTACCTAAATACGGGTGCACCAAACCAATTCAACCCCGGTGTTCTATATTGTGAGATTTGTTGAACCACTGGCCAACATCGCCTTGAAAATTGCCATCTTCTCTAGAGATATGTTCAAGTTCCCAAGAACCCCTACTGCAAGTTCTGTAAGTCAGTGGGGCATAATGAAGAGGAGTGTCGTAGCTATGACCTCATGAAAGAGCGCATCTCTGACGCCTACCGAGTGCAAAATGAAGCCCAAAATAATGATGGCTATGGTTACCGCGGTGGTGCCTCTGGAAGAGGTGCCTTTGGAGGTCGTGGCCGTGGTGGTATGACCGAAAGAGGTAGAGGCCAGGTTGTGTGCTACAATTGTAACCAAGATGGCCATTTTGTTCGCGACTATTGGAACCCCACCATAACCTGTCGGTATTGCCGCGCAGTCGACCACGTGATTGAACAGTGCCCCTAGCTCATAGCCAAGGTTCAGGAACACAGCAGTGGCCCTACCCAGAGTATTCAGTTGATTTCTGTTGAGCAGAGACCGGCCGCAGCCATCAATGTGGTCACTCGGAGTGGAGCTACGATGCACATTGAGAATACACAGAAACAACCTATCGAGGTGTGCACGCGTAAGGCCTCCGAGAAAGACCAAGCACCAGGCAATTCCTGCGCGGCACCATCAGCAGCAGTACCTGCGTGGAAACATCAGCTGGCCTCGCAGCCACACGATACTTCGACGGATAAAGTAAGTACACTCTCCTCATTTTTACAGAGTTGTATGAAACTCTTGAGGAATCAGAATGCTTTAAAAGAGCTGCAAAAAGTTCTTGCTGTCACAGACCCTCAGAGAGGAGTTGATCAGGAGAAAACTGTTAGTCGTGTCCGAAGAACGGGGAGGGAAATGAGATTGAATGTTCAGATAGGGGAATATGATATGACTGATGTCATTTTGGATCTTGGCTAAGAATTTAATGTCCTTCCCAAGCAGACCTGGGGACAAATGGGAAAACCTTCCCTGGCTTGGTCACCTATACAACTGAGATTAGCTAACCAGCAAAGGATTGTGCCCCTCGGGAGACTTCTTAGTGTTCCAATAGATATGGATGGGGTAAGTACTCTAGCGGATTTTGAAGTTATTGAGATCATTGATGACAGCAACCCTTATCCAGCCCTTTTGGGAATCGAGTGGGCCATGGAAAATGCTGCAATCATCAACCTTAAGAGGTGACAGATGACCTTCGAGGGAAATGGTCTGCGAGTTATCATACCCCTCAACCCATCCCAAGGAGAAAGATATATAGAAACGATCAGAGACGAAGGGGAGCAGGATACTATAGACCACATCTACAACATTATAGCCAAGGAAGAAGATTATGTCGAGCCGAATGCCGATGGCGTCATGGATTGGCAATGTGATAGCTCCTGCATGTCTAATTCAGATGATGGTCTAGAGAATTGGCAGAATCGACTGTACGAGCTACATGGCCATAGGTGCGCGCAAATCACTAAGTCTCTTAGATGCCTTAATGCGCATCCTAGAGAGTTATCTACACATGTTGGGTTGACAGACCCTGGAAAATTTATTGCACATTTCTCAGAACAAGTACAAAAGTCACAAAGAATGCAGACTTTGGAGACAGCATTAGGAGCTATAGTAGCATGGTGGCCCGATCACAAAAAGTCTACTCCCAGTTGGGGAGCCTGCCAGAAATTTATGTGCCTCAGGTTCATAAACCAATTCCAAGAGGTGCAAAGTACGTTCCATGGGAAGAATATCCCTCCGGACCATTTGAGGCAATGTTATGCAGCATGGGATAACATGCTTCACGAGGAGTGGGTGCATAAGTTCATGCACAACTTGGAACCTATAGAAAAAAACTGTTATATGGAGGCCGCGCTCTGACACGGAATTGAATATCAAACGAAGGGACAGGATCAAGAGGCCAGTCCATCAAACCTCACAGTCCTGTCACCGACATTCCCAGGACGGGTCGAAGGGAAATATTGTGCCGAGGGTGCTGGTTGTCACGCAGCTCAAACCATAATTCTGCCGAAGGCCAAAAACACAGCGAGGCTTAAAATCCGACCGTTGGGAAGCAGCCAAATTGGTGGCGGTAGTGCTTTAATTGTCTTAAATGCCTGTACTAAGAAGATTATCGGAAATCAAGCACCACTTGGACAATATTTTCGTCAGATTTGGTGCCTTCAATGCACCGTCCTTCCCGATTTGATTGATGAAGTGTATAAGAAGATGCCTAAGTTAGGGAAACTTGTATTCTGCATTTCTTTAAGATTTACAAGTGCACCCATGACAACAGTACGAGAGATTGATGATTTAGTAAGAGAATTCGAACAAGAGGGTCTGATCAGCTGCTCTAATCGGCCGCCTGCCTCTGCTCCCTATGAAGAAGCTCACCCAACACCACCACGGCCGATGCAGACACGGTCTGCCAGGAAAAAGTCCAGAACTGAAGTTCGCTCCAAGCGAAACCAAGACCGGCAGAGGCAAACAGGGCAACGACCAGCAGATCATCCTATGGATCCCACCAGTTCAGCACAGGTCCCGACTGTGGGTAGGGAGAACATTGCACCACCACGGCCACTGTATCTACAACCTGTTCGACTAGGTGCCGAGCTACCCCGTCGAACAAAGAAATTCACGTTAACCACACCCTCGCTGCCACAAGGATTTCAGCTGATCAGAAGCATGACAGGGAAGATCGATCGGCTTAAGTACAGTGATCACGACACAAATGACCATGGCAAGTTTCCACAGTTTGAACCAGCAGAATACTTGCACCGTGCCAAGTAACCAGATGATAATGTGACCCTACTGGAAGTACAACCGTGGGCTGGGGGCCTGGACAAAGCTGGCCTACTCAAGATGCTTGATATTCCACATTTTGGTCGCGGCATACATGTGACCGTAGTGGCCAAACAGTTGCTAGCGTTAGTGCATGATGGCTATTTATGGATAGGGGACCAGCAAATTCCTATTGACGCCGCACTCATCCATAAGATCACAGGTTTACCAATGGCAGGACCTGATCCGGGAACTGAATTTCCGTCAAAACATGAGGATATAAAGCTCGCGCAAACTATGAAAGAGCGGTTTTTCTTGACAAAGGGGAAACGGGGGTATCACACTTCCGCAATTCAGGAACAGCACATCCGCTTTGCAGCTAAACTCTTAGCCTGAAAACTCATACAGAAATGTAGGCCAACTGAAGTACCTGCTCCAGTTATCCGGATTGCTATGAACTCCGCTGAGGGGTATACTTACAAGTGGGCCGCATATCTTGCGAAGGAATTCCTGGAGGATGCCCGCGACGCATAGGAAAAAGGTAGACCTTTTCATTATTCTTGGCTATTAATACTTATTGCATTAGTTGGGTGGAAAGAACCCACCGAACCTCAGTTTGTAGAATTAAACCCAGGCATGCCGGGGGCAGCGAGGTACGCCTCCCTATGGATATCCTCAGATAAGGTATCTCAGCAGATGATGAACACTGTGTTCGTCTTTTATGCCATGAGTATCCACTATGAGATTGTGTGAACACCACGGCTTACCAATGAGTTGTTCTCTAAATATGAGGGCGCCACAAACTTCAGTGCCGATATACATCATGTTTTCATTCAAGCCCGTGCAGATCCATGACACCAATGGTTTAAATTACCATATGTAGTTACCGAACTAGATATCAGGGGTATAATTTAGCACTGGCCGGCTGACTGGTTAAAAGATATAGGAAAAAAACCCTCTATTCCAGTTCCCCTAGCCACTAATATTGGCACAGGTACCAGTCAAGCGCAGCAGCAAAACCCATTAGAAGATAGCAAAGACCTAAGTGATTAGCAGCTAGATGGCGATGGCCAGGGCAGAGATGACGGACAGGACGAACAGGATGAGGAGTCGATTAAGACCATATCCGATCCTAACCCATCAACCAAGCACAAGTCGCCAAAAGTAGCAGAGGTAAACAAGCCGCAGTCCCGCAAAAAGTCAAAAGCGTCGAAGGACAAAAATATTGAAGAAGAAGCCACTATAACGCTGGATGAGCTGGAGCAAGCTCTAGAAAAATCTATGGGAACGCTTACTGAAAAATGGTCAGAGTTTGCGAAACTACATCTTGCTGGGCTCACAGGTATAGCAAACAGGGTTTCGGAGCTAAAAGAGTTAGCAGCAAAGTCAGCAAACGGTATTGCGACAAGCAGCACTACAGCGCCCATGCAGCAGGATATTAGGCAATGGATACCTAGAGATCACCGAGGCCAAGTATCAAGCACAGCTCTGATACTGCCCAAGGCAGATTCCCGGCCCCAGATGAGTATGACCATAGGGATCGATTATACAAAGATGTCCATGTCAGAATTGCACCTCTACCAGCTCGCTATTACAAAGGAGATCCATGCACGAGACCAATTGTCCCAACTCCAATTGGAAGACACCATCGGACAAAACAAAATCTTCGTTGCACGACTAGAAGAAGTAGCACAACAAAAGAAAGATTTTGAACATAAAACAACTACAATGATGCGAGCACTGGACGAGGCATGTCGGAGTCTTTCTAACTCCGACATACAAGGAGAAGAGGAACCAGAACAGAGAATCGCTAAGCTAAGAGACTATGCTCAGCAGTCTCGCAGCGAAATTGAAAGGTTGAAGATAGAACACCAACACCAGATCGCAAAACTTCAACTGCGCATCCCTCCCGAGACTCCACCAGAGGTCTGAGAACAGCGCCATAGGGACATCAAGGCTTCAGCAGCAAAGATATCCGATAATGTGGCCAGCGTCGCAAAACTAATGGAAGACAGCATCGAAGCATGGGCGAACCTACATGACCATCCAGATATAGGTAAGATCCAGGAAACCATCAAGTTGTGCCAGGACGAATTAGATGCAGTCAGAGTAGAAATCAAGACGCTGCCACCTATGCAGAAGATGGCTAAAGTGAAGCGCAGCAAGGAACTTCAGCAAGAAATTGAGTCCTGCAGGATGAAGGTAACGCTGCTGGAGAATGTGTTACAGCCGCTGGTTGATGAAGCATTGGAATTAAGTAATACTACAGAGAGCCAGCTCAAACTTTTGAAGACCTACGACACTTTTGTGCAGGAACGGGCTGACACAGAATCATCTTCAGTGTTATAGGAATTGGTGGAAAAGGAGAAAGCAGCTGACGACATACTACACAACCTCACCAGTCGCTTCCAGACTCTCACACAGAAGATTCTCCCACCAGAGCCATCGCAGAGTGTCCCGGGACGGGCCACTAGTGAGTCTTAGGGGCCTATTGGGATGCGTACCCTAAGGATTATTAGTTTTGGTAACTCCGCGGTTGTTTGTATGCGGAGTTATGGGTCAAAATAGTCTTAGGGGTGTCGGGGTAAGTTAGAACCCCTTTTTGTAATAAACCCATGGTTTAAATCCAGGTTTTAGGGTTTTGAGTGCCCATGGTTTGAAGCCATGGTTTTGTAATAGCGCAATGTATAAATAGGCATTTTTGTAAATAAGAAAAGTTAGGCTTTTTGCTGTAAAGAAAGAAAGGCGAAGCTAAGGATGATTGTGTAAGGAAAGGTTAAGTCCCAGCTGTGTGTGTGGACAACCTCTATAGCTGTGTGCGCAGAGGGTTTTTGTAAGAATATTAAGGAAATATTTGCAGCTATGTGCGTAGAGGCCTGTTGTTGTGTGCGCGGCTTGAAAGGACTGAAGGGATCTGCAGCTGAGTGCGCAGATCAAACTGTGGTTTTGTAGCAAGTTGAATAAAACACAGTTTGGTGGACGTAGCCCCTACACTGGGGGTGAACCACGTTATATTTGGTGTTGTGGTTTCTTGTGCTGTTTCTCTTTCTGTTATCTTTTATGCATTAATAATTGTCTACATTTGATAAATTAGATCACTGCTAATAACAAGCTTCGCTGTGAATTCCCTGTAGTGGGTTAAGCAAGTCACGGTTGTTTATCTATCTGCGAAGTTGTATATGAGTGAATGATAAAGTTGTGTAATCATTGATTAATAAGTTTATTAAAGGCTAAGGTATAGTAATATCCCTCTCTGCTTGCAGAAACCTGATTCTGCGGCACCCCATAGCTGTTTCGGGTGAGACTGCAATCGTGGGAAATTACTACACCAAACAGGTTGAGGATAGGACTATCCTTTCGTAGGACCTTTCGAATCCTTTCAGTCTAGGTTTTCCCACTTGGTTGCATGCCTTGAAAACCTTTTCAGCCACATACACTATCAAGGCTTCAACAGGGCATAGTCACAGAGTTCCCACCAGAAGCAGGCCAAAAAGATGAAGATTCAGTAGCTAAGGTTTCTGGGATGTCGCGGATTGCAGTAGAGCTGAAGAAGCAGGTTGAGGAGCTTCAGGCTAGGCAAGTACCGACCACACCTCCTAAGGTGCTCGAGGAGAGAAGAAGAGCAGCATCTGAGGCTACTGGAAAAATTACCAAGGGAGAAACACTTTGCGCAAAGGCAATAGAAACTATTTCCATGATTTGGGAAGCACTTCTAGAAGATGAGATTGTAGAAAACATAAGGGAAAGCGCACAACAGGTAGATGAGAAAATCAACGCTGCAAAGACTAAGATGAAGAAGATTCCCTTTCAGGAGAAGGTTACAAAGATTGTAGAGGAGCGGACTAGGGAATCCAAGGTAGAGACACACCAGTCGGAAGCCGCATGGCTCATAGGATTTATTCAGCCTGTGTAGTAGAAGATTCAGCAAATAGTGCAATCACTAGAGGCAGAACCGTCGAAACATATCAGTTCCGACTGTGTAGAGCAGTTGGCCACATACGGATAGGAAGCCATAGTGGAAGTTTCTAGAGTGCAATAGATGGTGAAGGAATTCCAGGACAAGTTGGTCCTCCCACGTAGTCTGAGCATGAGCAAAAAACATAAGTTTTGGGGGAAAACATGAAGTTTTGTGGCAAACCATTTTTGCAGAGAAGTCCCTTTTTGCTTAGTGGCTCGGGTATAGCCACATGTGAGTGTTAGGGGCATGTTGGGCTAGGAAAAGTGGACAAATATAAATCATATACACAAGCAAAAGAGAAAAATTGAGCATGTGACAGGGTAAAAATAGGTCAAGAAGAGAATGAAGAAACCAGTGCAAGAAGGTAAAACATGCCCGCGATGAAGAAAAGGCAGGTTAAGGATGGAAAGACATATATTAAGAACAGTCTGCAAGTTGCAGACTGGAAGGTGCTATATCCATTTCTCATGCCAGATGAATAGCACCTTGGTGGTTTTTCCTAGATGGGTTTCCACATTATTTCTCATATTATATAGATGAATGTTTTTAAATGGTGAATGTTTATATGAATACTTTCTTGCTTTGCATTATTATAGTTATTGTTGAATGTATGTCGCAATATGGTTTATCAATACAAGAATGAATACTTAAGGTTATTTGAATTGGTATGTATGAGTTCAAGGTTAGACTGTTAAGTGAAAGTGTAGTCGCACACTGTCTGTTGACTATAAGGAATCAGCTATGTCGCACCGTCACACCAGCTATAGGGTTGTAAGGATGAGGTTGTATTGCGCATAAGTCACGATGCCTCACTGTGTTGTACAATAGTAAAGCACCATCCTATCGCCTTTGTCGAGCACCTTGGCCACGCGCCAAGGGACTATAATCCCTCTCCAACTACGGAAACATGGTTCTTCCGGTTACCCATTAGATATCTCGGGTGACACTGCGTCTTCCTTGCAGGTGTTGCTGATTGAGCTTTCTCTGTCAAGTCGATGTATTGTGGTGTCTTGTTGGTATTGTGTTTTTGTTGAACCATGGGTCAATACTAGAAGTAGATAGAGTCCAGCAAGTAGAAAAAACTCCTCAATCTCATGATGGATTCTCTTCCTCGGGGTTAACACTATCCTTTCTTGTATAGATAATCTAATGTAATAGATTTTCTTTCACATGGTTGGGTAATTTCCAGTCTACAAGGATATATTCTACTCTGATACCATGTGTGGGTAGATGATTGAAACCATGGAGGGTTTTTCTCTCTCAATGGAGAACACTCACACACATAGAAAAGAAAAAAATGAAAACGATCCTAAAAAAATAAAACTTTCATAAACAAAGTATTTATATACATCATGATTTTCTGATTATTGAAATAATTTAGGATTAACATTCATCCGACATAAAATACATTGTTTCAAACCCTAAACGATTCATGAAAAACATTTTTTTTAATGTCCAAGTGGCCTTTCAAGGTCATGGGGGGATCACTCCATGAGATGTTAGTCAAGTTGTATGAGGAAATATAAAAATTCCACGTCTATATCATTTTAATGTGGAGTATAGTGAATTAGTGTGGATTATGGAGACACATAAATTCTTTTATGGTAACTTACTTACCAATGGATTCTTCGTGTGATGGCATTAATTTCCAACAACCTTAAAAAGAACAATTTCCCTTATATTCTCTTTGGAAAATGGAATTATTCTTATTTGTATCTCTAGAATTATTATTCTTAACTCCATGAAATTTATTAGGTCTATTCTTCCTTTCCTTCAATTGCTACCTAGATTTTTCTACGTTCGTTGTAAGTATATTCTTGATAATCCCATACCTTGGTACATATTTATTTTCATGCTCCAAGATCCAATCATGATTTCCAGGTGGTTTATTCCTAAGGATATTTCTTACCCACATAATTCCTTCGCATTGAGTGCATTCAAATCTTATCTCATTAAATATTAAAAAAATATCTTGTCACTTTTTTACACCCATGGGAATTGTCTCCTATCTTAGCAACCTCCAAACCCCCTTAGGTCACATTCTTTTCCAACGATGTTGTGTCATCTAGTCAGATTCCTTTTCTTTATTGTTTATGCTAAATCATATTTCTCCATGAGGGCAATGTAGTTTCCCTTGGCTTCTTCCGGATAATGTGTCCAGTTATGGAATAGATAGAACCTCAACATTCAACATCTATCAATCTCTAGTAGTGAATCATGGACAATATTTTCAAACAATATGAAAACGATACAACTTCCAACCAACAATGTGTAGAGAAGACCAAAGTGGGCATGAGCAAGGTGTAGGGACTAAAAACTTATGCCAATGTATAAAATATGGATAGGAAAGAGAATCAAAACCCTCACCAAGAAAAAATTGAAGTCTAAAACAAATCATAATGAAAGCCAAAAAAAGCGTCACACAATTGACTTCCAACATAGAGATAGTCCTCTAACTGTCTTTTTTATCAGACACAAATCCAAGAGAAATGGTGCAGGATGCCGATGACTCTTTCCTTTGTGCAATTTGTCTTCATACTATACAACCATAAGACACTACTAAGATAAAAGGTTGTGAGCACAATTACTAGAAACATGCAACCTTTGATTGCCCCATGGATTGGGTATGCTCCTAGTTGATTCACCATGTAGAGATAAGATGAATGGTTAAGGGTAAACAATGATCAAGTTCATAATGGACTACACATCTTCATAGCTAGAGGAATACATACACAAAGGATAGGTTATAATATTTGTCATGGGTTATTGAAATAGGAAGAAAAGAACACAAGTGATACATCATGCAAGAACAATACACAAAATGAGAGAACGAATGGAAACCAATAGGAATCACATGAGAGGAATCGAAGGATTGATATTAATATAACCCAGAACTGACAAACATGTATATTTGCAATTTGGAAAAGACATAGGAAAACATATGACAAACATGTATATCTGCAATTTGGAAAAGACATAGGAAAATATACAAGATAGAGCACAAACTGGCATGTAGATAAACTACCAAAGAGGTTATGGAGGTATAAACTCGCACACGTTTAAACACAGACCATTGAGTTATGTACGCATAGAAAATAATGCATAGGTGAACTCATGTAGATGTTAGAGAAAGCGTAAATGAAAATGTACACTCATATCATAAGAGGTTTATGGTTCTTTTCTTAAACGCCAAGGAGAATACTAGGGCAGATCAATAAATGAGGAAACAATGTGATGGAAAGATGTAAAAAAAGTGCGTAACGATAATGCAGGTCTAACAAATATGAGCATGCAAACTAAAAAATATGGAAGAATTATAAACATAAGTAAGAAGGATCAAAATTACCATTGTTGGAATACATATTGTTCAAGACAAATATACAAGAAATATATAAGCTTTATATGCATTTCATTGAGGACATGCAAATATATGTACATATCCTCAATGAAATGCATATCGTGCAAAATACAATCCCTATAACCTTTGGTTTCATCTTACAAAGTATCTCACAAAGTATCTCTTAGACATTATTGATTCTTCTCATTTACTTATTAAATGAGAATTAAAGTGAATAATAATACAACAATAATTAGCTTCAAACACTTTTAAATATTTAATCCTGACAAATTATTGTTTCAAACACTTTTAAATACATTTGTAGCAATATAATTTTTTCTCTAGTTCAATGATTTAGTTGAACAACTTGTTATTAAATGTTGAAGTTCAAGGATTTGGATTAACAACTTATTCTCAAATAGTGAAGTATTTCACTAATTTCATGTTATGTGTCATCCATTTCTTTAATCATTAAAGATATCATTAATCAATATGGACAAACATATCTTAAATTTCATGCTAATTTTTTAAAAATAGATATACTTTTAAAAATATATTTTTAATTTAAATAAATCTTTAAAAACTTATTTTTGAAAAACATATTCATATTAATGTAAATCATTATGAAGCACTTCAAAAATTTATTTTAATACTTTTTTACTTATTTAAAGTTAAAATTTAATATCTTTTATAAATTAATTTTGTTTTTTAATGATCTTCATTTCCATTTTTAAGTTAGACTTTGAACTTCATTTGAAGTTTATTTCTAATTTCTTATATATACATATATGTTGTAGTGTAAACTTTTTATTTTTTTATTTTTCCAAAAGTTGTTTTTGTTTTTTTTCAAAGTGAAGATTGAAATTTCAAAAAAATAAAATAAAATTATATCTATTAATTATGGAATATTATAATGTGGGTTCTATAAGGTATTGTAGGGTTTTGGTTCCAATATCCACTATTGCTCCCTCTTAGGCTACGAGGGTTCCATTGGGTTCCTCTTTCACACTCAATTTCTTCCTTACGCTCTCCATGATGATTTGATATGCTACCACCTCCTATGCCGTTTGTTCCTCTTCCTTTTCTCCTTGAGAGTGATGAAAGCGATAATGGAATGGTCTGTTCCCAAAGATGTATTGGATGTACAATCGTTCATGGGAATCATAACTTATTACCAAAAATTTACAGAAGGATTCTCGAAGGTCGCGAATCCCATATTCCTATACTAAAAGGGAAAAATATTTGTATGAGATATAAAGTGTGAAGACAGTTTTAATAAATTAAAGTAATTGTTAACTACTACACCTATATTAAAAATAGCAGATCCAAAAAAGGACTTTGTTTTGTGCATTGATGCATGCAATGAATGCTTGGGTGGAGTACTAACACAAGAAGGTCATGTAATAGCTTATGAATCAAGGAAGATAAAAACACATGAAAAGAAGTATGACACTTATGATTTAGAGTTGGCTGCCATAATACATGCTTTGAAAATGTGGCACCATCATCTGTTCGGTAAAATATTTCTATTAATAACTAATAACAGGCTTGAAATACTTGTTTGATCAACAAAATCTGAACGTAAGGCAAGCAAGATGGTTAGATTTTCTTGGTGAATATGTTTTCAAAATAAAACACATCAAAGGAAAGGAAAAAAAGTGGTTGATTCCTTAAGCAGAAATGCAAGAATGAATTGTATAACTTCCATTAGTAGCTACAAAACAGAATTAGATGATAAATTGGAAGAACGGATAAAGATGGACAAGGAATACCAAAATCTAAGAGAAAAAGTAACATAAAATGAATCTGAAAATGTAAAAGCAAGTTTCAAGTTGAATGAAAAAGGCTTAATGCTATATAAAAATAGACTATATGTACCTAACATACCAGAAATTAAATTACAAATTTTAAATGAAATACAAAAAATTCTTTATTCTGGAATTTTGAGTTATCAAAAGATGATAACGATGCCAAGGAAAGATTATTTCTGGCCTAATATGAAGAATGGAGTTGTTGAATATATAGCTAGGTGTATAGAATGTCAGCAAGTTAAAATTGAGCATCAACATCCAATGAGTATTTTGAAACCACTACAAATTCTAGATCGGAAAGGAGAAATTATCAGTCTCGATTTTATAACTATATTACCTAAAAATTAGAAGAAAAATGATTATATAATGGTAGTGGTAGAAAAAATAAGCACGGAAACACATTTTATACCTATTAAAACTACTTATAAGGCTTATAGCATTGCTGACATATTTATGAAAGAAATTTTTCGGTTGCACAGAATTTCAAAGGTAATAATTTATGATAAAGACCCTAAGTTTACTGGTAATCTTTGGAAGTAATTGTTTAAGGGACTAGATACTAAATTAAAGTTCAATGCTGGTTATCATCCTCAAACAGATGGACAAACAAAAGAGTAAATCAAGTTCTAGAGGATATGTTAAGGATGTATGATAGAGATCATCCAAAGAAATGGGAAGATTATTTGCCCTTAGTTGAATTTGTGTATATTAATCACTATTAGGATTTAGCTAAACTTAGTACTTTTGAAATAATGTATGGTAGGAAATGTAATACTCCCATTTCATGGAGCAATCCGGTTCACAGATTGATGTTAGGCCTTGACTTGTTAAAATAATTGGAACTAATAGTGAAATAGGTACAAAGCAATCTGAAAATTGCTTAGGATAGACAAAAGAGTCATGGAGATCTTAAAAGAACTCAGAAAGAATTCCAAGTAGGTGACCATGTGTTTGTCAAGGTAAAATCGAGAAATAGCTCCTTTAAGTTGGGGAGTTGTGCTAAATTAGCACCCAGGTATTGTGGACCGTTTGAAATATTAGCAATCGTTGGACCAGTGGCTTATCAGTTAGCTTTGCACCTAAACTTAGAATACATAATGTTTTTCATATTTCCATATTGAAAAAGTATGTGCACGAATCTACTCATGTGATCGATTAGAATGTTGTTTAGGTATAACCGGAAGGATATTTTTAGGTGGAACCAGACTATATTCTCGAGAAGAGGGAAAGTTTTCTTCGGAATCGCACCATTGGATAAGTAAAAGTGCAATGGAAGCACCTCAGTCCAGATGAATCAACCTAGGAATTGGAGATTCATATGCATATGTGAGAGGCATATCCAATTATGTTCCAGGAAGACTCAGAAGAAACTTAAGCAACATCGAGGATGATGTGTTAGATTTTTAACATTAAGATAGCATTAGATTAGGATATTTAACTGAGAGAACAACAAGCACAACAATCAAACACAAGAGACAATGAACACAATGTTTTTCCTCGGGGAAACCATAAATGGAGAAAACCCCGCAACTTCCTTAGAAATAGAATTAGCACCAAAGTAAAACCCAAAATAGTAAGATGATCTCCCTACAGTAGTAACCTTCTTTCTTCCTTGCCCCGGTGTCTTCCTCTTCCTTAGCTATGTGCTATAACTGAGTGTGAGTGAGTGTGTGATAAATAGAGAGTCTAGCTCTCTATTTATACTAATTCCCAACTTGACTAAACCCAACTAGGTCCGACTTCACTAAGTGAGTCTAACAACCCTAGTGCCCCAGAACTGCGGGAACTTTAACCCTTAGACAATAGGAGGGTTACCCATCTTGACTTGACATGACTTATTTACATTATAGAAACTCCCAATAGGAACATCAGGGCATGACATGACTCAAGTACATTACAAATATATCCTGGAATAAACATCGAGTTACAATACATAAGAAATACAAGTGAATACATTCCGAAGTTACAATTACATCAACACTCCCTCTTAACTAGGAAGGTATTCTCTCGACACAATTTATCAAGCACAAGTCTTGTTCTCTATATCATTTGGATCATCATCGAGTCCTCGTCATCTTCATCTGGATCTGGATCATCACTGGATCTAGATCATCATCACTAGATCTGGATCATCACTGGATCTGGATCATCATCACTAGAACACCATCACTGGATCTGGATCATCACTCAATCTGGATCATCACGGGTGCTATCTCATGATTCTTCTCATCACAGGAAGTTCTACAGAGCCAGCCCTTTTCCATACTGGTTGTATTCCTAGCCTCCATGTAGGTCTTCTTCAGCACTTATATCTGACCCTAAGTTAGAATGGCCCACCCAGCACTTATATCTGATCATGTAGGAACCAATTCTATAATCATATCAGAAAGGAATGCCCAACAGTCACACCTGACCATGTGGGAACCAATCCCACAACCCTGTCAGAAAGGCCCATCACTCACATCTGACCATGAGAGGAACCAATCCAACATTCATGTCAGAAAGACTCTGCACTTACATTTGACCTTGCGAGGAACCAATCCAACATACATGTCAAAAAGGATCTACACTTACATTCGACCATGTGAGGAACCAATCCAACATACATGTTCGAAAGGGCCCTGCACTTACATCTGCAGATGCGAGGAACCAATCCAGCATGCATGTCAAAAGGGATCTACACTTACATGTGCACATGTGAGGAACCAATCCAGCATGCATGTTAGAAGGGCTCTGTACTCACATCTGATCATGTAGGAGCCAATCCTACAATCATATCTAAATGGCCCTCAGTCCCAGACTGATATTTCCAGGTAACTGACCAGGTGCCTCCATTCCAAGAATGGCATTCAGCACTTACTTTTGATCATGTAGGAACCAATCATACAGTCACATCAGAACGACTTAGCACTCATATCTAACATGGAAGAAACCAATCCTCTCACCATGACAGAATGGCTCAACCCTTACATCTAACCATGAAAGGAGCCAATCCTATGACTATGTCAGAATGGATCTGGGTCTCATCATTTCCCCTTGGAGGGAACCTCGATCTGGAGAACACCAAGCTTCTCCCTGAAGTACTCAAAATTTACCCTAGCCAATGGATTTGTCAACACATCAGCTATCTGATCGTCTGTCGCAACATACTAGAGCTTCACTGCTCCCCTCTGCACCATATCCCTGATATAGTGATACTTGATCTCGATGTGCTTCGACTTGTCATGGAACATTGGATTCTATGACAACTTCATGCAACTCTGGTTGTCACAATGTATACAAGTAGAATCCATCTGAAGGTCAAATAAATCAGACAGTAGCTTCCTCATCCATACTGCCTCACAACTAGTTGAACAAGCTGTGACATACTCTTCTTCAGCTGTATTCAGTGCCACACAGGATTTCTTCTTGCTAAACCAAGAGATCACACCTGATCTCATACTGAAGCAACACCCTGAAGTGCTCTTCCTATTGATGGCACTGCCTGCCCAATTTGAATCAACATAACCCTCCAGGTTAATCTTCTGATTCGCCTCATACTTGAGCTCATAATCAATTGTACCACTCAGGTACCTCAAAATATGCTTTGCAGCAATCAAGTGAACATGTCTCGGATCTGTCAGGAACTGGCTCAAGGTGTTCACAACAAAGAAAATATATGGTCTCGTGTTCATCAAGTACATCAAGGACCCAATCATCTGATGATACATCATAGCATCAACCGCTTTTGATGAAGCATTACTCAACAGCTTCATGTTCGATGCCATAGGTGCGGTCATGGTCTTGCAGTCCATCTCTTCAGAATCTCTACTACATACTTCCCCTGTCCGAGGGAGATTCCATCTGCATTTTGCCACACCTCCATGCCTAGAAAATAGTGCATCATACCTAGGTCCTTCATTTCAAACTCGGCAACAAGATTTCTCTTTGTATTAGTAATCAACCCATCCATACCTGTTACAAACAGATCATCTACATACAGTAGGAGCATCATTGGGTTGCCATCTTCAACCTTGTAGTAAAGGTTGGAATCTGCTTTACTCTTGGTAAAGCCCAAACTGGATAGAAAGATGTCAATTCTTTCATACCATGTCCTGGGTGCCTGTTTCAAACCGTATAGGGATTTATTCAATCTACACATGTGAGACTCCCTATCATGTGTCTCAAAATCGAGTGGATGTTCTACATACACTTCCTCTTCCACTACACCATTCAAGAAAGAAGTCTTGACATCCATTTTCTGTATCTTCCATTTCATTACTGCAACCAGAGCAAGTACTAATCTGATGGAAGTGTATCTGGCTACAGGTGAAAAGGTTTCTTCATAATCTATTCCTTCTTTCTGTGAGAAGCCACAAGCCATGAATCTTTCCTTATATTTCTCTATGCTACCATCTGCAGCATGCTTGATCTTGTAGATCCATTTCGAAGTTACAACTGACTTACCTTTTGGTCTTGGGACAGCATCCCAAACATCGTTCTTCATGATCGATTGATACTCTTCGATCATAGCATCCTTCCATTCTTTCCGTTCTGGCACTTCTTCATAATTCGAAGGTTCTTTATTGATAAAGTCACATAGTAAAGCTACATATCTGAAGCAGGATTCGATTCTCTTTCTTTCTCTGTGATTCTCTTCTGGAGCCCCATATCTTTCTGCACCTTGGATAGCTTCTCATACCCAAGTAGGTTTCATCTTGTGAGGATTCTTCTCTTGAGGTGGATCTATAGGTTCTTGTGGTTCTTCAAATTTTCGATCTTCTTCTTGAATCTCTTCATTCATGGTTGTGTCATGAATTCCGGGTGCTTCTACTTCTTCAGCAGGTCTCTTTCTAGATTTTTTGTAAGATATGTCTTCATCAAATGTTACATCCATGCTGATGTCGATATTCTTGAATCCTGGGAAATATATTTTGTAATACTTCGAGCTTTTAGAGTAGCCCACAAATATACCTTTCTTTCCTAAAGGATCTAATTTTGTTCTCTTCTCTTTCGGAATGTGTATGTACACCGGACAGCCGAATATCCTAAGATGGATGACTTCTGGTTTCATGCTAGAAAAGAATTCTTCAGGTGTCTTATTCTGGAGTACTCTATGTGGAGTACAATTCTGTACATACACCGTTGTTCTGGCAGCCTCTGCCCGTAGATGCATGGGAATATCTTAATCATGAAGCATTGCTCTTGCAGCTTCCATGATAGTTCTATTCTTCCTTTCTGCAACCCCATTCTGTTGTGGATTATATGGAGTGGATAAATCCCTCTTAATCCCCGATTCTTTGCGTAAGTCTTTGAATTCATTTGATGTGAATTCTTCGCCATTATCTGATCGAAAGGTCTTGATCTTCTTTTCTGTGTGGTTCTCAATCAAGGCTTTGAATTCCTTGAAATTGCTGAAAACTTCATCTTTGTTCTTCATGAAGTAAATCCATGTCTTCCTAGAAAAGTCATCAATGAAATAAACATAGTATACATACCCGCTTAGTGAACTTGATGACATTGGTCTGCATACATTGGAGTGGATGATTTCCAAGATTCCTTTTTCCTTGCTTTCACTACTTGGAAATGTCTTCTTTGTATTCTTTCCTTTTACACATCCTTTGTAGACCCCTTCATGTTTTACTTGAATTTATGGAAGACCTTCAACAGCTTTGCTTGTAAGTGGTAGTGCTCTGTAGTGAACATGTGCAAGAATTCTATGCCAAAGTTCATTTGGCTCTACTGTGTCATGGACCAATGCTTGTTCTAGATGGCCCTTCAATTTTTATAATCCTCCTTCTTGTTCTCCAATTACTATTGCATTGTCAATAGTCTTTCCTCTTGACCACATGAAGAATTGGCCATCTACAAATGCAACCCTCATGCATTTTACATCTAGTGCCG
The DNA here is from genome assembly GCA_001517045.1 of Pseudotsuga menziesii. Classification (NCBI taxonomy): domain Eukaryota; kingdom Viridiplantae; phylum Streptophyta; class Pinopsida; order Pinales; family Pinaceae; genus Pseudotsuga; species Pseudotsuga menziesii. Next base: position 89,760 of record LPNX010160205.1, on the reverse strand, counting down.
ATATGGATAGAATATTCTTCTTTAGTCCTTGTACAAACAAGACATCCTTCATTTCATAGACTTTCCAGAGTCTAGCTTGTAGGAGGATTCACCACTACCTTTTATGGGATATTGGTAGTCATCCTCAAGTTTCACCTTATGGGGTGAATTATGTTCGGATAGTTTCTCGAATGATTCCTTGAAACCTGTCATGTGTTTGAAAGCCCCACTATCAATAAGCCAATATTTGCTTCCATGAGTGACAGTTCCCATGAGAGCGGAGATCAAAACATATTCTTCTTCACTTGAAGAGTCTTCACTTTCTTGTTTTACTCTTTTTTTTGGAGGATCACCATCCTCAGCAATGTGAGCATGATGTCTTCTTTTGGAGTTCCTCTTATTCTTGGATCCATTCTTATTCATGGGACAATTTCTAGCAAAGTGTCCTATTTCATCGCATGTATAACATATGAGTTTGGATGAACCTTTCTGATGAGAATGCATACCTTGGTGATGATGCTTTTCCCTTCTTCCTTTCTTGGAGTGTACTGTGACAGCTTGATCTTCACTTCCCATCTTTTCTTCTCGAGCTGCTATTCGAGCTTCTTCTTGTGAACATTCTTCCCACAGTCTACTGAACTTGACTAACTTCTTCCTAGCACAGATTCCTTCAATGAAAGAATCCCATGACCTAGGGAGACCATTCAAGGTTGTCATCACAAATTTTGCATTCTCCACTTCTTCATCTACTGCTTCCAGCTGTTCTTTGATCTCGAAGACCCTTCTGAAGTATGACTGGATGGTCTCCTCATTCTAGATCTTTACATTCTTCAAATGGTTCCTTAGAGTTATCTTCCTATTGATATTCTTCCCTTCAAACAGTTTGGTTAGGGCATCAAACATAGCTTTAGGTGTCTTTAGGGAGGACACCTGTGGTATGAGGTGATCCTTGATTGAATCAGCAATGATCCTCTTTGCCATAACCAACTTCTTCTTATGTAAGGCCTTAGCCACATCTCCCTCTAGAACTGGAACCTACTCACCGATATAGGAGTCCAACTCATTTTCTTCCAGGACCAGGGAGATCCTATACTTCCATGCTCAGAAGTTATCAGCTCCCTCAAGATTTTCATCAAGCTTGGTATGATGAGACATCTTAAATGAGAATCTCAAATGGAAATACAAAATACTTAGATCTTACTAGGTCAAGATGTCGGATCTGGATTTGGAGCTGAAATTCTGCAGTGTTGGTTTAGGAGCAGATTAAGGTTTTTATTTTCTAGAGTTCTACCCAACCAAATGCTTTGATATTGATCCCTAACTTCTATTTTGAGGAGGAGATCAATCCAGTCCTAGGCTCATTGAAAAATTCCACTTCTATGAAAAGCCCTAATTTTCGGCAGCAGTGTTGGGTCCAAAACTGAAAAACCTAAAAATTGGATTCTGCTTTGACAAAAGGATGCACCCTAATGAGGAGAGTTATTCCAACCTTCTTTTGCTGAAAATATTTGGAGAGAGATCCATAAAGTAGGAATCCCTAGTTCCTGCAAATGCACAGTGTCTTGTTCTCAGGTTAGCTCTGATACCATGTTATATTTTCAACATTAAGCTATCATTACATTAGGATCTTTAACTGAGAGAACAACAAGCACAACAATCAAACACAAGAGACAATGAACATAGTTTTTTTCCTCCGGGAAACCATAAATGGAGAAAACCCCGGTGTTGGAGACATTTACCATCATACACACTCTTTTTGGTCAAATTGGCCTAGTTAAACCACTATCCTAAGTATAATTGACATTAATTGACATCAGTGGAGCATCAATTGCCATCGTCTAGTCACACCCACACCTTCCTACAGTCAAGGAGGCTAACTTAGCCTTCTCCTACAGTCAAGGAGGCTAATTGGAGCACTTCGGGGGTGATCTGAGTGATATTAATGCACCTAATTGCTAACGGGTGGCTACAATCAGTTCAACCAGTTAGTTAAGGTGCCTCCTCTCATTAAATATATTATTTAATGATTATTTATTATTATTTAATGATCTGGAGTCAACATGGCACCTCCACCAACTTTCGATGGCCAGTTCAGCTTCAGTTAACCTCATCAAGGTTCATTGAAGTCATGGAGCACTAGCACTTGATGGTTGGCTTGCTATGACATGTGTTTGATCTCCTTCAGTTGAGATTCAGTCATTTATTGCACTCCGACTTCAGTTAGGGTTTGGTGAGTCAATTAGGGTTTTGGTCAAGTGGTTAATTGAGTGTGATTGAATGGCTAAGAATCAGTTAATCCAGACTCACTCATTGAATTCGAATTGTCTCCTTAGCTATTCGAATTCCGCATGGGCTCAAGCTATTGCTTGACATTGGTATTGTAACCATTCATTGTTTATTAAATATACAGAGAGGAAACCGATTTCGGTTCCGATTAACACCATTTCATGAGTATTTGTTGATTATTCTTTGATGAGATTGATTCTTAGTTCCTAGATCAATGTGCAAGATTAATATGGTATCAGAGCATATGGCGGGACGAAGATCTATCTCTTAAAAACAAGCTTTTTGACAGATTTCTCCATGCAAAATGAGCAATAGCTCAAAATTCCAGCACTGCACCAGAAGCCAAGGCTTACCACTCAATATCCCAAGTAAAGAACTTGTTGATCAAGCTTGCTTGATTGACTATGCTGGGTGTGATGAAATCCTATAATGTGCAAGTTGTCTGACCTTATTTTGCCATTTCTGTTTTGATTTTCAGGTTTCTACAGGTGAAGCATTCACTACAGCATATCCGGATGGCCTCCTCAGTACCTCTCTTGACTCCATACAATTTCCACACATGGAAAAATAAAATGGAGATTCAGTTGCGCTCCAAAGGACTCCATAGAGTCACCATGGACACTAAAGTTGAGCCTGGATCCGCCATAGAAAAATCAAGATTCATGAACAAGAAGGATGAAGCCTTCGTTTTCTTATGCCTCTCTATTTACGAAGACCTTCTCTTCCATCTTACGGATCTGAATACATTGAAAGAAATATGGGAAAAATTGGAATCTCTATACGGAAAGCATGATGACTTGAGAGTTTACCAACTCGAAAATGAACTCATGTCTCTCCAACCTTCCAATTTCGAGACTCTGAATGATTTCTTTACAAAGTTTAAGCATAATTTTTTACTCTTGAAGCAATGAAAAGTGGAGAAGGTTGATCAGCTCATCCTATCCATCCTCTCCAAACTTGGGGCTGATTATTCAATTTTTGTTTCTACATTTCATGCAGGGAAGCTCACAACCCCCGGATGGAAGATGCCTACACTCAATGCCTTCATTGAGTCCCTAACTAATGAACATGACAAGCTTATACAGATGAGCATCATTTGATCTTCCTGTGATCAAGCCCTCCATGTCTCAGGGCCCAAAGATCTAAAGGGTAAAGGAAAGCAGCAGAAAAATCAGAAAATTAAATTGGATGCTCCCAATCCTAGAGTTGAAAATCAACAGCATGATGAATCTTCCGGCTCAAGGAAGAACAAAGGAAAAGGGCACAATGGGAAAGAAAAAGTCAGGTGTTCTTACTGCAGGAAGGGTTTTCACCCTGAACATGCCTGCATGAAGAAAAATCTTGATGAAGCAACCTCTCTCCTTGAGAGGAATCACATCAATCTTCCAGAGAGCTTTCAGAGGAGAGATCACCAAGATCGGGAACCACAGCATGAGAAAGGTCATGCCCTCATGGAAAGCACTTCGAAGTCCAAAGCACTACTGATTGAAAGTGGAGCTTCAAATCACATGATGGCTAAAGAAGACTCCTTTTCATCCTTGGAGACCGGAAAATCCATCCCCATCCACATGGGAGACGACTCCACCATCATTTCGGAAGGACAAGGTACTGTAGATCTAGAAAATGGTTTTTTTTCTAATGTTTTATATGTATCGTCTCTAGCAGCAAATCTCCTTAGTGTCTATCAAATGACACATAAAAGAATGCCTAAGAGATTCTCTTTCATCCCAAATTATGTTGAGATAACAGAAATTACATCCAGGAAACTCATTGCTAAAGGCCTTGCAAACCATCATGCAAAAGCCTATGATTTCTCTCACTTTGTTGTAGATGCAAAGCCCACCGCTCTGCTAACTCATGGAAATGAGGTTAGTAGGCTGTGGCATGAGAGGTTTGGCCATATTAATTTCAAATATTTGCAGCAATTACAGAAAAACTCCATGGTTTAAGGCCTCTTGGTCATCAAAGCAACCACGGGAGTCTGCAAGGGCTGTGTGATTGGAAAACACCCTGAGCACAAGTTTGATCGGGGGAAGGCAAACCGAGCTAAAATCATATTGGGGATGATAGATTCTGATATCAACGATACGATTCCTATCACATCCATGAATTGATCAAGGTACCTCCTTACTTTTATTGATGATTTTTCAAGGTATACATGGGTTTTCTTTCTCAAAAAGAAATCAGAAGTATGTGAAAATGTTTCTAAATTGAAGGCCTTGATCGAAAATGCCTCTGGGCTTAGGATCAAGATCTTGAGATATGATCATGGAGGGGAGTATTTCATTAATGAGTTGCTTTACATATGCTCCCAAAGTGGTATTCAAGTCCAACATTCAATTCCATACACTCCCCAGCAGAACGGAGTAGCAGAAAGGAAGAACCGGTCTCTCAAGGAAATGGCCACCTATATGTTGGAGTCAAAGAAGCTTGCTGTAAATTTATGGGCTGAAGCCATGCATGGGCCCAGATTCTGCTTGATAAAAGAAGGGCTTTGCAACCGCAAAGCATAGAATGTCTATTTATTGGTTATCCTGATGAATCTAAAGGATTCAAGATGCTATATATCAACACCAAATAGATCATCATCGATAGAAGTGTCAAGTTCGATGAGCCTCTTCAAGAGGTGGAACTAGTGAAGGAGAAAACTGTTGAACTTCCTTCCTATTCCACTGAATATTTGGATGATGAAATTGGGGGTGATGACCCTAATTTATATCCTCTAATTTATGATATCAGTGTGCAGTAATCATCAGATTTTGAATCAGAACCTGAAGTGAAAAATCATCTTCCTACATGGGCCCAACAGACACTCTCCTCCGCAGGAGACAACATTGGAAATATGGATGATCCAAGGAGAACCCGGTCTGATTTCCAAAGAGCAGGTATTGAGCTCTCTTTTTCTGATAATTTTCTGTCCAAAACTTGCTATTTGATGATTATTTTATATCCAAAATCCTACTACCATGCTCGGAATGATCCGAGATGGCAAGTTTCCATGGATGTAGAGATGAATTCTCTTCAGAAAAACACTACTTGGGAGCTAGTTTCTCTTCCTCCGGGAAGGAAATTGGTTCAATGCAAGTGGGTGTTTTGGACAAAGGTTGCTGCTGATGGAAGCACCTAAAAATATAAGGCAAGGCTAGTAGCAAAATGTTTCTCTTAGGTCCAACGAGTGGACTACCATGAGACCTTTGCACCGGTTGCAAAAATGGACTCTATCCACCTTGTTTTGGCTATTTCCGCATCCAAGCACTGGGAGGTGCATCACATGGATGTTAAGTCATCCTTTATGCATGGATATATTCATGAGAAGATATACATGAAGCATCCTAAGGGCTACATCACTGATCCATCTTTGGTTTGCAAGCTAAAGAAGTCACTATATGGGTTAAAACGGGCCCCAAGAGACTGGTATTCCAATATGGATGCCTTCCTTCTCTCGCAAAAATTTTAGAGATGTAGATCAGATTCAAATGTGTATTTACAGTAGCATTATGGTAATCTAATTATCATTGTTTTATATTTTGATGTCTTACTGATCACAGGTAGCACAGTTGCCTCCATTTCAGCCACCAAAACTGCTCTCCACAATGCCTTTGAAATGAGTGATTTGGGGCTTCTAAAACAATTTTTGGGGCTCGAAATTGAGCAAAATTATGATGGGATTATGGTCACTCAGTACAAATACATTTTATACATGTTAGTAAAGTTTAACATGGATTAATATAGGCCTGCGCCATTCCCTTTCCTTTCAAGGATCAACCTTGAAGAAGGAAAACACACACCTCCCATGGACTGCACTATCTATCGACAGCTGATTGGTAGCTTGTTGTACTTGACACATTCTAGGCTTGATATTTGTTATGCTATGCATGATGTATCAATATACATGTAGCAGCCTCATGATATTCATTGGAAGGTATCCAAGAGGATCTTCCAGTACATTCAGGGAACCAGGACCTACAGCATTCACTATGTTGCAGACTCTGAGCTAGAGCTGGTTGGATACACAAATTCTGATTGGGCGGGTGATTCTATTGATCAGAATTCAAATTTCAGATATGTATTAATGTTTTGGTGGTGGCCCTATTTTCTGGTCAAGCAAAAAGTAGGCTTCCATAGCACTATCTTCAGCAGAGGCCAAGTATCGAGGAGCGGTGAATGCTTGCATCCAAGCAGTTTGGTTACAAGGAATTCTTTCAGAGTTTGATCTTGGTAGTACTTTGTCCACTGTCCTCTTTTGTGAAAATAAAAGTGCTATCAAGATATCCAAAGATCTAGTTACCAGGCAGAGGACCAAGCATGTAGAGATTCACATGCACTACATCAGGGAGCTAGTGCATGACAGGACCATCATTCTGCAATACTGCCCGACTGATGAGCAGATTGCAGACATCTTCACCAAGAGATTTTTAGAAAATAAGTTCACTTACCTCCGTTCACTATTGGGGGTGAGTTCATCAGGGTGATCCAGACTACTTTCAGTGTTCAGCTTAAGGGGGGGTTTTCCCCACTGGGTATTCCCTCTTTTCCTCACTTAGTTTGTTTTGAGCATTGTTTCAGTTTCAGCATTGTATAGGGTGACCTATGGCCTTAGTTTCCGGGGCCCTAGCATTTTTATGCATTTATGTTTTCTAACTCTTCCTGAGTATAGCTTAAGGGGGGGTATTGGAGACATTTACCATCATACACACTCTTTTTGGTCAAATTGGCCTAGTTAAACCACTATCCTAAGTATAATTGACATTAATTGACATCAGTGGAGCATTAATTTCCATCATCCAGTCACACCCATGCCTTCCTACAATCAAGGAGGCTAACTTAGCCTTCTCCTACAGTCAAGGAGGCTAACTGGAGCACTCTGGGAGTGATATGAGTGAAATTAATGCACCTAATTGCTAACTAGTGGTTACAATCAGTTCAACCAGTCAATTGTGGCACCTCCTCTCATTAAATATATTATTTAATGATTATTTAATGATTATTTAATGATATGGAGTCAACAGGGCACCTCCACCAACTTTTGATGGTCAGTTCAGCTTTAGTTAACCTCATCGGGTTTCATTGAAGTCATGGAGCACTAGCAATTGATGGTTGGCTTGCTATGACATGTGTTTGATCTCCTTCAGTTGAGATTCAGTCATTTATTGCACTCCGACTTCAGTTAGGGTTTGGTGAGTCAATCAGGGTTTTGGTCAAGTGGTTAACTGAGTGTGATTGAATGGCTAAGATTTAGTTAATCCAGACTCACCCATTGAATTTGAATTGTCTCCTTAGGTATTCGAATTCCTCATGGACTCAAGCTATTGCTTGACATTGGTATTGTAACCATTCATTGTTTATTAAATATACAGAGAGGAAACCAATTCCGGTTCCGATTAACACCATTTCATGAGTATTTGTTGATTATTCTTTGATAAGATTGATTCTTAGTTCCTAGATCAATGTGCAAGATTAATACCCAGAACTTCCTCAGAGATAGAATCAACACCAAAGTAAAACCCAAAACAGTAAGATGATCTCCCAACAACAGTAACCTTCTTTCTTCCTTGCCCTAGTGCCTTCCTCTTCCTCAACTATGTGCTATAACTGAGTGTGAGTGAGTGTGTGATAAATAGAGAGGATAGCTCTCTATTTATACTAAATCCTGAATTGACTAAACCCAACTAGGGCTGACTTCACTAGGTGAGTCTAACAACCCTAGTGCCCCGAAACTATGGAGACTTTAACCCTTAGACAATACGAGGGATACCCATCTTGACTTGACATGACTTGTTTACATTATAGAAACTCTCGATAGGAACATTGGGGCATGACATGACTCACGTACATTACAAATACATCCCGGAATAAAAATCGGGTTACAATACATAAGAAATACAAGTGAATACATTCCAAAGTTACAATTACATCAACACGATGTTGAAATTAAGAGATGGTGTTTGCAACCTGCCTAGAACTGGAAAATAAATATTTTTATTTGTTTGAGAAAAAATATATTAAAAGGTACTGTAATGTTTTTATTACCAAGGATGGTCAAGGATGATTGCAATTGAATATTTTATTTATTTAAATAAGTAAATGAAGAGACACCTATCTAAAGAATACTGTTGAAGAGTGTTCACTAACCCACCAGGAGGAATGAGAAGCTGTAGAAGGATAAATGACAAGTGGAAGCACTAGCATTTCACTTTCTAGCTATTGCAGGAGGAAAAATCCCTGAAATTGTGGTCATGTCCCCTCAGAAGAGGGATTAATAAGGTGGCTCATTTAATTACAAAACTGACTCGAAGACCTAGTCAATATTATAAATACCATTGAATTGAGTAGGAGGCTCATTACATTCTATTGCAAGTGATTAGATCGTTGTGAACTGCTGCAAAATGACAAGTCATGCACACAAGAGGAATTCAATGAGGGATAGATAAAGTGAAATTGCTTAGAGTTAAGTCTGCTAGTGAGTTTGATAAGGTGCAAATATTTCTATGTGGGTTGTTACACAACATATTCGTTCTTGTGGTTCAGTGAATAGGCTCTGGGGTACTAAAGCAAGTGATCTTGGCAACTTTCAGGAGACGATTGGGAGGAATAGTATTCTTTGGGTGGTTTTCCCCTTCGGCAATCAATAGGTTCTAAGTTGTTCTGGTTATTAACCTTGAATTTATTTTACGTTTATATATGTAGGATTTATCAATGCTAAATATTTTTCGAAACTATTACCTAATCTGTAATAAGTTGGAAAATATTTTTGATTTCCTATCAATTCGATCAGTAAATGAATGTTACTGTTTCCCAGAATTTCTATAGTAAAATTTGTAGGCTAACTTACATTTCTTATTTAGAAACAATATCGTATTTTAACATATAGTTTTATTATAGTATTATATGTATATTTATTAGTTAGAATTAGAGTCTAGTTTTTCTTTATACTTTTACAGAATAACAAATAGGCTGCAGAAATATAATTAAGTTACATAATAACTATTACGCTGCAGAACTACTTTTAGGTTATAGAATAACAAATCAGCTGTAGAAATAATTAAAAAAGCTAAATAGTGGTATCTCCAACTATCTAAATCATGATCTATAATTACATTTAGGATTTTCTTTGTTTTGAAGACAAAAATCCCACGTTTTTAAGAAACCTAATCTAAAAGCATGATGGCATCCAACGAGGGTTCAAAAACCATGAGAGTATTAATAACTTGCTCAATATAATAATTTATTTAGCTGAACGGATTTACTTCTACCAAACTCACACAATTAAAAGGGTCATGGCTTCATTATGTGTTACCAAAATATAACTTTATAAACAAAACAAAAAACTCTTTTACAAATTCGATAAACACAAGTCAAGGTTCGAAAACTATGAGGAAAAATAATTATTAATAACTTACTCATTATCGAACTTTACAGCCAGAGGGCTTATTTGTTTCACAAACGATATCGAGATGGTATCAAAGAATTATATATAACAATAATAACATTTTCCAAAATAAGAAATTTGTATAGGTCAAATCCATAAGGGAAATCTCTTAAAAACAACTTGTCATTTTAGAGAGAAACTCTAGTAGTAATCAAATTGAAAATGCAGTGGACTTACTACCTTAAAACATAGATAAAATTTTACAGTGAAAGCCCCAAATATTTACACGGAAGGCTAAAAAAAGTTTCACATAATCTTTAAATGAGTTCAGAGAATTACACAAAGTAGCCTTGGAAAAACGTGGCACATTTATTTTAATAAAATACAGAGTAATAACCAAATGCCTAGTGTAAAAACTATAATAGTATTTAGTTACAAAGGGGAAAACGAGACCCAAACAAGGGTCTACATCCTTCAATGAAAATCACATTAAGAGTTTTTACATTTTCTCACAGACTCCATGTTGTGGAGGGATTTGCAAAATAAACATTAACTGTGTCAAACATATGTATACCATCAGTTAGAAGTGGGGGTTGTGTAAGCCATTTAATACCCAACGTAGACAAACCCAATCAAGAGAAAACACAGTTCCAGCCTTTTTATTTCACACTGTCATGACCATTTGGGTACAAGGCTTAAGGTCTTACCATAACCTTCAGGAGCCACCCTCGACCGAGATCATCCAACCCATGCAACAACAGGTAAAAATCCCTACCAGTGAATCCACAAGAGGTTAAAACAAGACTTCTTTAATTTTAATGTTGTTCTAAAAAATGAACAATAAAATGAAGAATATCTTACCTCTGTTCAAGAATTCAGCTAAGCAACTAGTGGTGACAGTCAACGAAGGAGCCACAACATTTTTCTTCCCCGAAAGAAAAATAAATAGTGGATGGTCATTTGTTGAAGGGGTTGATAGCCTTTGGCTCTTTTCCACCATCTCAACACAAAATAACATCGTAGAAGGCTAAAACCCTTTTAGGGTTTCGATTAGGGTTTAAAAACACTTATATAGTTGGATGGAACTAAGCCCTTTTGAACTTGGGCGCTTGTACTCTACCTCCACTTGGATATGTTGGATTATCTTACTCACTTCCCTATAGTTTCAACAAAATTCAGTGGTTTTTCGATCCATGGCATAAGATGAGTTTTTTTTCTAAGTTCAAACATAGGTTTAAAATACCATTTCTTAGCCTTGGTACCAAAATCATTTTGAACTCATAGATTTTATTAGGAACTTTAGTTTTGCTCAGGTTGCTTTAGATAGGGATAAACCCTCACTAATACATTTGGGCGGATTTTTCCACGAAATACTTCCATGGTTTGAACATTCGTGGATTAATATTTCATTTTTTTTATCATGGCAGAAAAACCATGGCAATATCAACGTTTTTAATTTTCAATGAACGTCTATCTCTATATCGATGATATATGGCTATCTAATTTGTAAATCCGTGAAACTAATGCCATCTTTCAACATCGGCTCTTGGCTATTTACGCAAGCGTCATGTTGTAATGGAAATAATAGCTCTTGGCTGTTTATGCGTGGGTCAAGTTGTAATGGCATTAATAATTATCGTTGTTGAGTTAGAGTAGACTTCTCTTTTTGTTGAAGCTTCACAACTCTACTCAGATTTAAAATTTTATTTTGTGTTACAAATCTGTAGGGTCTGGGTGAAGGGGTACCCTGTGTAAAAGAATTGTTTTATTTATAAAAATGATCAACAAGCTGCATCAGTTACCTCCCAGTCCCTCTCTAATAAGCACACAAAGTGTCTGTAGATTTTTTAGGCTAAAAACTCAATCCTTCCATCATTGAAAGTGTAATGTGTGAATGTGCATGGAATCGTCCGTCCATTGTACCACCTGAATCATGCAGTTTTGACACATTTTCTATAGTTGTGATTGATTGAGAGTAGATTGATCTCGGATTTGTTTATCAACCATATCCAAAACTAGAGAGATCGGTCATACTCTGCAACAATCATCTAGTCGTAAATTCATAAAAGGTAAGCATGCATCCTTTTTTGGTGGATACAAACTAACATTGAGGCTCAAAATAACAGTTGTATTCTTCGGTTCATGTACCTTATGAATGAATTTAACAACCCTGCAACTCCCTCCTTTTATTTAAACTAGACCTGATGCTGCACTAAGCTATTGTTCATTGACACAGTGTTAATCGGTTTCCACGGTAGAAGGACAACTTTCATTTGGACCATTTGGGCCACCTAGTGTTCATGTTACAAAAATAATCAAGGTCTCCTTGTGATTAAATCAAAGTCCATTGCACAACACTTGTTGGAATCAATGAAAAATTCAGTCTGTTAGACACAATGCTCACTGAGAGGGGGGGGGGGGGGGGAATCAATGAGCTAAGGCTTCAAATCAATTTCGACTTTTTCTACCAATATTATATCATTATTTCACAATTGCTTCAACAACATATTTATCAAAGAACAATATCAACTAGGAAGATGTCATTCATCAATTAAACACATCGCTATCAAGACATTACACAAGGGACACAAGATATAGTTTTGTAATCTTTATAGAAGTGGAGACTTCAATCTCCAATATGGGCTACAACCCATAAGATGGCACCACCCACTAGAATGGTTCAGTCAGCTACAATTGACTGGGATGCTACAACATCCAGTCAAGATTCAACTTGTCAAAAGACTAATAAGTCTTTCCCCAGCTCCACCCAACCTCCATATACAAATTTCAGATTACAAATTACAATTGATACATCACACTCTTTCAAAGTTTTCCACATGCACACCCATCAAAAATACCAATCAGCAAGTCTTCATTTTGTACTCAGCAAGTCATTCAAAATACAACATACTACAGCCCTGTCTCAACTCTGTCCATACACCATTAGTATCTTGTCTTCAGTACTGTCCAGATCACCATATAGGCTTCCAAACTATTTAATTTAACACTTAGGCAATTTTTTTTTAACTTGTAGAAACAATTTTTCTTCTACTTTGGCAGATCCATTTCTCCCTCATGTGATCACCATAAGGAAACCTACAAGGATGGTTAGATTTCCATTTCAACAATGAACAAGACCATATCACAAGATAAATCTTTTGACACACACACAACCTCTAGAAATAATTTCAAAATAGTTTCTCAGCCTCTTTTGAACATCAAAACATATTTCTTCCCATTTTGGTAGACTCCTATTTCACACATGTGAATACTCTATGGAGACCTGAAGTCATGAGCAAATGGAAAACTTACCAAAGAATGGATCCATGAAATTTGATAAATTTACTTGCACAAAGATATCCCTTGGCAGGCATTTCCAATTGACCTCTCAAACTCCTGGTTTTAACACTTGGTCAATTTTCTTTTGTTCTCACTATGCAAAATATTATTTTTCCTATTTTTGGCAGATTGATATTTTGCATATGAGACCATGATAAGACAACCTGAAGGTATGGATGGATATTCAGTTCACCAAGGAACATGCCTATGCTACCTGATGAATTTTATCATCAAAATAACCCCTCCTTGCAGGAATTTCAAAATTCCTTTTCAATTTCTCGAATCTAACATTTAACCAATTTTCTTGTGTTCTTAAAATGCAAAATAATGGTTTTTCTTACTTTTGGTAGATTTATATCTTTGTCATAAAACACTCCACATGATAACTGGAATAGTGGTTAGATGCACCAATCCACAAGCTATATCCTAACACTTTCATATTATTTTTCTCATCATCCTATGAGATAGGGCAGGAATTTCCTTGAGGCCACTGAGGCAGTTTTTTCAATACTGGAATAGTGCAAAACAGGCTGAAACTTTGTTTTGGCAGACCATTATCTTTGTCATCAAACATATTCTTTGATAACTAAGACCATGGTGAGATAGCCTCTTCAACAATTTTTAGGATGATAGCTTCATATAATTTTTATCATACACCTATAAGGTATGGTGGGCATTTTCCCAAGGCCACATGAGCCAGTTTTTCCAGCACTTGGACAATTTTCTTAGTCTGGTCCAATCTTCCTAAAACACTGTTTTTGCAGGTTCATAACTTCTTCCTCGTCTACTTCCAAGACAAAATACATGGTCAGGTAGGACAAATATCAATCTACAAGACCCCCATATAGTGTGGGCATTTTCTTCAACACACAATTTGTGGCGGGAATTTCCTTAAGGCTACCTGAGCCAGTTTTCCAACACTTAGTCATTTTCCTGTTTTTCACCAACTTACTATATTTTTCAAAAATGATTGTCATTAATGTTGTCATCAATGAAAATAATATTCATCACAGTATTCATGTTTTTATTTATAGAAATTGGTATAATATACCGCATTTACAAACATACTTATATCTAATGTATTTCACAAGTTACTGTTTGGTGTGGTGTAGGTAAGACAATTACTTGTCACTACAAGGATTTTTCACTATGAATGAAAATGCAAGGAATATTGCTTAGTTTAGAGCAGCATTAGAGGTGAGAGGATATGGAAAATGTTATTTCCCTTGCTCTAATTGCATGGGCCTGCAAAGAAGAAGAATTTTAACAACGACAACTGAAAGACATTGTAGGGAGAAGGGGCACGTTGAAGGGGGTTATGAATATCATCCCTTGGTAAGAGGTTACTCAATTTTTAATGTATTCTCCACAATAGTCATCATGTCATGAATTTCAGTAAAATGTGTTATCGTTTTATTATATGTTCTATACACACTAATTTTACTATGTTGTTTGTAAATTTATAGACAATGCCCCCAAAATTTCCCCTTCAAGAGAGTTATTTTCCAAGTACTAGCATAAATACTCATTTACATGGTGATGAACTTCTAGATCAGAATATTGAAGCTGATCAAGTTCTTAATGATGATATGGATGGAGGTAACGTTAGTGATACAATTCAGGAAGATGAGATACATAGATTGATCCAAGAGATATTTGCTCCAATGGATGAGGACAACTAGGATGATAGTCATGATATTGATCCTCTACTCGAGAAGGCATGCCAACCTCTTTATGAAGGCTCAAAAACAAATCTTCTATCTGCTATATTGTTGTTATTGAACTTGAAGGTTTTGAATGGTTTATCAAACACCTGTCCCACACAGATACTAAGGTATGTAATTTGTTAATTATTTATGTCTGCATGTTCACATGTACATAAATGGTTGACTTTTTTCCTATATTTCTATTGTTATCTAATTTGTAAATTATGGACACGATATTGATGATTAATATTGTTTAAATTGACTTATTATTTTGAATTTTGTAGATTGTTGGGTGAATTTATATTACCTACGTCAAATATTTTACCACGCACATATCAAGAGATATATGTGATTATGAAAGAATTTGGAATGGAGCATCAAGCTATTGATTCATCTCCTAATGATCATATCGTATACTATGGACAATATGCATTAGAAAATGAATTCCCACAATGTCAAACAAGTAGGTATCGAACCAATAAAGTGACAAAAAAAGTGCCTCACAAATTTCTTCGTTATATTCCGATAATTCCACGTCTCCAGTGGTTTTTCAGGTGTCAAAGTATAGCACAGTTTATGGATTTCCATGCAAAGAACATAAGTCAAGATGATGTTCTTTGAATTCCTATAGATGGGTCTGCATTTAGGTGCATCAAATAAAAGTGGTCAATTTTCAAAGAAGAACCTCGTAATGTTAAAATTATGTTGGTAGTTGATGGTTTCAATCCATTTGGAGATCTTCGTTATACCTACTGAGTGTGGCATGTTTTTGTTATAAACAAAAACCTTCCTCCTTGGATGTCAGTCAAGAGAGAGCACACAATGTTGGTAATGATTGTTCCAGGTATTTAATTAATTTGTATTTTTTTACTTGAAAGTCCGATCACTAAATATTTCATTTCTTTGTTTCATGCATGATACTTATGTCTTTTATATATAACGACATATACCTAAATATAATCAATCATGTTTGTTGGACCAATTAGGTAAGTAGCAGGTTAAATATATGAACGTATATATCGAGCCTCTTATCGATGAGTTGTTGAAGTTTTGGGCTGGCATTACTATGCATGACATCTCTATACTAATAGGGAAAATCCGATTTCAATTCCATGGAATACTTGAATGGACAATTCATGATGCTCCCGGGTTAACTCATTTTTGTGGTATATTGTTACTTTCTTTTGTTCTTTAATATTATATATATCTATTGAAAATATCATGCATTATTTTAAATGGTAATTCTAATTCACTACACTAATTCATATATCTTGTAGGTCTTCAAACAAAGGGTAAATTTGCATGTCTAGCTTGTAGTCCCAGGATAAAATCTCATCGTTCAAGGAGTTTAGCAAAGGAAGTGTTTGATGAGTATAGGCACTTTCTGCCTAAGAACCATAGTTATCGAACTATAGATAAAGAAAAATTCAATGGTAAAGAAGAGAATGGAAAAACACCACAAATAATGACACCTCACCTACGGAATTTGGAATATAATAGAAATTGTCAAGGTATGCCAAATTATTTTTGTATTGTTGGAATATTGGTCAATACTTAGCCAAATTTCTGAATATGCAAAACAATATTTTTCCTACTTTGGTAGATTGATTTCTTGCACATGTGACCATCATAAGGAAAACTGAAAGCATGGGTGGATAACCACTTCAACAAGGAACATATCTATGTCACCCTATGAATTTTATTAGCACAAGGACACTGTTGAGTATGGTTGTCATTGATGTCAAAGGAGGTCATTAATGACAAAAGAAGTGTTGATATGGCATGTGTGATGAGGTTGAAGAACACATGTTGGTGTACTAATGTATCATGATGCCATTGTTACATTCTGGTAGTAGTTGGTAACGGTATGATAATTTGTGGATTTTGACTAAGTGTTGAAAAATTTCCCTAAAGAAGCTGCCTTATGAAAATGAACACCATAATTCATAAGAAGAAGAAAATTCCCGCCATGACCTCCCATCCCATATTTTGTTGAAATATATATATGAACATGGCCCCGGTTCTCATAAACACTCCTTGAAGAAGAAGATACAGGTCTCCCAAAAGAAGGATTTTTGGTCAAATTATTCAGAATTGCTCTACGAAAATGCCTGCAATAATTTGTGGGTTGAACAAAATGACCACACCACATGGTCATCCTGTAGGTGTATGTTTTTTCTACTTTACCATGTTCTCACATTGGTTTGATAATTCTTGAGAAAGAAGATATGGATCTACCAAAATAGGGTTTCAGGCCGTCTTACACCAAAGTTCAGTAAAATGCTCTCCTAGGGAAAATGAGGATGATTCTGGGAGTGAAAAAATCATAGGTGCTATCATTAAGGTGTAATACAACATCTAGTAGCATTAGTTCAGGTTTTGAGTGAAATGAAAAATCCACCTTATGGTTTGGACAAATTGTGCAAGTATGGAATTATTGGTAAAATATGCCTAAGTGGCATCAAGGAAATGCGCGCCACCTCTCATAGGATGATGATAAAAATTATATGAAAGTGATAGGCTCTATTATGTTGGTTGGTTCATCTAACCATGGTTTCATATTTCCCAAAGAGACTTTGAGGAGGAAGATATCAATCTGCCAAAAGTGCCTCTCACCTTCATTTTCACTATCCCAATAAAATGTCCGCCAAGGTTAGATGATGAGGTTGCATGAGAGAAGATTGGCATGGTTGAGTAAGTATGATATTACTCACATTTTGGATGTATTACTCTCCAAGTTTGATGAAAAAAATAAAATCACCTTGGTGACTTAGGGTTTGAAGAGATTTGTCCAAGTGTCAATAAGCAGTTTGGAAGACCACTTTCAGATGGCTGCCACATGTTGGGTGTATGTCAATAGGTTCATAAATTGGCATGTATTTATTCTTTGTTGAAATGTCTATCCAGCCATAATTTCAAGCTTACTTACAATGGTAACACATGCAAAATATCAATCTGCCAAAAGTAGGAAAAAAATTATTTTGCATATTGAGAAACACAAGAAAATTGCCCAAGTGTTGAGAATAGGATTTTGAGAGGTCGTTTGGAAATGATCACCAAGGGTTGTCCTTGTGAAAATAAATTTATCAAATGTCATGGATCAAAGGCCACCTAGACCAGTTTTCCAACACTTAGCCATGTCCAAGAATTCCTCCAAGGTTTATCCTGAAACCCTATTTTGGCAGACTTATAACTTTCTCCTCGGAAAGGATTAAGGAAAACTGAGACCATGGCTAGATAGGAAGTTCAAAAAGATATAGCCTGATATGGTGGTGCAGGAATTCTATTCAAACCATGAATTATGGCCGTCATTCTCTTAGATTAGTTTTGACTACTTTTTCATACTTAGTCAATTTCCAAAGTTTCACAAAGTTGCCATATTTTTCAGAATGATGTCATATTACAACACTGACTTCCTGATAGTACCAGAACACATTATGTGTCTTTCCAGCCTCACCATACATGACACATCATCATAATTTCTCTGTCATTACTTCCTTTGTCATTCCTTTGTCTTTCATTGAGATTCCCCCGCCATCATGTCTTTCGCTATCATTTTGTCATGCACTGAACTCCTTTGACATCAATGACAATCACATTCAACTTGTATCATATATTATATAGATATTTGTTTTTTTAGTGAATTATGTTCAACGTGGTATGGACCTATATTTATTAATTAGTGTTAATTTGATTTTGTTGATGTTTCATGAATGTCGTTACGAAACGAATGGGCTTCCACAAGGAATTAAAATTTACCCAATGCAATTCAGTTGGTTGCTATTCTACGAGCACCTACAAATAGTTCATTTGTTTGATACAAAGCATATCGAGAAGAACATAACAGAATTTTTATCATGAATATTAGATGGAAGGACTGACAAAGAAAGAATTGGAAAGATTTGTAGTGACATCCAAGAAGCTAATCACACATTGCAAAGTGTGATCATTAATTCTAATGGTAATGGCCATCAACAGAATATTAGTTTTCCTTGGTGCTTGATGGAGCAACAGAGCAATATTGTAAAAGAGGTCATCAGAAAAATCATGTTTCCAAAGGGGTTTTTGTCTAACATAAAGAATATCTTAATGAAAAAATGTGATTTTGGTGGGGTTAAAACACACGACTCGCATACATTCATTAAGGTAATTGTGAGATTTTAATATTTTTCCTTATTGGTATGCAGTATTTTATTAATTTTATTCTCTTATTTGGAAATAGATAATAATTATGTGTTTTTTGATACAGTATGTTATACCTTTATCTCTCCCAAATGACTTTGACAACAACATAAAACAAATTATTTATGTTCTTGGAAAATACATGAGGTAAGTAATTAATATTTTATATGGAAAATGCACATGGTCCGTGACTTGTACCGGCACATATTGAGATATTATGTTTTCCCATAAATTTTATATAGGGCTTGATATTATTTTATTGAATCATTTGTAGGTGGATTTCCTCCAAAGAAATCCATAACGAAGATATAATGTATTGGAAGAGAGAAATTCCCCAACTAATGTGTGAAATGCAATAGTACCTACCTTTAGCATTTTTCAATGCACAAGAGCACTACCTCATACACCAAGTTGAGGATATTGAATTATGTGGACCGGTACACATAAGGTCGATGTGGATGGTGGAGAGGCAGTTGAAGTCATTGAAGGATCTTGTTAGACAAAGAGCATGTCCTGAGGGTTCTATGGTTGAGGGATATATGGTATATCAATGCATGGTGTATATTAGTGAATATCTACCTAAATTAGTAGAAAATATGAATGTGCCTCGCATTTGGCATCTCAACTCCATCAACAAATTTGAAGGGGGGGTACTATTCGGGAAAGGTACAATGAGGACCGTGAAATGTAATTATTAGATTTTGTGGAATTAATATATCATGTATTTTTCCAATTTTATTTTATCATACTGATTTGTTATTTTTGATTAATCCTGCATATTCAATTGTATTAAACTATGCATGTAATGATATCTAATTAATGATAGTAAATTGTTATTTTTTCATATAGTTGCTCGAGTGTGGGATGATTTACATTTATACATTGCAAACAACCTTGATTGGATGGAGCATTGGATAGAAGATTGTGAAGAATGCTTCGGTAGGTTATCAAGGGAAGGGGTCAGTGAGATGATTAAAACAGCTCATCATCGTCGACATCAATTTCCTGATCTTACGTCGCAAAGGGAAGTTGATTTAGCCTAAGGGTTTAAAAGATAAAAAGGCAAGTAAATTATTTACCTGCATTTTTCTAGTTACTTCCCATTTTTTCAACGTATTTGGTTTGTTTAAGTTTTCAAATATATTCTTTAAGTCCTATATGATGTTTATTAATTCACAATGTATTTTTTACTTATTGTCAATGTTGCACTTGAAACATCACAAGGCTATGTGGTGTAATGGTCGTAAATTTCACATCAAAATGTTGGATGAAAAGATGAAAACCTCTGATTGTGGGATAACTGAAGTGTTTAAGGTCACCAATGTTTCCTCTAGAAGTGACAGACATCCAAAAGAAACTAAGAATAGGTATTATGGGCATTTGGATGACATAATTGAGTGTGATTTTCATTCCTTTAAAATAGTTTTGTTTGAGGTGAAGTGGTATAGGATACGGATGCATGAACGTGATCCTAAAAGAACTATTATTAAGCATGCTAATGGATTTACCATGGTTAATACAAGGGCATTTGAACCAGGTACAGAGCCTTATGTTCTTCCAAGTCAATGTGAGCAAGTCTTTTACTCAGAGGTACTAGGTAAAGCAGGTTGGTCATACGTTGTTAGATACGATCCAAGAGGAAGACCAGTAAAGTATAATCATGTAGATGATGAAGATAATCACGAAGAAGAATATGATGATGATGATTCAGATTAGGAGCAGGTGGCTACAGTCGATGTGTTCGATGAAGAAGTTGAAGAGGTTGATCATTCAAATGTAGAAGACTATGATCTCATTGACGATGTATATGACTATAATAGCAAAGATACCATTGAAGATGATGTTGATGTGAATGAGCCTTTCATGAATATGTATTATAAAACAGATCCTAATACAGATGTTGAGTTGGATGAAGAAGAAGATGATGAATGATATTTAATTATTGAAGAGTAGAGGAACATGTTTATATATTTTATGTCATGATGATCTTTATATGTTTTTATTTCAAAATTCCTTCTTTCTATGTTTTTATTTACAAAGTGCATACCCAAGCAAAGCATTGATTTGTTGCTGAAAACCTCTTTGCGGGTAGAATTTGTGAGCCTAAAAATCAGTTTACAGGGAGAATTCGTGAGGCTGATATACAGTACATGTGCATCACCTCACCTCCACTTCGAACTTGGATCACCATGGCCGAACTTCAAACAGGGGCGTCCAGCATGACGAGCGCAGCTGAAATGTGGGCATCCTCCTCTACAACCCCAGTTGAAACACAGTCGTCCACAAGTGATAGGGTAACAGTAAAAAAATTCCAGGAGAGATCTGATGCATGGAGAGATGCAAAGATGTGGCCACTAAGTATGGAAACTATCATGAGGAAAGCAGAAGTTTTTGACTTTTTGTGGCGAATGTTTAGTTATGTTGATGAGGAGATAAATGAGGAAATTTTGAAATATGATGCTGTGAATATGGAGCTCATAATTTTTGGGAAGCGGGTATACCTCAACCCTAATTTGGTTGACCAAGCTACAGATATTCCACTTAGAGGGGCAACGATTTTAAGCTCCAGGAAAACCACTGGACAGGATAAGAACTAGATGGCCAGTAAAATTTGTGGGCGAGAAGTAAATGTTTTGAGGAATGGTTTAAAAATGCAATATGTCCCTCCCGGAATATACAAAACTTTGATTCAGATTGTCCTTAGGACAATTCTGAATCATCACAGGGTTGACATTTCAGGTGAATTTATGCAGGTAGTGATACATTGGGTGGAAGATATACCTATAGATATTCCTTATCTACTGGCTAAGAAACCCCACTATGCCCTGCAAGAGAGCCAATTAAGGAAGGTTAAATTTAGTTTCCCGGGCACACTTCAAAAAATTATTGATTTATGTCGACCCCATGCTACTGAAACAAAGATTGGTGGTATCAACCAACATGGAAAAATATCTTTGCCAAAACCACATGTTCATAAAACATACGTTAGGAAACATAAAAGCAGGGAACATAATGAGGAATTGCCAGTTTAGTCTCCTTAGTAGAAAAAGGAATTAGCACAATATCCTGAGCACCATGGAGAAATACCATTACACCCTACTGAACAGAACGAGGAATTGCTAGTACAAAGTCCTAAGCACCATGGAAAATTACGAGTAAAGTATCCTGATTTGGTCACAAATGATGAAATTCATGCTACCATAAATTTGAAAGATTTTAAGGGGCATGTAGATAGAGGTCATTGGGAGGAGGTGACAGGAAATGAAATGGAACAAACTACTACTCACTTTTCCATTCCTCAAGACATTCTTGATAGAATTCCTCCTAAATACTTGGAAATTGAGTATGATTGTTCTTCCAAATCAGAATCAAGGGCTTGCGCTATGCATTTAGACATTGCATCATAGAAGTTTGATAGAGGGTACGTGTTCATCCTATATAATAAAATGGAGCATTTCAAGGAACAAGCTTCTGATATATGCAATTGGGTGGAAGAGTGCTTGAGAAAATATGATAATATTTTATAGTGCCTAAAACACATAGCAGCGTTGTAGAAGATAGTTGTGGATAATCATTTAAGAGCATACAAAATTATAAAAGGGAAAGAAGAAATGGTTAAATTATTATCCAAAGAAGTTGTTCGGGTACACAGGGTACTCCCAAAAGACCGAACACCTTGAGCAACCGCTTCACACAAACAAATCACAGATCAACACACCGATGTTTATCACGTGGTTAAAACCCTCGAGAGGGAAACAGTCCATGGCCCCAGCCAAATAGCTACTTGGAGCAATTTATTATGCAAAAGAAATAAAGTTACATGAGCTTCTCATAATCGATCAACTAGCCAAGGACCCTCTATGCTCTTTAAATAGAGATCATAGACCAATTGGGTGTTAAGCCACAGATCAATGGTAGGTATGATCTAAGAGAATTTCAATTGTCGGATCACTCTATGTCTAGAACATATCATGACCGTCGGATTAGAATATTTACAAATGCATACTAAAGAAACACACTTTTACCTAATAGATATATTACACAAATTGATCTTAACTAACTCCTAAGTGTCTAAATATGCTAACGTCCCACCTTAAGAACAACTTGGGATAGGATTGAAGGATTTACAAAGGTGATACTATTAGGAGAAGGAAGGAGGAATTAGAGCCTATCCCCCCTTAAGGACACATTCCTGAACTCCTAACATAGACCGAAGTTTAGAAAACTTCGCTTCTATAAGAGACTTGGTGAAGATGTCTGCAACTTGATCATCTATAGGGAAATATAGAACTTCAATAACACTATCATGAACAAGATTTCTGATGAAGTGCATGTGTAGCTCAATGTGTTTGCTGCACTGATGTAGAACTGGATATTTGGCAAGCTTCATGGCACTTTAATTGCCACACCAAAGTGGAGTAGGCTATTGCGGCTTGAATCCAAATTCTGAAAGGATCTGTCGAAGCCATAAAGCTTCCTGACTGGCATTAACTACGGCTCGATATTCTGCTTCTGCTGAAGAAAGAGAAAGAGCTTGTTGTTTCTTACAAGCCCAAGTGGCAGGTCCAGATCCCAGACTGAAAACATAACCTGCAATAGACTTTCGATCATCGGGATTTTCGGCCCAATATGAATCAGTGAAACCAACCAACAAAGGTTCCCCCCTGTACTATAATGAATCCCAAACTGAATTATACCTCGAATATATCGAAGTATTCTTTTTCCTGCTTTCTAGTGAATTTGATGAGGAGTTTGCATATAACGGGCAACACAACCAACGGCAAAGGAAAGGTCAGGATGGGAATGAGTCAAGTATAAAATACTACCAACAAGTTGACGATACAAGGTGGCATTTACTTTAGGGGAAGTAAAAGTGGCAGAAATTTTGACTCTAGACAGGAAGGGAGAAGGAGCTGGTTTACAATTTTCCATGTGGAAGCGATGAAGAAGGTCACAAGAATACTTAGACTGGGAAAGAAATATTCCTTCTTTGGTTTGCAAGACTTGGAGACCAAGAAAATAATGCAAATGTCCTAAGTCTGACATTTCAAAATTTTTCTTAAGACTGGATTTCACATGGGTTATAAGTTTAGGGTCACTACCAGTAAGGATAAGATCATCAATATAAAGAACAAGTATGATGAGATGGTTTCCTACTTTCTTGGTATAGACATTGGGGTCAGAATGGAATCTAGAAAAACAAGTGTCAAGGAGAAAGATATCCATTTTGGCATACCAAGCTCTAGGAGCTTGCTTAAGGACATATAAGGATTTCTTAAGGAGACAAACAAGGCTAGAGTTATTCTGAACATATCCAAGAGTTTATTCCATGTAAATTTCCTCATGTAAATCACCATGTAAGAAGGAAAAATTGACATCCATTTGATGGACTTCCCAGTTATGTAAGGCTGCAAGGGAAAGAACAAGGCAGATGGAGTTCATTTTTGCTACAGGGGCAAAGGTTTCATTGTATTCAATCCCCTAAACTTGAGAAAAATCTTTGGAAACTAACTATGCCTTAAGTATTTCAATACTTCCATCTGATGCATACTTAGTTCTGTAGACCCATTTACATCTGACAAGTTTTCTTCCTTTTGGAAGAGGAACAAGATCCCAAGTATCGTTCACCATTAAGGAACGATATTCTTCATCCATAGCTGCATCCCAATCTGGATTTCCTGAAGCTTCTGCAAAAGTTTCTTGATCATGATTCTCGAAAACTTGAGCCAAAAGAGAAAAGGCTCGCTGAAACTGAGAACGTGTTTGACGTTGATCTCTAGGATCACCGGGAAGATCACCAACTGCTTCACATGTTGAACAAACCCATCGAGGAAGTATTGGTGCTGGTGCAATTTGAGGAACATGAGCAAGCAGAGGTGGATTTTCATCCTCACTGTCATCATTAGAAACTGGATTTGGAAACCTGTCAAGGAAGTTGGAAGAAGAAGAAGAAGGAGGCACAATCGTCGAATCAGGATCGCAGGCCAAAGATGGCACACCCACCAAGTTACGTTCACAGGCCAAGAGATTTTCATCAAATTTAACATCTATTCTAATGATTATATCATGTGAATGGGAATGAAGAAGTCTATAAATTTTTACATCTTTAGAATATCAAACAAATATGCACTTTTCACTTTTAGGCTGCAATGCTTTCTATTTTTCATCTGGAATGTGAGGCCATGCTTCACAACCAAACACACGAAAGTGACTTACATCTGGTTTAATTTTACTCCATGCTTCTTCTAGTGTTATACCTTGTAAAAATTTAGTGGGTGTGCGATTAACTATGTAATTCGCACGATTTATGGCCTCAGCCCAATATTGAAGACTTAGTCCCTTAGATTGGATCATACAATTAGCCATTTCTTTTCAAGTGCGATTCTTCCATTCAGCTACACCATTTTGTTGTGGTGTATATGGAACAGTGTGTTGTTGCTGGATTCCTTGTTCAATGAAAAAAGTAGTGAACTCGTTGTTAACATATTCTCCTCCATTGTCAGATCTTAACTTAATAATTTGATGACCAGATTGTTTTTCAACAAGGGCCTTGTATGCCAAGAACACGTTAAATACTTCGTTCTTAAGTTTTAGGAAGTAAACCCAAGTTCGTCTGGAGTAGTCATCAATGAAAGTTAAGAAATATTTGAAACCAGAAAAAGAAGCAGATGGAAGAGGGCCACACAAGTCACTATGCACAAGCTCCAAGGGAACCGAGGCGTGCCAAGAGGCACGTTTGTCAAAACTGTCTCAATGATGTTTTTCGAGTACACAACTGGAACAAACACCATCCTTGCAAGATACCAGCGGAAGACCAATCACCATATTCTCTTTACATAGTTGTTGCAATGAGCAATAATTTAAGTGACCAAATCACTCATGCCAAAGTTTGCTCAAGTTATCACTATGAACAACAAAAACTGAAGGAAAAGGTGATCACCCAAAGTTGTTAAATTTGTACAACCTGGTAATATCATCAATAGTTCCAGAAGCAAGGAAATTTTGAGGATTTTTAAAATCCTTGATTACAACTTGGTGAGGTGTAAACGTCATAGTTTTACCTTCACCTGAATGAGTAATTTGATAGACTGATAACAAATTGCAAGAAACTTTTGGAACATAGAGTACATCACTTAAATGACCATTTTCTACTGGAACTGTTCCAGATCCTACAACACTTAGAGATCTATCATCACCAACAAATATTTGTTTGGTGTTACATTCTTGCATAGTAGAAAAGATGGCTTTATCCTTAGCCATATGATAAGATGCTCCAGAATCAATGAGCCATTCAATTGAAGTAGAAGAAGAAGATGCAGTATAAGAGTAACCAGAAGCACAAAGTGCATGTCCATGAGAGGTATATTCTAAAGACGAATCTAGGATGATGTGGTGCTTCTTCATTGCTGCTTCCAAGGCTTCCATCTTCTTAAAACACTTAGATTCATCATGATTATCTTTCCCACAAAAATTGCAATGACGCTCAGTCTTCTTTTCTTTTTGCTTGTATCCTTTGTCATTTTTTAAAGAAGGAGTTGATTGAGAGGTTTTGGGACCCTTGTTGTTTGGCTTATTATTGCAAAAATTATGTTTCTTGGGAGGCTTGAAATTTTCTTTCTGTTGGGACAATAAGGCTTTCCCAGATGGATCTGCATTGTTAATTATTCCAAGATGAATAAGTTTATCTTGCTCTCTAATTAAGGAATCGTAAAAGGATTCAAGTCTAGGCTCTTGATAGCTAGCTACAGTCAAGGATTCTTTCATGGAGTAGAATGTAGATACAAAAACAGAATATGCAGGTCCAAGTTTTGAAAGAATATGATAAATACATTGTTTGTCTTCTTTCTTAATCTTGCATTCTACACATAATAGTCTAAGAGTTTTATACTTAGATAAATAGTCTTGAATGCATGAAAAATCATTTGGATTCAAGGAAATCAACTCATTCTCAAGTTGATGACCCCAAATTTCATTGTGTTTACCAAACACAGATTCCAACTTTTCCCAAGCAAGATTAGGTTCATCAGTGCTAGATATGTGGAATTGAAAATCAGTAGATATTGTCATCCCAATCAATCCACGAGCTTCATCACATCTATTTGTCCATTTAATTTTCTTATCATCATCAGTGGGTTTTTTTTCTTTCCCTGAGGTTATCCTGAAAAGTCCCCTACTTCACAGAACATCCTCCATATGAGATTTCCATGAGAAATAGTTAGAACTTGTAAGTATAATATCACAAGGGGCGGACATACAATAAAATAATGGCTGAAAAAACAGAAACTAATTATCTTGATGCCAATATCTTGAAAAAATATGTGTTTTAAAAAAAACGGCACTTAAAATTGATTCTGGATGATGAAGTTATGCTTGATCAAAAAAAAATTTGAAGATGTCCCCAATAGTGACGTGGCAGATATTAAGTTGACCAACTAAAAAAAGAAGCCCCCTCTTCCCAAGATCAACCTTTGACAATCACTTTTACAATAAAGTTGTTTTGAAGTGAATCACTTATGTAGAATAAGTGATGTTCACTTTTACAATAATGTGACTTTTAAATAGTGCGGCAATAAATTAAAAGACTTAAGTGACTCACTTTTATTTTATTTTATTTATGTGAGATGTACTTTTAAAATAAAGTAACTTGAAAATAGAAATTGTATGCACTAAAAAGTAGCTTAATAAGACTTGAACTCAAGACCTATTAAGTAATAAAGCAACTTTGGACCAAGTGAGCCAAGTTTAAAATGTACATTAAATAATGGAAAGAGGAAGGGTTTTTTTTTTAACTCTTCTCTCTCGTTCTCTGTGCTGTCTTTCTTTTCCTGCAAATCAAAAAAGAAAATGAAAAACAAAAACAGAAAAACTTTTCCACACAATGGAGTTAGATCTTGGTTATCTTACCTGGAAAGTCTACGTTTTCAAGTTTTCTCGTTGTTTCTGGTTTGTTGTGATCGCACAAGGTGCACGACAAAGAGCATACGTAGCTGAGAAGACAAGAAAAAAAATCCCTTACTGTTTCTGATTCGCCGTGATCGCGCAAGGTGCACGGCAAAGAGCATACCCAGTCAAGGAAGGCAACAGTCTGAGACTAAAACAAAAAATATCTACTAATAAAATGATAAAATATGAGAGATTGAAAAAAAACAAATCTGTCAATGTAACATTATACCTTCAAATTTGCCGAAATGGGTGTTTCTGGAGCAAACATAAATGGTTTTCGGTGAAACAAAAACTATTTCCCAATGAAAACAACGCTCTGGACGCAATGGAATAGCTCCCATAGGCCAAAAATACATAGAAAATCTAGAACCAAAAACCCTTTCAAATTTTCAGCAACACCGGTTCCAGATCTTAATCAAAACCGAAAGTGGCTCTTCATAAAAGCTCTGATACCATGTTTGGGTACACATAGTACTCCCAAAAGACCAAACACTTTGAGCAAATGCTTCACACAAACAAATCATAGATCAACACACCAATGTTTGTCACGTGGTTAAAACCCTCGAGAGGGAAACAGTCCACGACCCCAGCCAAATAGCTACTTGGAGCAATTTATTATGCAAAAGAAAGAAAGTTACATGAGCTTCTCATAATCGATCAACTAGCCAAGGACCCTCTATGCTCTTTAAATAGAGATCATATATTAATCAGGTGTTAATCCACGGATCAATGGTAGGTATGATCTAAGAGAAGTTGAACCGTCTGATCACTCTATATCTAGAACATATCGTGACCATCAGATTAGAATATTTACAAATGCATACTAATGCATACTAAATAAACACACTTTTACCTAACTGATATATTACACAAGTTTATCTTAACTAACTCCTAAGTGTCTAAATATCATAACATAAGTAGATAAACACACTGATGTTGCTGAAAACGCAATTCTGTCCGTGAGGGTTGCATATGAAGAGGATTTGGAAAAAGATAATGCTGAAGTGAGTGAACTCAAAGAAGAGTTGAAAAAAATACCACTTGTTCTCAATGTACCACCAGTGACGATAGAAATGGGTCCTTTATAGGTAATGGAG
This sequence comes from Pseudotsuga menziesii, assembly GCA_001517045.1. Lineage (NCBI taxonomy): Eukaryota > Viridiplantae > Streptophyta > Pinopsida > Pinales > Pinaceae > Pseudotsuga > Pseudotsuga menziesii. Next base: position 60,859 of record LPNX010160205.1, on the reverse strand, counting down.
AAGAAAATTAAAGAATATGAACAGGTAGTACAAGAATATTAGTTGAAGTCGAAAGAGTGGGAGGGAAGCCATGGAAAAAAAGTTGGATAATTAGAATCAATAATTTCCGATTTGAGAAAAACCATTTCTAGGCAAGCTGATAAGCAAAAAGGAACAAGGTTGGAAAGGATCTCTGAAACTTTAAAACTTAAAAAACAAAGTAGAGGAAAAAAAATTTCCATTCAAGAAGGTGGTGAGGGTGAAGGTAAGGGTACCAAAGGAGACGATGGTAAGGGTACAGGTAAGGGTAGAAGGAAAAATACACATACAGGTACAATGTCCTTAGAAGAGCAAGAGAAGTCCTTAGCATGTCGAGAGAAGATGCTACAAGAAAGCTTCTCAGCGAGCCTTGCACTAGGTGATTTGTATGGCTCATCACCGTTACATAAAGAAATGAAAGAGAAGATGGTCGAGAAAGATGAAAAAGTAAGGGAGCTGGAATCAAAAATCTTAGAAGGTAGAAACGCTCAGCATTTGGGATGTGATATGGAAATTCAAACACTTAAATACACAATTGTTGATTTGGAGAAGGAATTAAAAGGGCAAGCTACTGTGATGAGTGCAATTATTGTCCTTCCCAATGAGACAAAGTTGAGGGAAAAAGAGCAGGAGAAAGAAATACATAATATGAAACGTGAATTGACTGAAGTTAAAAATTAATTGAAACATACCAGAGACAAATTGGAGGTCAAAGAAGAACAGGAATCAATGAAGTATAAGAAAAATGTGGAAATGTTGAACAAACTGATGGCGAAAAAAATGTTTTTCTTGAAAATTTAAAAAAACTTTCACAGAGAGTTAAAGAGCTTGAAAAGAAATCGCAATAAGTGCTTTGTCCAACTCGAGTACAATTACAGTCTTGTACGAAAGGCAAGAGAGACAATTCATATTTTTCTTCGGCTCAAGAGGATGGATTGCATCCCTCTCTGAAACATGTTAGACATGTATAAATCAATATATATATGTATTTATCGACAGTTAATGAAAAAAAATATTTGTATGATGGAGTTTTGTATTTATCTGCATATAATGAAAAATGCTTTTAGTTGGAATATCAATGTATATATGTATTTATCAAAAGTTAATGGAAGGTTAATTTTTCACTGATCTGACCTCCATAATGAGAACTGAAACCATGATTGATAAACACTTCAACAATGAACAAATACATGTCATTTGATGAATTAATTAACACACACACATCATCTGGTGGGCATTTGAAAATAGCATTTTAAACTACAGATTTCCCACTTGAACAAAATTATAAAACCCTAAGTCAACATGAGGGATTTTTATTTTCACCAACTCCTGAACCAATGATACCAGATGATGTAGTAGATTCCATTCAACACAACCAAACTGATTTCCCCTTCAGACTCATGTTCTTTTGAGTAGGGTAGGCATTTTACTGGATTGGAGCAAAACAAGCTAGAGGGCACTTTTGGCATACTGGTAACTTCATCTTCAGATATTTTTTGGACAAAATAATGATGTCGTTAGATGCACCAATAAAAACTCTAGAGACCCATACCCTTAGAAAAATTTAATCCATCAACTACTGGAAATGGCGGGCATTTTACTGAGGTCACTTACGCATTTTGACCAAAATTTTCATAGTTTTGAATATGCAAAAAAGTTTTCCTTCTATTTTGGAAAATTCCTATTTTCCTCATGTGGTCACCATAAGAAAAACTGAGAACCTGGAAAGATATCCAATTGATAAAGGAACAACCCCATACCCTCAGGTAAATTTATCATCATCAGGACAAATCTCTGTCGGGCATTTCTGTGAAGCCACTTAGGCTATTTTTCCAGTACTGGAATACTGCAAATATGGCTGGGAGGCACTTTTGGCAGGTTGACATCTTCCTCCTTGGAGACTCTCTCGTGAGAAAAGTGAAATGGTTTTATGCTCCATACAACACTACAAAGACTCACAGTCTCAATACATTTTCCACATCATCCTATGAGGCATGGCGGGCATTTCCTTAAGGCCACTTGGGTAGATTTAACACCAATTCAATACTTAGACAAATATCTCAATTTGGACTAATATTCCTAAAACACCCTTTTGGTAGGTCCATAAATTTTTCTTCATACACTTCCAAGACAATATGAAGACATGGTCAGGTAGAATGAAGACCAATCTACAAGAACCCCATGTGCTACGGAAATTTTCTCTAACCCATAATTTAGGGCGAGCATCTTTTTTAGGCTACTTAGCCATTTTTGCATCCACCAGTGAAACACCCTATTTTGACAGTCCTGTTTCTTTCTCCTCAAGAAATATTAAAGCAACATCAAATCATAAATAGGTATGCAAACCAACAAGCCATAGGATGGTATCATGGTGCGGGAATTCTTCTCAAACCATGACTTGTGGGGGGCATTCTCTTAAGGCTGTTGGGACCAATTTTGACTAAGGCTGCTAGGACCAATGATTCCTTAAATATATGTTGTAGTTTGGTGAGGCAAGTGACATGGTTTTATGCTCCATACAACACTATATAGACTCACATTCTCAATACATTTTTCACTTCATACTATGAGGCATGGCGGGCATTTCCTTAAGGCCACTTGGGCATATTTAAAACAATTCCATACTTGGACAAATTTCTCTCAATTTGGTCTAATCCGCCTAAAAAACCCTTTTGGAAGGTCCATAACTTATTTGTCATCCAATTCCAAGACAATATGAAGACATGGTCAGGTAGGCTGAAGACCAATCTACAAGAGCCCCATGTGCTGTGGGAATTTACTCTAACCCATAATTTAGGGAAGGCATCTTTCTAAGGCTACTTAGCCATTTTTGCATCCACCAATGAAACACCCTTTTTTGGCAGGCTTGTATCTTTATCCTCGTGAAATATTAAAGAAAAATCAAATAATAAATAGGTATAAACCAACCAGCCATAGGACGGTGCCATGGTGCGGGCATTCTTCTCAAACCACGAAATGTGGCGTGCATTTTCTTAAGGCTGCTGGGACCAGTTCTTCCTTAAATATATGTTGTAGTTTGGTGAGGAAAGTGACATGGTTGTATGCTCCATACAACACTCTATAGACTCACATTCTCAATACATTTTTCACATCATCTTATGAGGCATGGTGGGCATTTGCTTAAGGCCACTTGGGCATATTTAACACCAATTCCATACTTAGACAAATTTCTCAATTTGGTCTAATCTACCTAAAACACCCTTTTTCCAGGTCCATAAATTTTTCTTCATCCACTTCCAAGACAATATGAATACATGGTCAGGTAGGTCGAAGACCAATCTACGATACCACCACATGTTGCGGGCATTTACTTTAACCCATAATTTATAGCGATCATCTTTCTGAGGGTACTTAGCCATTTTTGCATCCACCAGTGAAACACCCTGTTTTGGCAGGCCTATATATTTCCCCTCAAGAAAGATTAAAGAAAACTAAAGTCATTAATAGGTATCCAAACAAACCAGCCATAGGACGGTACCATGGCGCAGGCATTCTTCTCAAACCATGAATTGTGGCGGGCATTCTCTTAAGGCTGTTGGGACCAATTATTCCTTAAATATATGTTGTAGTTTGGTGAGGAAAGTGATATGGTTGCATTCTCCATACAAGACTCTAGATACTCACATTCTCAATACATTTTTCACATCATCCTATGAGGCATGGAGGGCATTTCTTGAAACACCCTTTTGGGAGGTCCATAACATTTTCTTCATCCACTTCAAAGACAATCTGAAGACATGGTCAAGTAGGCCGAAGACCAATCTACAAGACCCCCATGTGCTGCAGGAATTTATTCTAACCCATAATTTAGGGTGGGAATCGTTATGAGGCTACATAGCCATTTTTGAATCCACTGGTGAAAAACCCTATTTTGGAAGGCCTGTATCTTTCTCCTCAGGAAAGATTAAAGAAAAATCAAATCATGAATAAGTAGCCAAACCAACTAGCTATAAGATGGTACCATGGTGCGGGAATTCTTATCAAACCATGAATTGTGGTGGGCATTCTCTTAAGGCTGTTGGGACCATTTTTTACTAAGGTTGCTAGGACCAATTCTCTTAAGGTTGCTGGGGTGTCCAATTTTGACCACTTTTCTGAAAATTTTCCTCATGGAAGGGTGGATTTTGTATAGTTGGGTGGTTTGATTGTTTTTTTGCATGGAAACCTTGGTAATTTCGCCATGGAAACTTGAGGTAAACTCTATTGTTGTAGTTTTTATTCAAGAGTTTTTAACCTTGGATATTTTAGGGTTTGGTCTAACTTGGGAATTTGCAGGTATGGTTGCTGCTGGAGCGATGGATCATTATTGCTCACTATTTATAGAGTTTATATACGTAATATATTCAATCGATCAAAGACAAGTTAGAAGGTCATATTTCTAAATAGAACAAGTTTTTTTTTATAAGTTCTAGTGGGAGGATCATGGAGGGGACCATTGGGAAATGGAGTCAACAATTCGGTCTGAAATATGTTGCAGGAGGTAAGAATTCATGAAATTGTATAGACAGAGGCAAGATAGTCATCCATCCTTCAATTTGGAGATATTTAGCAGGTGATTATCAAATAGGAGAAAACAGTCCATCACATAGAGCACCTAACCATGGTGAATTTTGTATGATTTTAGAAGAAAATCTCTGAAAATGCTTGAACAATGGGCCGAGAGAATAAAATACGAGTTTTGGACCATATACACTAATGCTCAAACATGAAAAGCAAATACAAACTAGAATGAAAAACAAGATAAACATTCACGTAAAGAAGTTACTTATTGAAGAAAAAGAGGACACAGGAATCTCTTCCATGAAAGGATTATCATTCCTCTGCAATTTTATTCATATCTGGAAATATTGAAACATGTTATAGTGGAGAGCCTCTTCTCTTGAAAATTGCCAACCCTTCTCCCCTCTATGGGGAGCAATTTATACTATCTCAGTCTCCGAGGCTAATCCTTGAAACAGAACATGAAACGGTTTACAGTCGTAATAAACTACTAACAACTTAGAGTATGGTACTACTGCCACAGTTTACATATATTAAAACAAACATTAATATATATGGAGCTAATGTGAATGATTGGTCTAGATGGCAGCACATCGCTTCTGTTTCTGAGCTCGCAGGTCGTGAAAATGACATTAAGGATGCTTTCGATGACTCACTGCTGATTGGGCTCGACCACTCATCTTTCTGTCGAATAAGCAATGTGTCTTTCCCTAGCTTTGTGTAATTTTGTGCTTAAAGGCACCTTTCTGCATGGTTTTCATCCTGGCAAAGGATTTTATATCATTTCCATGCTTTGCCTTTTCTAAAACCCCCCTTTGTCCTGGTAATACTGTTGTATGAGGGGACTTGGAGAAGGGAATCTTTGTACTCCCCACCTCCCATGGCGTGGGTTCTCCTACAAGTGATAGAGTGGGGGGTGTCTTCCACCTCCTCACCACCTCAGAAAAAGGTGGTAACTAGAGTTCACAAACAAGGCGATGAAGAGTTTGGACACCGGCCACCCTAGCACGAGCATTCGCTCCTACTAGTTTCCACTGAACATGGTCACCATGTATCGGTACTTTAGAAGTTGCGATTTCTTCCAGGGTTTCTGTGGAGGCACACCTAGGACAAGAAAACCTAGGCACCGCGCTGTTGGAGGTATAGCCATCCAAAAACATTCAAAGTGATTCACATCCAGGCCCCGATGGTTGGTGCTTTCCTGGAGTGAAAAACCAAGGCGACAGATGAGCATGGAATCAAGCTCACCAACCATCAACACCCCAAGACTGACAAGCTTCTCAAAGCATATCGCCATTTCAACTCTTTAAGAATTATCAAAATCTCTTAGAAGAATAACACTTCGAGCATTGTATGTAATTACTGATTCATCTTATGCATCTTAATCATCCTGGGAAGGTGGTGTTTATATAGGGTGATGAAGATGAATATGGATACAGAGATGACTGGCCAGCATAATGGAAACACAATTGGACACGTGGGTAGGGATCTCTATTTTCTACTGAGAATCCAGTCATGCCGCCTCCTTTGATGCTGCATTGTTGTCCACATGGATCATGGTGTTTGGACGTCACATTCTTTTCCTTTTCACTTACGTTGACAGTGGTGGTCCAAACGGTTTCGACTAGCCGCATCCCTTTTCTTCGTATAGAGGCCAGGTTCATCGCTTCAAAGATCTGAAATTCATGATCTCTCATTGTTTTCTATGCAAGCCACGTGTTGGATCTCTGGAGTCGGGAAGGATGGTCAATCGATGATGCTTTGGACATGATCTTCACCTAAGGAGTGTCACAAATGGTGTTGAGGGATATGATTGTTGGTCATCTTATACATGACGACATCCTTTCTGTCCCAAACCTGACCAGGACACCACCTTTACCAGGTTGAATGACTCCAAAGTCGCTAGGGATCAAATTTGAAGGGAAGGTCTCATTTTACTTTGAAGGGTTGTGAGAAATTGAACCCTTAAATGTTGACAGTTAAAAATAAATCATTCTTTTCATTTGAAAATTGAAGTGTTAAAAAAAATAATTATTTATTAAAAACATTATATAGAAAAAAAATACAATAAGAAGAAACCCCAAGTGATTCAACATTTACATGGAATTAGTGAGGTAAACCATGTACATATGATTTATCACTTCCATTATCTTTTTATGGGGATTAATCAAGAGTTATTATAGAGGAGGAGAGACTAAAATAAAGGTTAATAATTAAGAACATGTAACGGTGATGTAAGCTGAAATTGGGAGAAATCCCATTTAGAAAGAGATTGATGCACTTGTTTTGTTAATGTCAACATAGCCATAACCATTTGGAGTATTGTTTTTTTGTATTGCATGTTCTTTGGCCTATTTATTTTTTGAAGGGAAATGTTTGTTTCCTATCATGCTAAAGTAATTAGAGTAGTTGAGAACTACTCGCAACCTTATCTGAATTCATAATATGAAATTAGGGGTGAAAGTAGGCTCATGGGGTACTAAATATTATTTCTATCTAGAATTGTTTTCAGAAGAGATCCACTATTAGAACTACTATGTTACAAGGCCAAAAGAGATCAGGCATCAAATCCCTAACATTAATAACAAACTAAAAATATGATCTTTGTCCAGTGCCAATGTATCCACCTAAAACTAGTGTACTTCTAACATTGTACATCACTGGGAGATTAAAAATTGTTGATCCTTGTTGTGACCACTTGATCATTTCTATAACTAATGGTTTAAATAAACAACATAAAAGTAAAAAAATTAGAAGAATAACTTTTCCATGACATTTTACCTTGCCTGTTTTGAAATGAACCTTTCTACATGATATTAAAAGCATTGTATTATTATCTTTCTAGCTAAATAGGTTTTTTAGGATCCACATTTCCATTAATGGAAAAAAAAAGTTACAAATATAATCACAAAGCTAATTGATATGTTCGTCCTTATGGACACAGTTCATGAGTAACTAGCCATTCAATTTCAAACTCCACCTAATCCCTAAGCATGGTCCTCACCATAATAAACCTAAGTATTACACGACTTGAAAATTTATCTTTCAAAATTTAGTCTTGATTCTACTAACATCTAGATGTAAAATGAGAGGGATTGATTGGGATTCTCAATTCTCATTTAAAAACTCGGTGCATATAATTATTATTCAAACACATTGAAAAAAGTATCCTTCAAACTTCAATGTGGATCTTACTAGTATTTGGATCTCACACGAGAAGAAGTTTGAGAGGGATTCCACACTTATCTTTTAAAATTTTCATCTTGTATTTATGTGAAAAGGTTAGACAAAAAACAAGGACTATTATATACTATAATATCTTTGTGAACCTTAGAGATTCATATTTTGACAAAAAACATATTTACAATCTCTTCTCTTAAATTATGGGTTGATAGGTTTGAGGAGTGGTGTCCAAGGTAATTGTAGACTCCATTCGATATCTCGACATTACAAACCTTTATCAAGGTTCATCATCAAGACAATGATTCAAATTTTCCAACAAATATCAAGTATTTTAAACTTTTTTTGTTCTATTTTGGTTTATGGCTTTCAGATTCCCACAACACTAATTGTAAATCAGAAATAAAAAGAAAAGCATTGCCACCACCTAAATGTTTAGGAGAAACAACTATTTATTCAAGCTCCTGGAGCCCACAAGAGATGGCTATAATGCACACTCAATTATTGTGTGGAAACATATAATTCATATCTCTATGGCCCTCATACAATGCACATTGCCAACCATTGGGGCATCTTCCACCATTCATGTCATGGAGCAAGATATCATACAAATATAGAGACACACGCAGATACATTATTATTATTATTTTAGCTAATGAAATTCCATACATGTATAGAGTGGTCTCTACTCTCCCGGTCCATGGAGAATATAGTTTATTGAACCTAGATAAGGGACAACTCTATCAGGTTGGTGAAAAATTCGGTCGTTAGGTCATTGATAAAATAATCCATTCGAATTTGGAAGGAACTTTCAATGGATGATTGACTCCGCTCACTGGAGTCTCTTTTGGTCAAGTGTGGTTGCACCTACCTAAAATAAAAACCCCAGAATGTAAACCTAATGCTTTTAGGAAGCAAATTTTTTCATCAACCCTAAATTCAACAACTATTTTTATAATTGAATCATGTCCTCCACAGATGCTCAATTCAAAGTGATCAAACAAAAGCCCCAATTTTAGGTGGATTATCAATAGTCTCTGACGTGTCCAGAGACTTTCAGAGATCATTCTTTGTTTTGAGGGCACTCAAGGCACAGATCAGAGAGCCCACGGAAGGAAGAGGAGAAAGAAGAAGAGGAATCAAGTCAAAAGGTGAGGTGAGTGAGGAGGGGATACATAATAGGGGATATCGGCTCCATCAACCTGCAACGCTTGATTTGGGGAGATCAATATCAACCGTCGATCTCTAAAATACCTTCAGTGGGACCGCTCAACCTTGAGAACTTTGACATTATGCTAACCCTTTTTCATCTGAATGAGTGAGAAACTTCTGATCACGGAATGCTTCTCACCCGTTGATCTACCCAACATCTTGTTTCGAATGTAGATCTTTGCAGCCCCTACCACTTTCCGCGGATCGACCGTAGATTTTGATTAGGAAGAGGGAGATGACGACGACGACGACGATGATGATGATGATGATGATGATGAAGATGATGATGATTATGATCAATGATGGTGGTGGTGATGACGACGACAGCAATGATGATGATGAGGGTGAGGATGAGGGGGATGATGACGAGGATGGGGATGATAAGGATGATGATGATGTCTAGGACGAGGATGATGAAGATGATGATCATGATTATCATGATTATAATTAGGATGAGGATGATGATGATGATGATGATGATGTTGATGATGAAGATGAAGATGATGATGATGGTTATGGTGATGATGATGAAGATGTGATGACAACATATTTACTTTGGTATTCACTAAATTGTTCTGAGCTTCGCCAACATTATAATAGAATGGTTATGAGTGATTATTCACTCCTATAAAGAATGCACTTTATGGAACTACCAAACTGCTCAATTTGGATCTTCCTCTTTTAAGACACCGAACTAGGTCCATAAGTATTGATTCTTCATGTGCACAAATCTAAGAACAGGAGGCTTCACAAGGCCCAAAAAGTTGTAATTTTTTTTTTTACTACTTCCTCAAATCATATTGGATTGTCATATTAGTCCTTGGAATGGGTGTTAGGAGCAATCCTTAATTTTTCACTCAACTAGCTGCTCCCCCTATCATGTAGACGTCTTCATTCACCGAGCTCCCCTTAAGATTCTGATGATAAAGATGATGATGATGATGACGAATATGATGATGATGATGATGATGACGACGATGATAATGAAAATGATGATGATGATGATGATGAATATGATGATCATGATAATGGAGATGCTAATGAATTGGATGACGATGATGTTGATGATGAAGATGAAGATGCTGATGATGATGACGACGAATATGATGATGGTGATAACGAAGGTGTTTATGGTGAAGATGATGATAATGAAGATGATGATGATGAAGAAGATCGTGATGATGATGATGTCGAGGACGATGATGATGATGATATTGATGAAGAAGACAAAGACGATGGTGATGACGATGACAAGGATGATGATGAGGATAATGCTGATGATTATCATCATGATTGTTGTCATCATCACCATAATCTTCACCATATTCATTGTCATCATGATTATCATGATCGTCATGATCATCATCATCATCATCATCATCATCATCATCATCGTGTTCTTCCTTGAAGGGACATATGTATAGGATATAACTATAAGCAATGAAACCAATACAAATTATGACAAAATACTAGTTAAATTAAATTAAATTAAGCTACACTAAATTAAAAACATAGAGTTGTTAAACTATAATTAATTTAAAATGCAACAAAATATAAAATATGCAAATAAAAAAAACCCTAAAATAAACTAAAAAAAAGATAAATATGCAAAATAAAAAAACAAAACAAAACACCAAATATAAAATATCCAAATAATCAAACAAAAAACATAGAATTCAAAAACACCCATGCACTAGATCATTAGCATTCAAAAACACATGTGCAGGATCTGCTCCGACTCCCACTTGGGGGTTTTCGATTTCACACTTTCACTGAAAGATCTGGAACATGATATGATGTTTTTTTTACAGGAAGGGCAGGCGAAGGAATTTTCCTATTAGTTCATCATCCACTCCCTTCACATGTGATACCATGCTTCTAGAACCACTTGCCCCACCTCTAAAATGGCAGCAATGTTTAGACCTTTAGGTTTGTTTCCTTTTATGTTTTTCTTGATTACCTATTGTGTTTTTATTTTATTCATGGTTTTTTTCATTGTTGTGGATGTGGTGGAGATGAAGTAGCTCAAATATCCTTGCAAGCATGAAGCAAGAGATGCCCAAGTGAACTTGGAAAATTCAATGTGAGAAATAAGACCAACAGTTATCGAGGAAAAGGAGGAAGGGAATGAGATATTTTAATGCTGTCATGCCTGTGTTTTCTTGTTGTGAGATATTTTGAGAATATTCTTGAATGGAATGTGGTGTTTTTGTGGAGTTATATGATTTTTGGGTATGCTATGAATGGGAAAGATGAAGAGGCTCTCAAGATGCGTTGGAAAGCGTTGATGATGGGGATGAGGCCGAATGATTTTAGTTTCTTGACGGTGCTTCTGATTTGTGCAAACATCACGGATTATGATAAGGGTAAGCAAGTTCATATACTCACCATAAAATATGGATTTGATTCATATAATTTTGTGGGTATTTATCCAGTTGGCATGTCTGCAAAATTTGGGTTTGTTTCTAGTTTTGTTCATTCCTTTTGGGCATCATGTCAAAATGCCCATGAATTGACAGTTCAAAGCTAGAATGTGAATGTTTTTAATAGGATATGTAAGTGGCTATTGTGTTAATTATAATACAATAAGTGGTGCTCTGTGTACTCGAAAACCCAATTCTCCTAGGTGCCAAGATAACTCCATGCCATGTTTTTTCTTTAAAGGGCCACCAGGTATTCTATTTGAGAGGAATATATGTTGGTTGTTACCATTTCAGCAACCATTTCAAAAAAAAGGCTGTAACAACCTTATATCAACACACTTCCACCTGCTGCCTACAGTCTGCAATAAACTGCAAACTGTCAAACTTTGACGGCCCTCCCTACCTGCAACCACAGTAAACATTGAATTAAATCAAAGGTTAACTATTAGTTGGATGGTGATCATATTGTTTAAGAGAGGTAAATAAAGTCTAAAAATTTAAATTATTTGCATAGCCACAAGTCTGGAACATACATTTAGTGGATTTCGTATATTGCTAAGAATAGTGTTCAAGGTTTGGAGTGGTGTGGTTTACAATGAATGCAAAACTAAAACTCGTATACACCTTCCATTGGTAACCTTCACTACTGCTATAAAATTGTCATAATTAGAATTTCCATACTATATTATTGCTGCTATATTTATATGAGTCCTCATACTTGAATGGAAGGTTATTGGTTGGTTAAATACTACAATTGAATTGTATATGGTTACATGGCTAATGATCTCTTGTGTGCTAAAATGATACTAGATGACCTTGCTACTAATTCCATATATCTTGAATTGAATACATTGAATTTATATCATTTACATTTGCATCTATAAGCACTAAATCAACTTAGTATGTCTACTTCATTCATAAAAGTGATTGATTGAAAGGAATTGGTCACTAATACAATTGTGTAGAAGATATAGTTGTTTGTCCTTGTAATTAAATAGAAAGAAGGTTCCCTGCAACTAAATGCATTTTCCATGGAACTAGAGTCCATGGCTAAGTTATCGGAAAGGCTAGAATAGGTGTCGTGCCATGAACATTTTGGTACAGAAATGTGTGGTAGATACTAGAAATGTGCTATCAGTTACCACTACCAGCCATAAAGATAGGTCCAATGGAAACATGTTTCTACAGCTGGAAAATAATTTCCATGCCATACCAACGTCCATACAACATGTTTTCTTCTCTACATCCACCTATTTTGACTTGGTTTTGACTCAGGTTTTTACTAGACTTGACCAAAAATGTTGGTAAAAGTTGACATTTCCTCTATCTTTCCTTTTCTATCCTTCTACTTAAATTTTTAACATTACCACTAACTGTTCTAGTATGTTTGAGAAAGTTTCCAACCTCATAATACTTCATATGGAGAAATTAGAATTTCATACTCCATTCAAAATTTAACAGACTTCAGTTTAAAGGATTTTCAGGATGTTGATGTAATTGTAACTTCGGAATGTATTCACTTGTATATCTTATGTATTGTACCCCGATGTTTAATCCAGGAAGTGTTTGAGTCATGTCATTCCCCGATGTTCCAATCGGGAGTTTCTATAATGTAAACAAGTCATGTCAAGTCATTGTGGGTAGCCCTCCTATTGATCAAGGGTTAAAGTCCCTGTAGTTCCGGGGACCTAGGGTTATTAGACTCTTCTAGTGAAGTCAGCCCTAGTGAGTTATTGTAAAGTCAAGAATTAGTATAAATAGAGAGTGAGCCTCTCTATTTCACACACAATCACTTACACTCAGTTTTAGTGCATAGCTAAGGGAGAAGAAGTTGTTGGGGCTAGAAAGAAAGAGGCTACTGCTGTCAGGATATCATCTTACTGTTTTGGGGTTTTACTTTGGTGCTGATTCTATCTTTGAGGAATTTACAGGGTTTTCTCCATTTATGGTTTCGTCGAGGAAAAACATTATGTTCATTGTCTCTTGTGTTTGATTGTGTACTTGTTATTCTCTTAGTTAAATATCCTAACATAATGCTAGCTTGAATGATAAAATTATGACATGGTATCAGAGCTAACCTGAGAAGAAGAGACTGTGCAGCTGCAGGAACTAGGGCTTCCTACTTTTTGGATCTCTCTCCATAGATTTTCAGCAGAAGAAGGTTGGACTGACTCTCCTCTCTAGGGCCCATCTTTCTGTTGAAACAAAATCTGATTCTGAGCATTTTCAGTTTTTTACCCGACACTGCTGCTGGAAATTAGGGCTTTCTACAGAAGTGGAATTTTTGAGTCAGCCTAGGCCTGGATTGATCTCCTCCTCAAAATTGAAGTTTAGAGATCAAGATCAAAGCATTTCGTTGGACAGAACTCAAGGAAAGTCAAACCCTAATCTCCTCCTGAACCAACACTGTAGAAATTTAGCTCCAAATCCAGATCCGACATCTTGACCTGGTAAGATCTAAATCATTTGTATTTCCATTTGAGGTTCTTAGTTAAGATGTCTCATCATACCAATCTTGATGAAAATCTTGAGGGAGATGATAACTTCTGAGCCTGGAAGTATAGGATCTCCTTGGTCCTGGAAGAAAATGAGTTGGACTCCTATATCAATGAGGATGTTCCAGTTCCAAAGGGAGATGAGGCTAAGGCCTTACACAAGAAGAAATTGGTCATGGCTAAGAGGATTATTGCTGATTCAATCAAGGATCACCTCATACCACAGGTGTCCTCCCTAAAGACACCTACAGCTATGCTTGATTCCCTGACCAAATTGTTTGAAAAGAAGAACATTAATCGAAATATGACTCTGAGGAACCAACTGAAGAATGTAAAGACACAGCATGCAGAGACCATCCAGTATTAGTTTATAAGGGTCTCTCAGATCAAGGAACAACTAGAAGCAGTAGATGAAGAAGTGGAGAATGCAGATATTGTAATGACCACCTTAAATGGTCTCCCTAGATCATGGGACTCCTTTATTCAAGGAATCTGTGCAAGAAAGAAGTTAGTTAAGTTCAACATACTATGGGTAGAATGATCTCAAGAAGAAGCTTGAATAGAAACTTGAGAAGAAAAGATGGGAAGTGAAGATCAAGATCTCATAGTTCACTCCAATAAAAGCAGAAGAATCTCTCATCACTCCAGAGGTAAGAACTTCCACCAGAAAGATAACACTAGAAAATATTTATCTAAATTAAGATGCTATACATGTGATGAAAGATGACACTTTGCCAAAGACTATCCTAGAAACAAGATTAACTCCCATAAGAAGAAGGGAGAAAAGAGAAGACATCATGCTCATGCTGCAAAGGATGATGAACCTTCCACAAAGAGAATCAGACAAGAAAGTGATGATTCTTTAGGTGACGAAGAATATGTGCTGATCTCCACTCTCACGGGACCTATCTCACATGGAAGCAATGATTGGATTATAGACAATGGTGCTTCCAAACATATGACTGGATTCAAAGAATCCTTTGTGAAAATATTTGAACATGACTCACCTCACAAGGTGAAACTTGGGGATGACTACCAGTATCCATTAAAAGGTAGTGGGGAATCCTCCTAGAAGCTAGACTCTGGAAAGTCTATGAATATGCAAGATATATTGTTTGTACTAGGACTAAATATGATCCACCTCTCCATATCTGCATTAGATGCAAAAGGCATGAGGGTTGCATTTGTAGATGGCCAAGTTCTAATGTTTCCAAATGGAAATACTTTTGATGATGCAGTAGTCATTGGGGAACAAGAGGGATATCTATACAAATTGAAGGGCCATCCAGAACAAGCCTTGGTACATACAGTAGAGCAAATGAACTTTGGCATAGAAGGCTTGCACATGTGCACTACAGAGCACTACCACTTGCAAGCAAAGCTGTTGAAGGTCTTCTAGATATTTAGGAAAAACATGATGGAGTCTGCAAAGGATGTGCAAAAGGAAAGAACACAAAGAAGACATTTCCAAGTAGCTAGAGAAAGGAAAAAGGAATCTTGGAGATCATTCATTCTGATGTATGCGGTCCAATGTCATCAAGTTCATTAAGTGGGTATGTATACTATGTTTCTTTTATTGATGATTTTTCTAGGAAGACATGGATATACTTCATGAATAACAAAGATGAAGTATTCAAAAAGTTCAATGAATTCAAAGCCTTGATTGAGAACCACACAGAAAACAAGATCAATACCTTTCGATCAGATAATGGTGGAGAATTCACTTCAAATGAATTCAAATCTTTATGCAAAGATTCAAGGATTAAGAGGGACTTTATAAATACTCCATATAATACATAATAGAATGGGGTTGCAGAAAGGAAGAATAGAACAATCATGGAAGGTTCAATGGCTATGCTTCATGATCAAGATCTTCCCATGCATCTATGGGCAGAAGCTGCCAGAACAACGGTGTATGTACAAAACCGTACTCCACATAGAGTACTCGAGAACAAGACACCTGAAGAAGTAATTTTGGGCAAGAAACTAGAAGTTAGTCCTCTCAGAATATTCGGATGTCTAGTGTACATACACATTCCAAAACAAAATAGGACAAAGTTAGATCCTTCAGGAAAAGATGGTATATTTGTGGGATACTTTGAAAGCTCGAAGGCTTACAGAATATACTTCCCAGGATTCAAAAATATCGATATCAGTAGGGATGTAACATTTGATGAAGACTCAGCTTACAACAAATCTAGAAAGAGACCTGCTGAAGATCCTAAAGAAACATAAGCACCCAGAATTCATGACACAACCATGAACGAAGAATATCAAGAAGAAGATCGGGAAATAGAAGAACCTCAAGAACCTGTAGATCCACCTCAAGAGAAGAATCCTCATAAGAGGAAACCTACTTGGGTACAAGAATCTATCCAAGGTGTAGAAAGATATGTGGCTCCAGAAGAGAATCATAGAGAAAGAAAGAGAACCAGGTCCTGCTCTAGTTATGTAGCCTTATTATGTGATTTCATCGATAAAGAACCTTACAATTATGAAGCGACAGAAAGGAAAGAATGGAAGGATGCTATGATCAAAGAGAATCAATCGATCATGCAGAATGATGTTTGGGATGTTGTCCCAAGATCAGAAGGGAAGTCTGTTGTAAATTCCAAATGGATCTACAAGATCAAGCATGCTGCAGATGGTATCATAGAAAAATATAACGCAATATTTGTAGCTTGTGGCTTCTCCTAAAAAGAAGGAATACATTATCAAGAAACTTTTTCACCTGTATCCAGATACACTTCCATCAGATCAATACTTTCTCTAGCTGCAGTGATGAAATGGAAGATACACCAGATGGATGTCAAGACTACTTTCTTCAATGGTGTAGTGGAAGAGGAAGTGTATGTGGAGCAGCCACTCGGTTTTGAGACACATGATAGGGAGTATCATGAGTGTAGATTGAAGAAATCCCTGTGCAGTTTGAAATAGGAACCCAAGACATGGTACGACAGAATTGGCAGCTTTCTATCTAGTTTGGGCTTTACCAAGAGTAAAGAAGATTCCAACCTTTCCTACAAGGTTGAAGATGGAAACTCATTGATGCTCCTACTATATGTAGATGATCTATTTGTAACAGGTATGGATGGGCTGATTGCTAATACAAAGAGGAAGCTTGCTGCCGAGTTCAAAATGAAGGACTTAGGTATGATGCATTATTTTCTAGGCATGGAGGTGTGGTAGAATGCAAATGGAATTTCCTTGGGACAAGGGAAATATACAGTAGAGATCCTAAAGAGATTTGGGATGATGGACTGGAAGGCCATGACCACACCTATGGCATCAAACCTGAAGCTATTGAGTGATGCTTCATCAGAAGTGGTTGATGCTACAATTTATTGTCAGATGATTGGGTCCTTGATGTACCTAATGAATAGGAGACCAGATATTTGCTTTGTTTTGAACACCTTGAGCCAGTTCCTAACATATCCGAGACATGTTCACTTGATTGCTGCAAGGAATATTCTGAGGTACCTAAAGGGTACAATTGATTATTGGCTCAAGTATGAGGCAAATCAGAAGATTAACCTGGAGGGTTATGTTGATTCAGATTGGGCAGTGCCATTGATAGGAAGAGCACTTCAGGGTGTTTCTTCAGTATGGGATCAGGTGTGATTTCATGGTTTAACAGGAAGCAATCCTGTGTGGCACTGAGTACAGCTGAAGCAGAGTATGTTGCAGCTTGTTCATCTAGTTGTGAGGAAGTATGGCTGAGGAAGCTACTGTCTGATTTATTTGATCTCCAGTTAGATGCTACTTGTATATATTGCGATAACTAGAGTTGTGTGAAGTTGTTGGAGAACCCGGTGTTCCATGACAAGTCGAAGCATATCAAGATCAAGTATCACTATATCAGGGATATGGTGCAGAGAGGAGCAGTGAAGCTCCATTATGTTGTGACGGATGAACATATAGCTGATGTGTTGATGAATCCATTGGCTAGAGTGAAGTTTGATTACTTCAGGCAGAAGCTTGGTGTTCTCTAGATCGAGGTTCCTTCCAAGGGGAAGTGACGAGTCCGTGAGCCATTCTGACATGGTGAGAGGATTGGTTCCTTCCATGTCATATATGAGTGTTGATCTATTCTAATGTGACTGTAGGATTGGTTCCTACATGATCAGATATAAGCGTTGAATGTCATTCTAGGAATGGGGGCCCCTGTTCAGTTACCAGGAATACTCAGTCTGGGGCTGAGGGCCATTTTGATGTGATTGAGGGATGTGTTCCCACATGATCAGATATAACTATAGGGCTATTCTGATGTGATTGAGGGATGTGTTCCCACTTGATCAGATATAAGGGATGATGCCATTCTCTGAGAGAATGAAGGCACATGGTTAGTTACCAGGAATCCTCAACCTAGGGTTGAGAGCCCTTTTAGAATGGTTACAACATGTGTTCCAGCATGGCTAGATGCAAGTTCAAAGCCCTTCTAACATGGTTGCAGGATGTGTTCCCGCGCGGATAGATATAAGTGCATAGCCCTTCTAGCATGGTTGTAGGATGTGTTCCCACATGGCTAGATGTAAGTGCAGAGCCTTTTCAGCATTGTTGCAGGATGTGTTCTGTCATGGCTAGATATAAGTGCTAATCCTTTTCGATAGGGTTGTGGGATGTGTTCCCACATGATCGGATGTGAGTGTTGGGCCTTTCTGACAGGGTTGTGGGATGTGTTCCTGCATGGTTAGATGTGAGTATTGGGCATGCGTTTCTAACATGGTGTTGGATGTGTTCCTCTCATGGTCAGATGTAAGTGCTGGGCGGTCCATTCTGACTTAGGGTCAGATATAAGCACTGAAGAAGACCTACATGGAGGCTAGGCCTACAACCAACATGAAAAATGGATGGCTCTGTAGAAATTCCTGTGACAAGAAGAATCATGAGATCACACCAGTAATGATGACCTAGTGATGATCTAGATCGAGTGATGATCCAGATCCAGTGATGTTGATCTAGCAGTGATGATCCAGATTGAGTGATGATCCAAATCCAGTGATGATGATCCAAATCCAGTGATGTTTCTCCAGATCCAATGGTGATCCAGATC
The DNA here is from genome assembly GCA_001517045.1 of Pseudotsuga menziesii. Classification (NCBI taxonomy): domain Eukaryota; kingdom Viridiplantae; phylum Streptophyta; class Pinopsida; order Pinales; family Pinaceae; genus Pseudotsuga; species Pseudotsuga menziesii. Next base: position 41,957 of record LPNX010160205.1, on the reverse strand, counting down.
CAGTGATGTTGATCAGCAGAGATGCTCCAGATCGAGTGATGTTCCAAATCCAATGATGATGATCCAGATTGAGTGATGATCCAGATCAAGATGAAGATGAATTGAAGATGAAGATGACTTGAAGATGAAGATGATGAGGAATCGATGATGATCCAGATGATACAGAGAAGAAGACTTGTGCTGATAATTTGTGTCGAGAGAATACCTTCCTAGTTAAGAGGGAGTGTTGATGTAATTGTAACTTTCGAATCTATTCACTTGTATATCTTATGTATTGTACCTCGATGTTTATTCCAGGAAGTGTTTGAGTCATGTCATGCCCTGATGTTCCAATTAGGAGTTTCTATAATGTAAACAAGTCATGTCAAGTCATTGTGGGTAACCCTCCTATTGATCAAGGTTTAAAGTCCATGCAGTTCCGGGGCCCTAGGGTTATTAGACTCTCCTAGTGAAGTCGGCCCTAGTGAGTTATTTTCAAGTTGAGAATTAGTATAAATAGAGAGTGATCCTCTCTATTTATCACACACTCAATTACACTCAGTTGTAGTGCATAGCTGAGGGAGAAGAAGTTGTTGGGGCTAGAAATAAAGAGGCTGATGTTGTTGGGAGATCATCTTATTGTTTTGGGGTTTTACTTTGGTGTTGATTCTATCTCTGAGGAAGTTGCGGGGTTTTCTCCATTTATGGTTTCCCCAAGGAAAAATATTATGTTCATTGTCTCTTATGTTTGATTTTTGTACTTGTTATTCTTTCAGTTAAAGATACTAACATAATGCTAGCTTGAATGATAAAATTCTAACACAGGATTGGCAAGATTACAGTCATTTGATTGCATTCTATCATGTATCAAGGAATGGGATTGGCATTTAATCAAGAGGATCGAGCCCTTTATGTAACCCGATGTTGCTGCCATGGATTATTGAATTCCTCTATCATGTCCTTAGCAAAAATGTACCCTTCACTCAAGCCAAAATCATTGATTAGGCATGAGCTTTTTCTATGATATTTTAAGGCTTGTATTAGGTAGTTTCATCAAAATTGAATGGTGTTAATTGATGTCCTTGGAAGATTGAGGTAGAGCCAAAGGCTAGATGAGGTGGTAGAGGGTGATACTAATGGTGAGGATCCCAATATAAGTGATGGTGGAACTTTGCTTTTCATTTAAATGTTCTTGCTCGTTTATTCATGATCCTTTATTTCAAAGTTCCAATATAATGTGCTATTTATAAATGAGTGGTCACGTTTCTAGTGTGTTTCAGTTTTGGAAATGCATACCTATTTCCTGTATCATGTAACTTAGGTCCAAAACCGTAAATGGAATTGATTTAACTTCATTGCATTTAAATTTGTGTCACTGTTGTGAACTTCCCTAGCCATTATTTGACTAGAATTCAATAAACCATTTTTCAAAGATAATATGAAATGTTGAACTAGAAGCAAGGCAATACTCATTGTAAAGGTCAATGTACAGTAATAGGAAGAAGATAGAGATTACCAACAAAGGACAAACCAATCAATATTAAAGTCAAACAGAAAATATGTTGAGAGAGAAACTAACCTTAGTGAGTTCTGCTTGTGAGTGATCAACTACAGGAGATGTAGATCCAGTAGGGGAAACATGACCATTTACAGCATTATTGATAGCTGCATCTACAAAAAGATTGGGTGTGTTTCCATCATCCTTATTTTTTTCAATTTCCATAAGCTCCACCTCCTCCTCTTCTATCAACTGAACCCTAAGAGGTTAGCATACACAGATATGCCTACAAATTCATACATCTCCAATGCAGTGGCTTACTAATATAAATTCCTTTATAAAAACCAACTGAAATATCTAATTGTGGTAAAAAACAAGTAGAAGTTGTGAAGAGAATTCTTATACTGTTGTTTAGTACTCTTATTTGATGCTTATGGATCGTTGATTGGATGTCTTTGATACTTGATGCTTGGTCAATGGATATCATCTTCAATTGTCTCTTGATAATAAATTATAATCGGGTAAGACCTTTCTCTATTATATTGGATGCTTGTCATTGAAAAGTTTAATAGTGTGCATGTTTCTCAAATTTGGTTGTGTTGCTCTTAACCCTTGTTGTGTCACTGCAAGCAGTGATATATATGGATGGGTTATGTCTCTTAATCGAACCAACCGTACATTTTTTTAATTTTTCGTGGTTGTAAATATTTTTAAAGTTTTTAAAATTTATATTAAATAGAATTATTTTAATATTATTTATTTGATTGTTGATTGGACTATGTTTCAATGACGTAGGTTTTGATATCATCTCCTCCAGCATTGGCAGCGTATCAGACGTCATAGGTGTCATCTGGATGTACTACAGTTCAATTAAACCCTGAGTATGGTTGTTATTTTTCTTTGATAATGGAAACTTTTTGGAGTTTGAAGCCCGAATGTTCTATAGCAAACTGTTTTTGTTTGCTCAGGAGTCAGAGTGGTTTTGAGGCTACTGAGCGGAGCTTTGTAGCAATTGTGGAACGCTAGAGCTTGACTTGAGTTGTACATGCATAATTTCTTTGAGTAATTAGTGAGACATCAACCCCAACCATAACATTCTCTATATAAACTAACAAAATCCCGTTGCATGCATCAATTCTTGCAAATTGTAAGTGTATGCAAGCGTTGCGATAGAAGAACACAATATTTCCTCTGCGATTTACCATTTCTTGTGTCCAAGATGGAAGAATCTTCTACCAGGAGGAAAAGAAGCAGCAATGAGGGCTACCTTGGAGTGCTTCTTAAGAAGAAACCCAAGCCTGAACCTAAGGAGAACAAATTCATGTTCAGGGCTTTGCTTCTTAATGGTTTGAATTTAACTCTGCAATTGGAGGATGTCATTGAAAAGATGTCGGTCGCTGAGTTTGTAAGGACTATTAGGAGAAAATATGAGAAATAAATAATAGAAAAGAGGTCAAGAAAGATTCACTGCACTCCCCAAGTTTATGTGGAAGATGCAATGAGAGAACAAATAATGATGGAAACATAATATTCAATGATTCTCACAACAAGCCCATGCTCGTTGCTCTATAGGTTCATCACTGAACTACCTCCCCTAAACTGTTTCTTTAATATTTTCTATAAGTAAAAAAAATGCTCTAATATGTGCGCTACAAAAGAATTCCATGAGCTCCTCAAAGTGCATTCTGTTAGAACAAATATTTCCATATCTAAATATTATTTATTGGAAAGTTTTTTTTTAGTAACTAGAGGAATTGGAAACTGCAGCTGGGCTAGTACTCGCATGACATCAGTGAGGTGATGGTATTGTAATATAGCATTTCAATGTGAGTTGATATTATGGTGGAAAATATGTGCTTAATAGATTGATTATTGATTTCCTTCGCAGGACATTTGGAATTTGACTCCATAACCACATCCCTTGGTGGAATTACCCCAAGAACACACTTTACAGACATCATTAGCTAATTTAATTGTATGCCCATTTTTTATTTCATAGAGTATTCTGATATTTTCCATGCCTAGCAAAATGACCACTTGTGTATAGTTCAAGGAATGGATTATTTATTTAATTTATAAATTTAATTGCCAGCCAACACAGTGGTTTTCTGTTTATTAAGACAACTCTTTGCAAGCGGTATGGGCCAATGGACCTCGCGAAAGGCTATTGATAAGGTACGGGTTCTTGCATTTCCTACATTCTCCCTAGGCATTAATATTTTATATGACTTGCTTGTACCTGTCGTATAATATAACTAATTTGCTATTTTCATTTCTAGCCTCTTCATCATGCTTCCTATCCAATGTTTGTATATAAACATAAGAATATCAGACTTAATTGTCTTTGATGTGTTCTTGTTGTACCATTCCCTGCTGTTATCACTCTTATGTTCTCTCTTTGCATTGCCCACCTCTATTTTTTAACCACTTTCCCTCTATCATAATTGTTTGTTTTCATCTTTTGGCTGAATTTCTTCATCGTTTCTTTAAATTACTATTCAAAATTGTCTTTTATTTTTCATTTTCTACGAAAAGCTTGGAATTTTTTGTTCCCATTTATTTTCTACCAAACCAAAATATTGCACAAGAAGCCTTTTTTGGGTGGAAATGGAGGTTCTTTTCTTGTCGTCCAAGCTTCTTCCAACCTTCTCATGGGGAAGAGGAGTCTCGAGTTTTAAAACCTAGTAAGAGCAATTATCCTTTATCCTCCATCTCTGAAGCTACCATTTGTAGTTATATTACTAGTGTATTATTATAGATTTCTTGGTTTGGCATGGGAAGCTTTGTTGGGGTTGAAACATAGGTATATTGCCATTCTATAACATTTGTCTTGTAGTAATAATTTTTAGGAATTGTAGTGACATTGCCACCTCATGGATCTTGTTTAAAAAATATTTAATGTCTAGCTTAGGATTTTCTTATTGAAGATTTATGAAGTGGATCTAGTTATTAAGGAGCATATTGGGTCTATACCATTCAAACCTATCTACTCTTAAATCACTAAACCCTCCATGAGATCCTCAATTGACCACATCTGCCTAAATTGGATTTGCTAGGCACTAACCACAAATTTTATGCCATTTTAAATCTTAATTCATCTTTCATTTTTTGTTTTATAAGATCTAAAAATTTATGTCATTTACATGTATTAAACTCATCCCTAAAACATCAAATCACATGGTAGGTTTTCCCTAGTTTGTGGTTCGGAATTACCTTTTGGAAATCTTCTCTGTATCGCTAATTAAATCCGGTCTAAAGCAAAATTAAAAGGTCTCCGAGACTACACATCAATCACAAGCACTTATTGAAGATAAAAAAACCATGGAAAGGAATGCTCCTTTCTACGGTTTTTAATTTTTTTTAATGATCCAGGTCCCGTCTCAATATCGACGAACTTTCGTCGCGGGTATTATAAAACCGTCGAAACCCAAGGTGGCATTCCATGAATATCGTCTCTATAGCGATGCAATTTTGTGGAAAAATTGCCATTCAACTTGCATATTTCATTGATAAAGATTGGTTTTCCATGGTTTTGCATGGAATAAATTTCTGTTCAAATTCCAAAATTCGTCGATAGAGAGACAAATGTTTTTCGAAACTGTTCCATGGTTTTGTGTGGAACCAAAATTTCTCGCAACAATTTTTGGCCATATTTTTGTCGTTATAGGGACGATAATTTAGTTGATAGAGCGACGAAACATAGAAAATGAATTACAAAAAATCAATTTCAAGGCCACCGTATAGAAGATCCGCAGCGGCCAGTTTTTGTCTCTATATCAACAACTTATAAATTTCATCGTTATAGAGATGAAATAAGTGCCACGAAACATCATGAGCGTTATTGTTGCAATTGAGACGATGACACGTGGAAATAGCAATGAAAAATCGTCGAAAATTTGCTCATATGCATTAGTGCCTTGTTGAAAATAGACATGCAATAAATAAAGTTTAAGACACGTGTTAGCTTGTGAGAATCTAATTAAGACCTAAAAACCATATCACCCTAAGGATTGAAATAGGATTTAAAGCATAATGCTAAAGCATAAAAATAACATGACTAGCCCATCCCTATGTTAAGCAGCAAACTGGAAAAATACGACAAATCAAGTATTGACATGAAAAGTTGTTAGAATAAATAAATTATCATGAAGGAACTGCACTCAAGTATAATGACATGGAAGTTGTAACATGTGTCAAATATTCACGTATCGGTTTTATAAATATGGTTAGGGGATAATAAATAGAAATTAGGATCTATGATTAATTCCTATAAGTCTTTATGAAGCCAAATATACTTCGCAAACAAATTTTTATTTCATTTGAAATTATGGAGTTGTTACATGTGGTATCAGAGTGAGTTTCCAAACACTAGGTCTGAAGATTGGCACACTCGCATTCAAAATAGGAAACTAAAATACTGATCATGTTTTAAAACTATTTATGTACAGAAATATAAAATTGTATTTTGTAGGAAATGGAAGGAGCAGAAGCATTGGAAAAAGATGGATCCCATCATAATAATCTAGATAACATATCCGTGGAATTAAATAATCAACCATCATAACTGATGCAAACAGTAAAAGATTTAAGAGTTGAACTACAAACTGTAAATGAAGATAACGAGAGAATTTTAAGAGCTCGGGAGGAACTAAATCAGATATTACTAGATAAAATACACAACGGAGGAAACTATAAAAGAAAGAAGCATGAAACTAAATCTGGAACAGTATCATACAAACATAAGGGTAAGAAATTAAAATTTTATGATAGTGAAAGTAAATATTCTTTAGGAATTAAAGTAAGGTCACACAAAGAAAAGTATAAATACTCTAGTGAAAGTAGTGATAGAGACAGTTGTCCTAGAAATATTAAATCTAAACCTTATGAAAAAATCTTAGGAGAATTTAAAAAGATAAAATGTCCTATGTTTAATGGAGAAGTGGAAAAGGGTGAAGAAGTTAAGGCTTGGCTATCGGGTATGAAAAAGTACTTTTAGATTTATAACTACTCACATAGACTGAAAACCGAGATGGCTATCTATAACCTAACCAGAAAAGATGACATATGGTGGCAAGATATACAAAGAGTTAAAAACAAGAAAAATACATAACTATGAGAATCTTTAAGAAATACTTGAAAAGAAAATTCCTATGTGAACATTATTATGAAGAAAGATCTAAAGAGTTTTATGAACTTAGACTAGGATCAATGTCTATTAAAGAGTTAAGTAGTAAAATTTTAAGTTTATTACGATATGTACCCTATATAATCGATGAAAATCCTAAGATACAGAAGTTTTTGAGTTGTTTTCCTACGAGTTTCAAAGACATAATTGAATTTGATAATCCAAAGAACCTTGAAGAGGCAATGAGAAAAGCTAACTTCTCTTACGAACAAAGTAAAAACAAGAAAGAAGACATACCTAACTGGAAAAATAAGAGAATAGGCAACTTTGATAAGAGAATGAAAGGTTTTAAGCCTAATAAAAAATTCAAAAATAATTATCAGAATTTTTCTAAAACTAATTATCAAGGAATGAATTTTAAAGGTAAAACACAGCAAAAAATTACAACACCAAAAGGAAAAGACATGCCTAATAATTATGTTAAAAAAAATGAACAAAGATAACATGTAAAGTGTTGGGAATGTCAGAGACCTCATTATGCAAAGTATTGTCCGAATAGAAAGGGGAACTTCGACAATATGCAATCAATCTAAGAGGAAGAAACGATTGGTCATGTAGCAAATGAAATTCCTAGAATTAATGCATCCTTGGAGATTTGACAGGCTGATCATCAAACATTCATGGTGGAAATTCAAGGTATGATAAAGAACAAGCATGTTTCTATTTTGATTGACCCAAGTGCTAGTTTAAGCTATGTGACACCTAATGTAGCAGAAAAATGCAATTTACATTTGAAAAAGTTTGAAAAGTCTTGGTTGGTTCAGTTATCTACAGGAACCAAAAGAAAAGTAGTTAATTATGTTGAAAATTGTGAAATGTTTATGAGTCAATTCAAAACTCAAGGAAAATTAAATGTGTTACCGTTAGGTTCTTATGATGTTTTAATAGGTATGGATTAGATGGAAAAACATCAAGTAATTTTAAATTGTTTTAAGAAAACATTTACTTTCTTAGATGATAAAGGAGAAAGAGTTACAGTCAAAAGGATACCTAGGAAAGTTTCTGTTAGACAAATCTTAACATTACAAATAAAAAAGGTTGTACAGAAATGTTGTAAATTTTTTGTTGTGCATGTAATAAATGACGAATACTTAAACAAAGAAGATAAGTTAAAATTTGATGATATTCCAATCTTAAAGGAATTCTCAGATGTTTTCCCAGAAGAGATTCTGGGATTACCTCCAAAAAGAGAATTGGTTTTTACTATCGAGTTAGTAGCAGGAGATGTACGTAATTCAAAGGCCCCTTATCGGATGAACATATTAGAACTTAATGAATTAAAATTACAACTACAAGAACTAATATTTAAGAATTATATATGACCAAATGTATCCCCTTCGGGAGCACCTGTCTTATTTGTTGAAAAGAAAGACGGTACATTAGCTTTATGAATAGACTACCATTAATTAAACAAAATGACAATTAAAAACATATATCCATTTCCCTACATAGATGATCTATTCGATTAGATACGTGGAGCAATGATATTATCAAAAATATACTTGAGATCTAGATATCATCAAGTCAAGATTAAAGACGAATATATGTTTAAAACTATATTTAGAACCCGATACGGGAATTATGAGTTTGTAGTTATGCCCTTTGGGATAACGACTGCTCCAACAACTTTTATGTGTTTAATTAAGAATGACTTAAGTAAATGCTTAGATAAAACAGTAGTCACCTTCATAGATGACATATTAATTTATTCAAAAAATAAAAAAGAAAATGATGAACACTTGCAGATACTACTAAAGGTTCTAAGAGAACATAAGTGTATGCTAAATTCAGTCAATGTGAATTCTTAAAAGATGAAATACAATATCTGGGTCATGAGATATCCAAGGAAGGAATATAAATAGACCTGGATAAGATAAAAGCAATAATGGAATGGCATGTTCCCAAATATGTATCGGATGTACAATCGTTCATGGGAATCACAGGTTATTACCAGAAACTCATAAAAGGATTCTCGAAGATCGTGAATCCCATAACATCCTTACAGGAAAAGGGAAAAATATTTGTATGGGATCTAAAGTGTGAATAAAGTTTTAATAAATTAAATGAATTGTTAACTACTGCATTTATATTAAAAATAGTAGATCCAAACAAGGAATTCGTTGTGTGCACTAATGCATACAATGAAGGTTTGGGTGGAGTACTAACACAAGAAGGTCACTTGATAGCTTATGAATAAAGGAAGATAAAAACACATGAAAATAATTATGCCACTTATTATTTAGATATGGCTTCCATAATAAATGCTTTGAAAATGTGGTTCCATCATCTAATCGGTAAAATATTTCTATAAATGTTTAATGACATAACCTTGAAATACTTGTTTGATCAACAAAATCTGAATGTAAGGAAAGCAAAATGGTTATCTTTCCTTGCCGAATACAATATTGAAATCAAACACATCAAAGGAAAGGAAAACAAAGTGCCTGATGCCTTAAGTAGAAATGCAAGAATGAATTTTATAGTTGCAATTAATAGATACAAAACATAATTAAATGATAAATTGGAAGAAGGGATAAAGATGGACAAGGAATACCAAAATCTAAGAGAAAAAGTAACAAAAAAAATAATCTGAAAATGTAAAAATAGATTTCAGGTTAAATGAAAAAGGCTTAATGTTTGATAAAAATAGACTATATGTACCTAACATACCAGAAATTAAATTACTAATTTTAAATGAAGTACATAAAAGCCCTTATTCTGGACATCTGAGTTATCAAAAGATGATAACGATGATAAGGAAATATTATTGTTGGCCTAATATGAAGAATGAAGTTGTTGAATATATAGCTAGGTTTATAAGATGTCACCAAGTTAAAGCTGAGCATCAACACCCAGCAGGTATTTTGCAACCACTACCAATTCTAGTTTGAAACTAGGAAATTATTAGTCTCGATTTTATAATTGGATTACCTAAAAATCAAAAGGAAAATGATTCTATAATGGTTGTGGTAGACAAACTAAGCAAGGAAACACATTTTATACCTATTAAAACTACTTATAAGGCTTCTAACATTGTTGACATCTTTATAAGGGAAATTTTTTGGTTGCACGGAATTCTGAAGGTAATAATTTTTTACAGAGGTCCTAAGTTTACTGGTACTTTTTGGAAGTCAATTTTTAAGGGACTAGACACTAAATTAAATTTCAGTACTCCTTACCATCTGCAAACTGATGGAAAAATAGAAAGAGTAAATCAAGTTCTAGAGGATATGTTAAGGATGTATGCTAGAGATCATCCAAAGAAATGGGAATATTATTTGCACTTAGTTAAATTTACATATAATAATCACTATTAGGATTCAACTAAACTTAGACCTTTTGAAATATTGTATGGTAGGAAATGTAACACTCACATTACATGGAGTAATCTAGTTGACAGATTGATGTTAGGTCTTGACTTGTTAAAATAACTAGAATTAACAGTGAAACAGGTACAAAGCAATCTAAAAATTGCTCAAGACAAACAAAAGAGTCAGGAAGACCTTGAAAATGTTGAAATATTGTAACTTCGAAGAATATTCTATATGTATTTCTTTGTGGTCCCCGATGGTCCTACCGAGAGAACCACTTGTATTACTTTGTACCCCGATGCTCCTAATCGGAAGAACTAATAAGAGTCATGAGGCAGTCGCCTCGAATTGTAAAGGTGGGTCATTAGCACCCCAGTGTGGTTATTTGAGCCTACATGTGTAACTCAAGCCTACATGATTAACTTGAGCCTACATGATAGATGAGTTAACTTAAGTGAATGGATGAATATAAATAGAGGTGTAGTGCTCCTCATTTGTAACACACACTCTCACTTGTGTAGCGCATTAGTGGAGAAGAGAAGTAGCTGGAGAAGGAGGAGGATCAGGCTTTGATCTCCTTGCTAGTTTTATCTTTTATCTTTTTGGGGCATCTATATTGATGAAACTTTTGCTGGGTTTTCCCTTTAGGGTTTTCCCAGGATAAATCTTTTTGTTCCTTTTGTATGGTTTGCTTGTCTATCTTTCAGTGATCCTGTTTATATGATTTTGTTATGAAAATGAAATGAAATACTGATGTCTTAGCTAAGCATATGAAAATTTAAAATGGAATTAGAGCCACCCTGAAAAGAAGACATTGTGCAGCTACAAAATCTATGGCTTCTTAATTTTTGGTTCTCTCTCCACAATTGATCAGCAAAATAAGGCTAGGCTGACTCTCCATTGAAGGGCGCATCTTTCTGTTGAAGCGGAATTCGATTCCAAGCATTTTCAGTTTTCAATGCAGAAAATTAGGGCTTCTTGCAGAAGAAGAATTTTTGAGTGAGCCCAGCATAGGATTTCTCTCCTCATCAAAATCGAAGTCTAGATACCTGGATCATTTTTTTTGGTTGGGTGAAACTCCAGGAAAGTCAAACCCTAGTTTTACCCCGAGCTAGAAAAACCCTAAATACTAAAACTGATAATTTTTGGTACATTCGCTATATCCCGAGATTGGCAAAGGTTCAGGAGCGGAAACTTTTAGAGGCTGAAGATAAAATCCTTCTGTACACTGTATCCAAAATTCAGCCTCATAGTTGCTATATTATGGGATATATGATCCCTCCACGTTAGGGTTCCAGTCTCTTCCAGAATTCATCCCTAAACAGGCACCTGGGTAAAATTGCTATAGCTTGGGCTACAGAGGTCCAAATAGAATTCCTGAAGATGTTCCAAAAATTTCATGGACTTTAATTTTTTTGATTTGAAGGTTAGACCCAGAATATGAAACAGTGACACATGGCATGCTGTACAACTTCACTGTTCTGAACAGTCTTGTAACAGGTCACCTTGGGAAAAGGATCATAAATCCCAATTGGTGAAACCAATTCTAATGAACCTTGTGGTGTTGGATCAGGGACATTCTAGGTTACCTCATTACGAAATTTCAGACATAGAGGAGTAGCAATTTCAGAGATATCATAGAAACAGTGACAGGAATTTCTGCAGAAGAAATTGGAAAACTAGGGCTTCCTGTTCTGGGAGCTTTCCTCCACTGTTTTCAGAAAAGGAGTACATTGGACAACTCCATTTGAAGAGATATATATTTCTATGCAATCAGATATAAAATCTTCCAAGTTTTAAAAATTAGGGTTTCTCTGACAAACCCTAGATCAGCTAGCTCCAGAAGTAGGACGGACACCTCAAATCGGTAAGATCTAATCTTTTGCTATTTGCATTTGAGGTTCTCATTTCGAAGTGATCTATCACATAAGCTTGATGATAAGCTTGGTGAAGTTGAAAAATTCCAAGCATGGAAGTATTTGATCTCTCTGAAGAAAATGAATTGGACACCTACATGAGTAGAGAGGTTCCAGAGGGAGATGAGGCTCAAAGCCTTACACCAGAAGAACTTGGTCAAGGCCAAGAAGATCATTGTTGATTCAGTCACAGATCAAATTGTACCACAAGTGTCTTCCCTAAAGACACTGAAAGAGATGTTTGATTCCTTGACCAAGCTATTTTAAGAACATACATCGGAATATGACCTTAAGAAACAATTTGAAGAGGTAAAAGAAGAAGTAAAGAATGCAGAAGTGGTGATAGCCACCTTGAATGGCCTCCTAGGATCGTGGGATTCATTCATGTGAATAATGTATGCCAGAAGGAAGTGATTACTTTCAGCTCGACTCATAAGAAGGGAAGAAGAATATGGAAGAAATTGAAGAAGATGATAAAGCAGAATGATCAAGATGGAGTCTACCCATGAAACAAATAAAAGATAAGTATTCAATTGTCATTTCATGATATTGTTTTGTTTTTTATTTAGTTGATGTGTTATGCATGATAGATTGTTTGCATTAATGACTATATACTACATGTGATGGGTAAGTAGCTCATGGTTCTATACAACTCTCCATTGCTACTTATCTAGAATGAAGCCTCCTTGCTGACATATTAGTGCACAATCTCAATAATGTCATGATAGAGATGGAAGGCATCTAGAAAGTTTCTGTGAGATATGGATGAATATTGTATTGGATAAACAATTGCATGATGCATAATAATTTGTCGTTATGCATATGTTTTATGAAATAGTTCTAACCATGCAGTCGATGCATTTGAATTATAGGAAAGGTCCTATACAACCTCCTACAAGAAGGATGAGACTTGTTCCGAAGAACAAGTGATGACAATTCAAGATTCACTGCAATAAAATATGAAGCTCCCAGGGTCAGAGACACCATGATGGAAGAAAGAGCTTTAGAGAGCGGTAGATCCACCTTGAAGGATGAATACCACCATGGGTACGAGAGATAACTCAAGTTGAAGAAAAGAATGCTATGAAAGAAGCTATGATAGTTGATCATGGGGAATGATGTATACAATATGATTTCGAGACATAAAGGGAAGTACGTAGTACCCTCCATATGGATCTACAAGAACAAGTTTACAAAGCAAGTTTTGTGATTTGCCTCAAAAAGAATAGACTATGACATGACATACTCTATTGACCAGCATATATCAAGCATAGAACCACCTGTACAGAATGAAGAGGGAAGATGATACTCCACTTCAGGGGGAGTGACTATAGAATATATCTAAGTTTGACATGGTACGACATGATGGATAGCTTCATGTTGGATCGAGACTTTACCAAGAGTAAAGTAGGTTCCAACCTTCAAGGTTGAATGCAGAAGACTAGGATATGTTGATGACCTGACAAGACAAACTCATGGAAGATGTTATGATGAAAGAATACTAGAATGATGTTTGGGATATAGTACTCAAACCAGAAAGAAAGAATGTGGTATCTTCCAAATGGATTTGCAAGATAAAATATGTTGCTGATAGAAGTAAGGAAAGACTTGTGGGTAGAGATTTCTATCAGAAAGAGGAAATTAATTCTGAAGAGACACTTACTCTAGGAAGTAAGGTACACTTCCTTCAGAACTATCATGGTAGTTTCTTCCATGATGAAGTAAAGACAAGACTTCCTTAATGAAATGATTGAGGAAGAGTTTTACATCGAATAGTCACAAGGATTTGAAGTTGAAGACAGATGGATTCACATATGCAGGTTGAAGAAGGCCCTCTATGGCTTGAAGCAAGCTCCCAGAGCTTGGTATGGAAGAATAGATAGTTTCCTGACGAGCATGGGCTTTGCTAAGAGTAAAGTTGATCCTAACCTTTAATACAAGGTTCTAGAAGATGAACCTGTCATCCTATTATTATATGTGGATGACTTATTCTTGACAAGGAATGAGAAATAGATCATGGAAAGCAAGAAGAAACTAGCAAAAGAATTTGAGATGAAATACCTTGGGGGTTAATGCCTTATTTCCTAGGTCTGGAAGTATGGAAAAGTTCAGAAGGAATCTTTCTCAACCAGGGAAAGTATGCAGTAGAGATATTGAATAGATTCCATATGTTAGAATGCAAAGCCATGGCCACACCCATGGACTCCAACCTGAAGCTGTTAGCTGATGACTCATCAGAGTTAGTGGATGTGACTCATTACAGACATATCATTGGGTCATTGATGTACTTATCAAATACCAAACTAGACATTTGTTTTGCTGTGAACACCTTAAGTCAATATCTCGTTCAACCAAGACATGTTCACCTAGTAGCTGCAAAACATGTGATGAGATATCTGAAAGGGACTATAGACTTTGGTATATACTATGATGGAAACCATGACTACAGATTGTATGGCTATACAGATGCAGATTGAGCTGGAAGTATCTCAGACAAGAAAAGCACATCAGGTAGATGCTTTTGGGTCTATTATGAGTTCATGGTTTAACAAGAAATAGTCCAGTGTTTCTCTTAGCAGGGCTGAAGTGGAATACATAGCAGATTGCTCTGCTAAGTTGCGAAGCCATATGGCTTTGGAAGCTGATATCAGGCCCTTTTTGACTTGAAGATAGATAGAGATGATGATGTTTCAGTATTCCCATCTGAAGATATAGATGATGATGATTTCAGTATTCCCATACTAAAGATATAGATGACGATGATTTCAGTATTTCCATACTGAAGATATAGATGATGTTTTAGTATTTACATACTGTAGATTCAGATGATGGTGATTCTGTATTTCTATACTGAATATAGAGGTGGTGATGCTTTCAGTATTCACATACTGGAGATACAGATGGTGATATTTCAGTATCCACATACTGAAGATGTGGATGATGATGGTTTAGATGATGATGTGTTGATGAAACCTCTGTTCTGAGTAAAGTTTGAACATTTTCGAGACAAGCTTGGTGTGGTTCGAAAATACCTTCCCCAAAAGGGAGAGTAGTGATGTTGCAGTGGGATTGTATCATCCCTAGGCACTCGCCCTAAAGTGAGACGGTGACCTTGGTCCTCGAGAATGGAGAGGGACTGTATCATCCCGGGACATATGTCCATAATAGATCCGGTGACTTCGATCCTCGAGAATGTGGTGGGATTGTATCATCCCTGGGCACTTGCCCTAAAGTGATCTGGAGACCTCAGTCTTCGAGAATGAAGAGGGATTGTATCATCCCGGAACATATGTCCATAATAGATCTGGTGACTTCGGCCATCGAGATTGTAGCAGGATTGTATCATCCTTGAACCTCGGTTCAGAATGGATCAGGTGAACTTCGGTCATTGAGAATGTGGCAGGATTGTATCATCCTTGAACTTCGGTTCAGAATGGATCCGGTGTAACTTCAGTCATCGAGAATGTGGTAGGATTGTATCATCCTTGAACTTCAGTTCAAAACGAATCCAATGTAACTTCGGTCATCGAGAATGTGGCAGGATTGTATCATCCTTGAACTTCGATTCAGAACGGATCCGGTGTAACTTCGGTCATCGAGAATGTGGTAGGATTGTATCATCCTTGAACTTTGGTTCAGAACGGATCCGGTGTAACTTCGGTCATCGAGAATGTGGTAGGATTGTATCATCCTTGAACTTCGATTCATAATGGATCCGGTGTACTTTGGTCATCGAGAATGTGGTAGGATTGTATCATCCTTGAACTTCAGTTCAAAACAGATCCGGTGTACTTCAGTCATCGAGAATGTGGTAGGATTGTATCATCCTTGAACTTAGGTTCAGAACGGATCCGGTGTAACTTCGATCATCAAGAATGTGGTAGGATTGTATCATCCTTGAAATTCGGTTCAGAACGGATCTGGTGTAACTTCAGTCATCGAGAATGTGGTAGGATTGTATCATCCTTGAACTTCGGTTCAGAATGGATCCAGTGTAACTTTGGTCATCAAGAATGTGGTAGGATTGTATCATCCTTGAACTTTGGTTTAGAACGGATCCGGTGTAACTTTGGTCATCGAGAATGTGGTAGGATTGTATCATCCTTGAACTTCGGTTCGGAACGGATCTGGTGAACTTCGGTCATCGAGAAGGTGGTAGGATTGTATCATCCTTGAACCTCAGTTCAGACGGATCCGGTGACCCTGGTTGTCAAGAATGTGATAGGATTGCATCATCCTTTGACTTTAAGTCCAAAAGAGATCCAAAGACTTCTTTGTCTTTGTACTATGGGCTGCTGATGATGATGATGATGTTTCCTGATTGAAAGATCAGAGTGTGATGATGATGATGATGTCTCTGATCGAAAGATCAGATGTTGCTGATGATGATGATGTTCTTTGATTGAAATATCAGAAGTTGCTGATGATGATGATGTTGTCTAATTAAAAGATCAGAATATGATGATGATGTTGTTGCTGATGATGATGTTGTTCTCTAATCGAAAGATCAAAATATGATGATGATGATTTTTCTCTGATCAAAATATCAGAAGTTGTTGATGATGATGTTCTCTAATCGAAAGATTAGAATATGATGATGATGATGTTTTCTGATCGGAAGATCAGAAGTTGCTTATGATTATGATGTTGCTAATGATGATGATGTTTTCTGATCGGAAGATCAGAAGTTGCTTATGATTATGATGTTGCTAATGATGATGATGTTTTCTGATCGAAAGATCAGAATGCGATGATGATTATGATGTTTCTGATCAAAAGATCATAATGTGATGATGATGAGATCCTGATGATGATGATGCCGTATTATCAAAGTATGATGATGATGATGTACTGATCGAAAGATTAGAATATGATGATGAGTTGATGTTAGAGTATGATGATGTTCGGTTGATGATGTTTCCGATCGAAAGATCAGAAGCTGATGATAATGATGATTCTGATTGAAATATCAGAGTATGATCATGATGATATTTTGATGCTGATATTTTGATGATGATGATGTTGATGTTTTGATGATGTTTTGATGATGATGTTTTTTATCGAAAGATCAGAGTATGATGATGATGTTGTTGCTGATCGAAAGGCCAAAGTGCTGAAGAAGATGTTGTTGATCGAAAGGTCAAAGTGTTGAAGATGATGTTACTAATCGAAAGGTCAAAGTGTTGAAGATGATGTTGTTGATCGAAAGGTCAAAATACTGAAGATGTTGCTATTGATTGAAGATTCAAGATGCTGAAGATGTTGCTGATCGAAACAGTCAAAGTACTGATGATGCTGAAGACTAAAGATTGAAGATGAAGAGTACATGATGTTGAAAAGCTTCCAATGATTTATAGATGTATCACCATGATGATGTTGATGATGTCCTCTATCTCTCTCCTATTATTTTTGTTGTTGTTGTTGTTATAGAATACCCTTCTCGTTAAGGGGGAGTGTTGAAATATTGTAACTTAGAAGAATATTCTATATGTATTTCTTTGTGGTCCCCGATGGTCCTACCGGGAGAACCCCTTGTATTACTTTGTACCCCGATGCTCCTAATTGAAAGAACTAATAAGAGTCATGAGGCAGTCCCCTCTAATTGTAAAGGTGGGTCATTAGCACCCCAGTGTGGTTAATTGAGCCTACATGTGTAACTCAATCCTACATGATTAACTCGAGCCTACATGATAGATGAGTTAACTTAAGTGAACGGATGAATATAAATAGAGGTGTAGTGCTCCTCATTTGTAACACACACTCTCACTTGTGTAGCGCATTAGTGGAGAAGAGAAGTAGCTGGAGAAGGAGGAGGATCAGGCTTTGATCTCCTTGCTGGTTTTATCTTTTATCTTTTTTGGGCATCTATCTTGAGGAAGCTTTTGCTGGGTTTTTCCCTTTAGGGTTTTCCCAGGATAAATATTTTTGTTCCTTTTGTATGGTTGTGCTTGTCTATCTTTCAGTGATCCTGTTTATATGCTTTTGTTATGAAAATGAAATGAAATACTGATGTTTTAGCTAAGCATATGAAAATTTAACAGAAAAACCTCACAAATAATTTCAAGTAGGTGAGCATGTGTTTGTCAAGGTAAAACCCGGAAAGAGATCCTTTAATTTGGGGAGTTGTGCTAAATTAGCACCCAGGTATTGTAGATCGTTTGAAATATTAGAAAGAGTTGGAACAGTGGCTTATCAGTTAGCTCTGCCACCTAATATTAGAATACATAATGTATTTTATATTTCCATATTGAAAAAGTATGTGCACGATGTTACTCATGGGATCAATTGGAATCTTATTCAGGTAGAACCCAAAGGATATTTTTAGGTGGAACTGGACTATATTCTAGACAAGAGGGAAATTTTCTTCGGAATCGCATCATTGGACAGGTAAAATTGAAATGGAATCACCTCATTCCAAACGAAGCAACTTGGGAATTGCAAAGTCATATGCAGGAGGCATATCCAAGTCTGTTCCAGGAATACTAAGAAGAAACTTAAGCAATATCGAGGATGATGTTGAAATTAAGAGGGGGTGTTTGTAACCCACCTAGAACTGAAAAATAAATATTTTTATTTATTTGAGAAAAAATTATGTTAAAAGATATTGTAAAGTTTTTATGACCAATGATGGTCAAGGATGTCTGTAATTGAATATTTTATTTATTTAAATAATTAAAAATGAAGAGACACATATCCAAATAAGACTGTTGAACAGTATTCACTAACCTACCTAGAGAAATGAACAGTTGTAGAAGGCTAAATGAAAAGTGGCAACACTAGCATTTCACTTTCCAGCTGTTGTAGGAGGCAAAATCCCTAAAATTGTGGTCATGTTACCTGAGAAGAAGTACTAAGTAGATGGCTCATTTAATTCCAAAACTGACCTAGATACCTACAAAATATTATAAATACCATCTAATTGAGCAAGAGACTCATTAAATTATATTCCAAGTGACTAGAGCCTTGTGAATTGCTACAAACAGAAAATCTACGCACACAAGAGGAATTCAATGAGGGATAGCAAAAGTGAAATTGTTGAGAGTTGAGTCTACTAGTGAGTTTGATAAGTTGAAGAGATTTTTGTGTGTGATGTTACACAACATCTTCATCCTAGTGGTTCAGTGAACAGGATCGGGGGTCCTAAAGCAAATGATCTTGGCTTATTTTAGGAGACGGTTGGGAGGAACGATCTTCTTTGCATGGTTCTCCCCTTCGATAATTAATAGGTTCTAATTTGTTATGGTTATTAACCTTGAATTTATTTTATGTTTATATCTATGGGATTTATCAGTGCTAAATCTTGTTCAAAACTATTACCTGTTATGTAATAAGTAGGAAAATATTTCTGATTTCCTATAATTTTATCAGTAAATGAATGTTACTGTTTCCCAAAATTTCTATAGTAAAACTTGTAGGTTAACTTAAATTTATTATCTAGAAACAGTATCATATTTTCACATATAGTTTTCTTATAGTATTATATGGATATTAATTAGTTAGAATTATTCTAGTTTTTCCATATACTTTTACAAAATAACAAATAGCCTGCAAAAATATAATTAAGTTGCCGGATAACTATTAGGCTACAGAAATATATGTAAGTTATAGAATAACAAACAAGATGTAGAAATACTTTTAGATCACAGAATAACAAATCGGCTGCATAAATAATTAAAAAAGCTAAAGAGTGGTATCGACAATTATCTAAATCATGAGCTACACTTACAGTTAGGATTTGCTCTGTTTTGAACACATAAATCCCACATTTTTAACAAACCTAATCTAAAAGCATGATGGCATATAGCCAGGGTTCAAAACCCACAAGAGTATTAATAACTTTCTCAATATAATAATTTATTCAGCTGAAAGGCTTTACTTCTACCAAACTCACACAATCGAAAGGGCCATAGTTTGATTATGTGTTTCCAGAATATAACTTTAAGAACAAAATGAATAACTATTTTACGAACTTGGTCAACACAAGTCAAGGTTCGAAACCTATGAGGTAAAATAATTATTAATAACTTACTCATTATCGAAATTTATAGTCGGGGGGATTATTTATTTCACAAACTATATCAGGATGGTCTCAACAAAATATATCTTACCATAATACCATTTTCCAAAATAAGAAATTTATATAGGTCAAACCCGTAAGGGAAATCTTTTAAAAACAACTTATCGTTTTACAGAGTAACTCTAGCAGTCATCAAATTCAAAATGTAGTGGAGTTACGGCCTTAAAACATAGATAAATTTTATAGGCAAAGCCTCAAATATTTACACAGCAGAATAATAAACTTTTCACCTAATATTTACCCAAGTTCCAAGAATTAAAGAAAGTAGCCTTGGAAAAACGTGGAACATTTATTTTAATAAAATACAGAGTAATAACCAAATTCATAGAGTAAAAAATATAATAGTATTTAGTTACAGAGAGGAAAACAAGAACCAAACGAGGCTTTACAACCTTCAACTCAAATTGTATTAAGAGTTTTTTACATTTTCTCACAGAGTCCACGGTGTGGAGGGATTTGCAAAATAAACATTAACTCTGTCAAAAACATGTATACCATTGGTCAGAAGTGGGGGATGTGCAAGCCATGTAATCTGCAATGTAGCCAACCTTGATAAAGAGAAAACGTAGTTCCAACCTTTTTTTTCACAAGGTCGGGACCATTTGGGTACAAGGCTCAAGGTCTTACCAAATCCTTTAGGATACACCCTCGACCGAGCTCATCCAACCCATGCAGTGACTGATAAAACTCCCTGCCATAAAATCGAAAAGAGATTAAAATAAGACTTCTTTTATTTTAATTATGTTCTAAAACTAAAGAAATAAAATGAAGAATATCTTACCTCAGTTCAAGAATTCATCTAAGAAACTAGTCGTGACAATAAAGGAAGGAGCTACAACAATTTTCTTCCCTACAAACAAAAGAAACAGTGGATGGTCGTTTTTTGAATGGGTCAAGAGCCTTCAGCTCTTTTCCACCATCCAAACACAAAATAACTTCATATAAAGATAGAACCCTTTTAGGGTTTCAATTATGGTTTAAAAACCCTTACACAACTAGATGGCACTAAGCCCTTTTTCTCTTGGGTTCTTGTACTCCACCCCCACTTAGATATTTTGGGTTATCTTACCCGCTTCCCCATAGTTTCAACAAAATTCAGTGGTATGTCGATCCATGGCATAATATGGTTTTCTTTTCTAAGGTCAAACATAGTTTTAAAATACCATTTATTAGCATTGGTACCAAAATCATTTTGACCTCATAGATTTTCTTAGGAACTTTATTTTTTCTTAGGTTACTTGATATAGGGCTAAACCCTTGTTGAAAACACACTTGCAACAAAGAAAGTTTAAGACATACGTTAGCTTGTTAGAAGCTAAGTAAGACCGAAAAACCCTACCACCCTAAGGATTATAATAGGATTTAAAGCATAAAAAGAACATGACTAACCCATCCCTATGTTAAGCAACAAACTAGAAATATACGACAAATGAAGTATTGACATGAAAGGTTGCTGGGATAAATAAATTACCATGAAGGAACTGCATTTAAGTATAATTCCATGTAAGTAGTAACATATGTCAAATAGTCACGTATCATTTTTATAAATTTGGTTAGGGGATAATAAATAGAAATCATGATCTAGGATTAGTTCCTATAAGTCTTTATGAAGCCAAAATTACTCTGTAAACAATTTTTTTTAATGAAATTATGGAGTTGTTGCACTATTGTTGTAGAATTCAATAACATGTATGCGTTTATTAAACATAAGAATAGGAAAGCCAAAGAAATCCAAGTGGGATGCCACATAGGATAGGAGAAAAAAATGTGTATGTGTTTTGTGAAACATGTTTGATTTCCTAAATAATTCTATTAACACCTACTGACACCACTCCCTAACCCGCTAACACTACCTCCCTAACCCATGAACACCCCCTCTCCAAGTCACTAACACACCCTCAACCCATTAATACCTTCCCCCAACCCCCTAACACCCTCTCTCCAACTCCCTAACACCCCTCTATGTTTAATCACCCACACCCTCCAACTACCCTTGTATCTACCCCTAGACCCCTAACAACCCTCCTCTCTACTCTCTCTCTCAATATCACACTTACTAAACCATACCCATCACTCTTGTTCTTCCTTGATCGACTAACCTCCAATATCCTAAAACCCCCATATGTCTACCTCTAACCCCTCAACCACCACCCTCTCTCTCTAACTCTAACATCTCTCTCTCTCTAACCTCAACACCCACACTCCTAACCTATAGTCCCATTTCTCTCTAATCGCCCTACTC
>LPNX010160195.1:41665-66823 GCA_001517045.1 Pseudotsuga menziesii | reverse complement strand
ATTCAATGCTCTGTTCAAAGGTGACACGACTCGACTACTGCCAAATATAACATCTTTTCTTGTCCGACGTTTTGGTTTTTTGATTTTTTTGGACTTTTTTTTCGATATTTTGAAAAGCTTGAAAAAGAATAAAAGTGCTTTATAGTTACAAATCTAGGAGGAGACGAGTGTCAGGGGACAAGCAAACTAGTTCCAAGAAGTGGAACATACCTATGCTCAATGCAAGAAAACATGTGCAGGATAATGACACTTGGGGGAAAGTACCCTTTCGGTAAAAAATGGGGAATCAAGCTGCAAAATATATTGAAAAAATTTCTGCTCGGCTACACATGAGACAAGCTCGGGCTATATGGATGATAATCAATGTCAGGGAAGCCGACATAAGGCTCAATAAGGCAAGCACAACTCATGATAATGCAATTACAACTTGACATATACAAGGAAGTATCGGGGGAAATGACCAACATAAATTTCAAGAGTATGAAGGGCTCAAGGACATGGGAGGACTAAAGAGGGACTCCCACACCCTAAAGGAGGAATGTCAGCATGGGAACCAAGTGCAGTATAGGATCTAACTAGGGTACCCATGTACAGGAAAGCTCTACCATTCACATAATGTCACTTCTGACAGCAACATGAAGGTTCCATGACATCATGGAATGGGTTCATACCTAAGGATAAGATGAAACGGTCATAAGGTCATGCAAAATTCTAACCTATATGCCAGTTTAGACATGATACCTATAATAGGAACGAACGGGTCAAAGACCTCGAATAGAGTGTGCAAAAACATGGACCCTACACAACAATAATATTAGTCCAAAATAGTTGGAAACAATCAGTAAAGAGTCCAAAATATAGGCCACAAGGAGGATTGATCATGACAAATGCATCCAAAGGAAACAATGTGGTGGACGATGGGACATAAAAAGGGATGCAAAGTGTAGACCCAACGTTCACATATCTACTACCACCCCCGTGAGGATGACCACTGGTGTAAGGACCGAGCCAAAGGGAGTAAAAATCCTCCACAAATGGAGTAGAGGATGGAATATGACCATTCCCAAATCCATGAGCACGGTAAGGGGCTGTGATTCCCCCAAGCCCGGCACTAGGGTTCGTACTAGGACCAAGGATAGGTGATAGGATACCAGGAATGGCAAAAATAAAAGGATCCGAACTCAAGAGAACATGAATATACTCAAGCAACCACGATCCCAAAGGCCAACTAGCCCACAAAGAGAACACTCCTAAAAAAATATACAGCCAAAATGCAAGCAAGCCAAGGGGAGGATAAGTGAGCTCCCGAATGCAACAGCTATGTCTCTCCTAGGAGAGGCTTGAAACTCCCATACACTACAAGAGAAGGTGTGTAACCAATTATAGTGGCCCTTAGCTTCAACGCATATAGAGACTGTGTTGTTTGACCCCTACCTGGCTAGGACACCTGCAGAATAACCTCTACAAATACCCCCTGCAATACCTAGGAAAGGAAACTAAGGTCACCCCAATATAATCAATTCTCAGGCGGATAGTCGCAGGCGGGATCGAACCTGCAGAATAACCTCTACAAATACCCCCTGCAATACCTAGGAAAGGAAACTAAGGTCACCCCAATATAATCAATTCTCAGGCGGATAGTCGCAGGCGGGATCGATCGTATGGGCAGGGTAGCAAAGCCTGAAACTCAAAAGAGCCCCCAGATATGAATATGATCCTGGAAATATCTTCGGTGCTCACAGAAAGTGACCAGGGCTCATCCCAATCACAATCGCATGCACTGCGTCATGCTTAACTCCCATGTAAGAGGAGTGCCCTGAGAAACACTAATTATATCAAGGGTTTCACTATTTGACCTGGACAAACACCTTATTGTTTTGTTTAGTGGTATTGGAGAATTAAATTACAATGAACTATTCCAAGACCCTAAAACCTAATCTTGTTGATGCACCCTAGAAAAGAAAAGAGTGTAATCCATTTTATTAAGCGTTGATTTTATTTGGCTGCGATTACTCAAAGGTAAATGGCTGTGCAACTAATGAGGTTATAAATCAGCAGCGAAATAAATGTGCACACCTAACAAACAATGCCAAGTGCAAATATTTGTAAAATGAAAAACTGGGTATGCCACTACATGAGATGCATAAAAAAATCATTCATTTATAAATGCCAATGCAATCCTTCCTATATGAAAGCCTAAACACAACTCTCATCCAAGAAATCCAATGCAAGTACCTCCTCAAATCCATATCTAATATGCAACTAAGAGTGCAACTATTTTGTATTTTTCAATATAAAAGAATGAAAAATGCAATAAAAGTCATTTAAAATTTTCAGTCTCGGTAGCAAGTATAAAACACAAGCCCAATAAGACACCGAGACAAAAAGAGTAATGCACTAATGGAAAAACAAAAAGATAAATGACTAAAACTAATTTCAAAGAAAAATCAATGAAAAAGTGGTCTCTGGTCACAAAGGAAGCAGTCAACAGATAGTATTGATACCCAGGAGGACCCAGCCACACCCACAACCCACCCAACAAATTCCCACATCAAAATCAACCACAAAAGTGAGGATGTATGCGATTGTCTATATAAAACCTACGTATGTACGTGACTATATAGGCAGAACTCGCCTGTATACGTAGCTGTATAGGAAAAACCCGCATATACAGATAAAAAAGTGGTCAAAATCAAGCCAAGGGTAAACCACTCAAGGGGACTATCTATGAATGAAAAAACTAT
Source organism: Pseudotsuga menziesii (assembly GCA_001517045.1). Taxonomy (NCBI): domain Eukaryota; kingdom Viridiplantae; phylum Streptophyta; class Pinopsida; order Pinales; family Pinaceae; genus Pseudotsuga; species Pseudotsuga menziesii. The sequence continues at coordinate 64,079 of LPNX010160195.1, read as the reverse complement.
AAAATGTGACACATAAACGGGGAGAAACAGAGAGCAAGTCAAGCCCATTGTGCCCCCAAGCCCAAAGAAAAAACAAGGAACCTCCCCAGTATGGTCGCCAATTCTGTTATGCAGAGAAACTTCCTATGGCTTGGGGTGTACCAAAATAGATAGCTAGACACGAGAAATCAATCCATTCCCAATATGCAAGAGAAACCAAATATTTAACACTAAGGGACCTCGAATGATACCTTATTCCGGATAGTTGAAGTAGATCCTTGTTGAGATTTTTCCAATCCCTCTTGCGCTAGCAATTTGCTCTCAACAACAACAAACAAGAAAAGCATGCTATATAATATGGTGTTAGATCTACTCTAGCACATATAATCAACAATGTATAAGCAATTAAGCATATCCATGGATTCAATATTCATTCAAATGCACATTATTGGACAAGAAAGATATTTCTATTAATCAAATAAGAGATTACACAAGTGACAACCTCTATCGGCACGTCTGTGAACCAGAGAAACCGAGTCCTCCACCACCTCAATCCTCCATCTCTTGATAGAAGGCGCACAAGCAAGGGAAATCTTGGGAAGAACACAAAGTGCTCCAAAGGGACAAAGGGATGAAGACTCAAGTATATGCAAACAATGGAAACAATGGACTATAGTTTTGTTGCTCTTCAATTCCTCTCTTTCATTGTATCCAAGGGGTTCCTTATATATCACTCCAAAGGGGTAATGGAGGGTCAAATTCGAGTGATATAGAGGCATATGGAAGGCCAAGAGTCAAGTGGTTCAGAAACACATGAAGGAAAACTCCAAAAATATTTGGATTTATGCACACATCCCGATGTACGCGGGTTTGAGGTCAAAAGTCATGTGTACACACGAGTATGGGATTAAAAGTCGTGTACAGCGATAAACAAGTGCTTTAAGGGATGGACTTGGAAACATCAAAGTATAATATCAGTCCATGGGGTCTAAAGAGTCTGTAGAGGTACAGGGAAGGCCATAAACATGTGATCAACCATGTGTGGCAAAATCAGCTATAACAAAGTTCTTCATGAGTTGAATCCTTCATATTCCTCATCACTTGACGAATCTTCTTTGAATCATGAGAGCTTAATCTTATGTTTCTCCATTCTTCTCTTCTCTTCTTATGATCCAAGATTCTTCTTGTGTGCACTCTTCCCAGATTTTGTTGAAGGTAATCAACTTCCTTCTGGCACACATTCCTTGAATGAATGAATACCATGATCTTGGGAGGCCATTCAAGGTGGTTACAACAATCTCTTCTTCTTCTTCGAACGCTTTGTCACAACATCGAACAATTCCTTTGGTGTCTTCAAGGATGACACATGAGAGATGAGATGATCCTTAATAGAATATGCAATGTTTCTCTTGGCTCTAGCCTTAGCCTCATCCCCCTCAGGCTCTTAGAACTTCCTTACTGATATACTGATCCAAGTAATTTTCTTCGAGGATCAAGGATGTCCTATGCTTCCATGCTTGGAAGTTGTTGGCTTCACCAATCTTGTCATCAAGCTGGGTGTGATGAGTCATTTTGAAATAATAACCTAAAATGGAAATAACAAAGATTTAGATCTTACCAATTTGAGGTGTTCGACCTGGTTCTGGAGTTGGTTGATCTAGGGTTTGTTAGGAAAACCCAAATTTTCCAAACTTGGAATTTCAAACTTCTAATTGGACAGAAAGATGTGCCTCTTCAAGGTTGTATTTCCAATGTACTCCTTTTCTTAAAAAAATGGTGGGAACCTCTTGGAACAAGAAGCCCTAGCTTCTCCAAATACTTCTGAAGAATTGTCTAATACTGATTCTACTATATATCGTTAGTTTCAGCTCCTTACAGTCTGAAACATCACACTAAGATAGCTTGATCTGTATTCTTTCCAATCCCCCAGGTTAGAGCAGAATTGGATTCTTTAACTGAGACTTATGTTGAGTTTCCCAAGGTGACAGTTTTGAAGACTGTTCAGCATAATGAACTTGTACAGACTTCCACATGTCACTGTTTCACATTCAGGTTTTGAAAATCATACCATAGAAACCAAATTTTGTTCCCTACTTGGAACATCTTGCGAAATTTCATTTGGACCTTCCTAGCCCGAGATATAGAAATTCTCCCTAGGTCACGTATTTATGATTGTATATGGGAGGAGGCTGGAACCCTGATTTGGAGGAATCATATCTCTTGAATTATAGAGAATATGAGGCTGAAACATTTACACAAGGTACAAAAAACATTCCATATTCTGGCTGTAAAATTTTTGGCTCCTGATCCTTCACCAATATCGATTTATATCGAAAGTTCCAAGATGACTAGATTCAGTGTACTAGGGTTTTCAAGCATGAAACACTAATTTCCAGTAGCTTCCATTGTAGTTGTATTTCGGCTGCATAGTGCCTTCTTTCAGGGTTGCTCTGATACCATGTTAGTTTTTCTAAGTTATTTTAATTAGGATCTTTATATGAAAGAATAACAAGCACACCAATACATCAAATATACACAAGATACATAAGACACAGATTTTCATCAAGGAAACCATAAAGGAGAAAACCCTGCAATCTTCCTTGGAATAGTTCCATCACAAAGATAAGATGACAAGATATAATAACCCAAGAACAATATGTCCGCAACAGCTCTTTGTCCCTCCTCTTCCTCTCTCTCCTAAATGTCACATGAGAGATCAAGTGAAGTGTGTGACAAATGAGGAATGTGCCTCCCTATTTATATTCTTCTGTTGAGTTGTTAACTCAACCACTAGGTCGACCAGGTTACTTGTGGGGCCTACCTACCTAAGAATACACATAAATGCATTTTAATTTATTTAACCTGGGGACTATTTCTCTGACTTACAACAGAGGGTTTACCTCAGTGAGCATACACAATGATGACATCCCCAAAGGAGGAACACACATCCCCAATGGGGGTACAACAATATACATCAGAAGATCTTCTGAAGTTACAATTACAACAACATTGCGGGTATCTTGGCAGAAGGTTTTTTAAAACATTACAAACAAAATATTAGAATTTTGAACATTTATAATCCTTACCAATTGAGGAGGTCATTTTGGGAGCTTGTTTCAATTGAGGGTTTATTATCTGATAATTATTTGATTGTGGTTGGTGATTTAAATCCGACTCTGTCGGTTGAGGAAACCCGAGGTGCTGGGAATGTGTTTAATCCATTATCATATTTTTTTGTTTTGTTTTATGTTCGAGGATGATATCCTTATTGATGTTATCTCTAGTGTATTGGTTCCGACCTGGTCAAATGGAGGGTGTGGAAGAGATGGAATTGCGAAAAGGTTGGACATATTTTTAATGGTGGAAGATTTATGTGATGATATTGGTCAGTTTAGGTATTGGTGTATTTCTATTGGTTTATCAAACCATAAAGCAATTATTATGCATTTGGATTTTGATAAGGGTTATACACATTATCCTTTCAAGTTTAATCTGGTGTGGTTAAAGGATTATGATTTTTGTGATTTTTTTTTTCTCATAAGTGGGAATAGTTGGCTTCGATGGTTCAATCACCTCCTTTATTAAATTTTAGCAGAAAGTTAGAGTTGTTGAAGTATGAAGTTTAAAGTTGGGAAAAAACAAAGAAAGCAGAGATTGAAAATGAGCTTTTACTGTTTGAGGAGGAAATTGAGTTTCTTTCTCAACAATTGGATGGAGTGGCTTTCTCGCGGGATAGAAAGGATTACATCTTGAAGATTGAGTCTAAAAAAATGGAGATTTTACTTCAAAAGGAAGAGACCCAAAGACAAAAGAGTAGAGTTGTGCGGCTACAGGAAGGTGATAACAACACCAATTCTTTCCATCATTATGCTAGTCAAAGAAGGTTGAATAATTCAATCTGGTAGATAAAAGGGGAGCAAAATGAATTTTTAAATGATAATAAGTCTATAAAGGCTATTGCTGTGACTCATTTCAAAGACATATATTCTCAAATTTATGCTAATAATTTGGAAAACCATCTAAATGTTATTAGACACTTTCCAAGGTATTTTTCTGTGGAAGAAGGGGAGGTTGTTGGTAACAAATTGGATAATAGGGTCAATTTCGTCATCAACTTGTTTTGTTGTATTAATTAATGACTCTCCAACTTCATTCTTCAGGGGTACTAGAGGGTTAAGGAAAGGTTGTCTGCTTTCTCCTTATCTGTTTATCTTGGTTATAGAAGGTATGATCTTATTGATAAAGGATGAAAATAAGAACAAAAATATTAAAGGTGTTAAGGTGGCTAGAACATTATTTATTACTCATCTACTTTTTGTAGATGATGTACTCCTGTTTGTTGAGGCTTCGATTCTAGAATGGAAGTTTTTTCTAGTTATCATCAATACCTTTTGTGATGCTTCAGGTATTGGATATCAGTGCACATAAGTCTATTTTTACTTACTAATGTGAAGATGACGGTATTTGTAGTCAGATGGCTAGTTTTTTTCATTATTAGTTGAATGAACTTGATGTTGGGTTCAAGTATCTTGGTTTTTTCCTGAAGCTAAATGGATATTAAAAATGTAATTGGAAGTGGTTGGTTAAGAAAATATAGAGACGTATTAGCTCTTGGTCTTTCAAATAGTTGTCAGCAAGGGTAAGACTAGTATTGGTGAGTGTAGTTCTTCACAACATTATGGTGTATTGGTTTTCTTTTATTATTTTATTGAAGTTTATCATTGTTTCTATGAAAATTGGTATCTCATTTCCTTAAGTTTATCAAAGTTTAATCTTTCTTCCTAGGAGTGTATTTCCAGACTAAAACTCTCTGGTGGATGGGGAACTAGGAACCTTTCCTATTTCAAATGATCTATCTGTGGTAAGTCGTTATGGATATATTTCTTTAATGAAGGTTTGTGGGGAAAAGTGGTAAAGGTTAAGTATTTGAAGAGTTGTCCTTTAGTCCTTTGGTTGAGATATCTAGTTAAATTAAAATTCTCTTTTCGCCTTACTGTATGATTTTATTGTGTCGACAACAATTTCAGTGATGTATCCTTCCAAAATACTATCAACCTAGGAATCAACCACCCTAGATATAGTGTTTCTAATACTTTTTAGCTGCTGAATCAAATGAGAGATCTACTCTACCAGTTCTCCTCCTTGGAAATTTTTCTTCAGTGTCGTCAACTTCAAAACCATTTGGTATAAAGGTATAAAGGTATAAAGGTATCATGAATATCAGTATAAAGGTATCGCTCCAACCACTGATTTGGGTTCAACTGAGATCTTTCACTTTCTTCCTGTGCAAATTCTAGTTCCTTAAAATCCACCCAATCTTGAACTTTCAGCTTCGTCAGGTGCCAAAACATATCCCCACCAGAATGATTCATGGTACTGACAACAGAACCATTTGTTGGCTTCACTTTCGGTTGACCTAGATTCAGACCCTTAGTCGTCAACAAAACTCGAGATATCATCCTGACAAAAGAGGACCCTGTCGGTAACACCTGTGACACAGATGCAGTCTCACCCAAGATATCTTATGGGGACTTCCAAAACTAGGTTTCTATAGTTATGGGGGGTTTTCTATTCTTACTATACTTTATCAAACCACTCGACCGAAGCCTGGAATTATACTTCTTATTCTTGCATATTCATTCAAGATAACGATCTATTTACTAGTTGAAAAATATTGCAGTTTAAACATAAACTGCCTTATCACAGATTCAATCTATTAGCGACACGACACACACACACACACACACACACACACACACACACACACATATATGGGTTTATTCATAAATAGACATTGTGCAACATATTCAGATCCACTAATTCACAATATGCATTTATTCAACATAAACATAATTATCAAAGACACATAGATACAACATTTAATGTGGAAACCCATCCGGGAAAAACCACAAAGGTGCTCTTCATTTGGCATGAAAATCGGTTAGCACATTTCACCTATGCACTCATCTTGCAGACTCTTCTTTAGATGTCCTCACAACTTGTACAAACCTCTCTCCTCTCATGCCCTCTGGTTTTGGGTCTATGTATTTATTCTCTCCTTCTCTCAACTGTCAATCGACACACAACGTAGATTGATTATCTAGCTAAGGAGCTCTCCCCTCTCTTAACTTTGTTTAACAATAATGACCAACCCCCAGAACGAACAACCAACCCGCACACAGCTTGGGTTCTCATTTTTATAAGCTTCTATATGTATTAATCAACTGACTCTTTTCTGTTATCCGACATGATGTCATTTCTATTTTCCTACATTCCGTTACAACTGACAATAGGCACCATTGGCCCAAAATACAATTATGCTTCGTTACCAAAATCGTGTTTTATTCTAACTAGATCCTTACCCACAATCAATCGAACTGTCTTTTTTAGTTTCTCTATTATTCTTCTGTCACGGTTCCTTTTCCTGTTGCAACTCTTCTTCCATCACAACTTCCATTCCTTCGCAACTCTTCTTCCTTTTTGTGACCAGAATCTTTATCTTCCTGAATAGAATTCTGGTCGAATTATGCCTAACTTTTCCTAGGGCCAACAAATGGTATCATATCTCTTGTTAGAAATATCTCCCTTTCCCATCATGTTCAACATATCTACTCTTTCATCCTACATCCCCCAGATCAATATTGTTTTCAAGACATCCTTTCCCAACGTAGAATGTGGATATATCTGCAAATTATATTGGAAATGTTCCACATAGTCCCCAAAATTCTCATCTTCCTTTTGAGTCATCTTGAAAATTTGTTCTCTAGGATCCTAGGATCTGCATTATACTTGATATTTTGTGAGGGAGGCATTCTTAATTTCATCCCAAGTAGATATATACCCACCATTAAGGCCCATGAACCACCTTAGAGATGCCCCCTTTAGAGTGGCACAGAACAATTTCAGTTTCTATAGGTATGTGGTGTAATCATAACTCCTGCATAATATGTCAAACTTGAATAGGGAGGAATTCAGGTCCTCAGTGATTATCCCGTGAAAATTTAGGAGAGTAGACAATGAGATGGGTTTCATTGGTGCTACCCCCAAGGTATCAAAGATGGGGAACTCAATCGTAGATGTAGTAGTAGCCATTGTTCTTGTGTTGGTATCCTGCCACAATTGCCAATATCCTTTAGGAATTCCTGCAAAATTAACAAGGACTCGTTCAAATGGAATTGATTCTTTTGTTTCTGGTGCATATGCCTTAATAACACTTCCTTGATCTAGAAAAGTGAATTTAGGGACTGTTAGAATTTGGTGTTCAAGCATAACTCCCCCTGTTTTCCCATATCCTTCCTCTAGTGTGTGATGCCTAGGTTCTGCTGTTGGCATGTGAGGCTCAAGTTGTCTTGTTACAAGGGGTAAATTTGATCCTTTTTGTGGACTTGGTTCCATAGTTTCACTCCTCCCTATTGATAGATTATGCAGGTCAACCTCCATGGTGTTAAATGCTGTGAAGCATAGGATCATCATCCTGCATGAATTCAACTAGAAGAGAATGTTGCAGAAGAGAGAGAAGAATTTAGCAATAGTCTGTTCAATTAATCAGACAAAATTGCACACACATGGAGACAAAATTGGAATAATATGATTATATTCATGAATCAATAAATAATATGGAATACACTGGTTGTACAAATAGGATAATTCGAATGCTATAGATAGGATTCGAAATACCAACTTAGATTGACTTTGTGTTGGAGTAGGGTCCCGCAGCTACAGAAGAAGCTGCTATTTTTGGCGGACAGACAGTTTTGACAGAAATAGAAGAAGCGGAGCTACGACGTCGTAGCAGGTTTCCAGCTGCAGAGCAGAGCCGAAAACCACGAATTTTAAGATAGAGAAGTAAAGAAAGGTGACGGTACCTGAGCGGCCGAGACAAGAGAGCTCACCCACTGCATTGAAGGCAACGGCGGAAGAAAGGAGGGCTCAGCTACCCTCATAAAAGAAAAGGAGCGACGAGGCCGAGGTATTGAAGACGAAGGACAGGAGCAGGAAGCGGTGCACAGTACCCATGATCAGTGCCAGGAAGCATGGAAGACCGTAGAGAGTTGTGGTGTGACGGAAAGCGGCTACCTCAAATACAGATATGCCGACTGTCACTGATTAGGGTTTGGGTTACTGTTGGGACAGGCCCACAGTGTTGTAATGGCGAGACCTTCGGGCCGCCTATAAAGGGATATATCTTGTATTGTAAAGGTTGTTGCTAGGTTGTTGCTAGTGAGATAATAGTTGGTCACTTTGTGGGTTTTGTTGATTATTAGACAGTGATAGAGCTAAGCTCTGGTTCTGTTATTAGTTGTAGTATCTTTCTATAACCAGTAGATGGCTCATTGAGCTTGAATGTAACAATCCACAGGGATTGACAGAGGGGAAGAGTATATTGTAAGAGAGACAATATAGAGATAGAGAGAGAGAGAGATCTAAGAGAGAAGGGCTCCAGGCTGTGTGCGGAGTTACCCAGAAGATCTCTAGCTGTATATGAGGTGCAACAGAACTGTGTTCACCTTCCCTTGAGCTATAATAGAGAAACACAATTCTGTGGACGTAACTCCCATCTGGGGGTGAACCACGTAAAACCTGCGTGTTATGTGTTGAATGCATGTGATTGTATTTGTTTACTGTTACTTATTATTTTGCGCAAGGACTTTGTTACAGTAAATGTATGTATGCGTTATTCATTTCACAGCAATATAGAAGGATAAACATAAGTTGAAGTCTTTGATGCATTGTATGCGGGTTCATTTATGCTTGCCTTAAACAGTCATTTAGTCATAGTATAAACAGTCTTGTATGTTGAGTCTTGCATGTTGACACGAGAAACGCTAAGTGCACTAAGCCGCGGAGGTAGGATATCGTAGAGATGTGATACCACATCGGCAGAGGAGCTGCGGTGTGCGATACCGTAGGCTGAGGACTTAGTGTTGGGCAGGAGCTGCATGTCGCACGGTGCGTGGCGATGCGGTAAAGTTGGAGATATTGTGGGTAAGTGGAAGTTGCGTGATGTGGGAAGGGACCGTGCGACTTGCGCAAGGATAGAGGTCTTGCGGTTAGAAGATCTGCGAGTAGAGGAGATCGTGTGACGCGGAGAGATAAAGGCCTTGCGGCTAGCAGAGCTGCGAGTCGAAAGGAGGATCGCCACAGAACCTGGTCCAAGACGCTTGAGTCCTTGGCCAACCCATTAGAATCACTTCTGGTGAGACTTCAGGCCGCTTGCGGTCTGTCACCGAAAGGGCCAGTGAGCTAGGGGTGTTGTTGGTTAAATAATAGTAAACCCGGGTCTGCCCTTGATGGCCAACAAATGGTTCCGTTGCCGGTTTTGAACAAACTGAGCACTGATGTTCTGGTGGCGCCCTACTACAGACGAACTCAACGAGTGGGTTTGGTCTAACCTAAAAGAGTTTTCCGAACGAGAGAACAAGAGTCCTAAACTGAACACAGAGGCCTGGTTACAAAAACATATCATTACAGACATCCATGCGATATTTTTTTCGACCTTTGGAAACTAGCTTTATGACTGGTTAGCAAAGTTAACTGAGACAAGCATATTCAAAAAGAAAAGAGACATTGTCTGGACATCGGAGCTGGTTCAAACCGTGGAGAACCTTAATAATCCCCTCACGAGGGCAGTAGACTTCTGGATTGCGAGTGTGCTAGGAGGCTTCGTCACAGAGTTTGCAGTTGACTAGACGAAAAGCTTCAACGAGGCTGAGCGCTACTTCTTCAAAGGATATCGTGGTAAGTACCTAAGATCTTTAAACTTGTCCATTAAGATGATATTACATGAAAAAGGAACAATGGATCTAGTTTCAGATGAATAAGTAGAAATAGTAATGTCACAAGAGTTCGAAAGTGATTTTGATGACATTGGAAGAACACGAAGTGGAAATAAGTATAAAGTAGATTTCAGATCTCCAATACTTGAGGACAGTTTAGATAGTACCAGACAACAGAGTCATATTACCACAGAAGGAACAGAGGGGGGTATCCCTTACCACCCTTACACCCCACAGAAACAGACCGGGACTCAGAACAATCTCGTAGCAACTCCATCCAGTAGCTCGCAGACAGTACCTACCACTGCTACATCACCTCCACCTACACCACTGAGTGGTAGTAACACAGTAAATCAACATCCACCATGTAGAAATAGAATGGGGGATGATATGAATCTACCTATATTTAAGGGAACAGGGGCAGAAGACCCAGAGCAACATTGGTTTCTATGTGAAGCCATGTGGACCATTAAAACAATCAATGACGATGGTCACCACACTTAGAGATCGAGCTTTAACATGGTACATAAAGTATACCACAGTACCCAGGACACTTGCCCAGGTCAAGACCGCCATGATTAAAGAGTTCAAGAAACCTAAGTCTGAGTCTCAGTGTATAACAGAGCTCAAGGACATTAAGCAGCTACCATCGGAGTCAGTATGGGACTTTGACCAGAAATTCAAAGCCCTTATAGACCAAGTAAGCTTTGAGTTTGCGCCGAAGCAGCATAAGGAATGGTTTATTGCAGCGCTGCTCCCTCATATTAGACTTCCGTTAAGCAGCAGAAACTCCAGACGCAGGATGACACGTTGGAGATGGCGATGAAACTAGAGGCCTCACCTCTAGCTGAGAGCAGTACAGGCATGGAAACTTTACAAAATTAGTTGGCTAATCTCACATTACAGTTGCATGAGCTTAGGAAAGGGAAAGAGGTTGCACAAGACATATGGTGCATAAAATGTAAAGCACAAGGCCATAGTAAAGACAACTGTCCGGTATTTGTAGAATATATAGCAATAGGGGCTCCTAACCCCTTACCATAGACCCATGGACCGTGGTGTGAAATATGCAAAACGCGAGGACATCGACCTCACCAGTGCCCCTTACTTCAGAAGTACGTGTAGACACCTAAGAACTTATACTGCGTCTTCTGCAAGTCGGTAGGCCATGATCAACACGATTACAGAGCCTATGATATGATGGTTGGAGCAAAGCAAGACCTGTACAGAGTCCAGTCAGAGATACAGGGTCCAGCAGCAGGACCACAGTATGATCCGACTTACGGTGGTCGTGGAGGAGGATTCAGATGACAAGGCCGTGGAGGAGGCTTTGCACGAGGAGAAGGCTTCAGCAAAGGAGAAGGTTTTGACCGTGGTCAAGGCCTAGTTACTTGTAATAACTGCAGAGTTGTAGGACACTATGCTAGGGACTGTCAGAGCCCCACTTCCACTTGTAACTACTGCAAATCTTATGATCATACTATAAAGGAGTGTCCTACCTTGATAGCTAAGATCAGAGAACCTAAGCCAACAGTACACCAGAACATCCAGCTTATTGCTGCCGAGCAGAAAGAGCCAGAACCAAGAGTCAATATTGTGACTCGGAGTGGTGTTTCTACCAGTGGGACATCGCAGGAGACGGAAAAGAACACAGGTCAGCAGTGGGTGCACAGAGCTCCTAGTAAAGCAACACCACTCGACCTGCAGAAGAATAAACAGACATTTCACGAAGCCAAGGCTTTCTTTGATGAACCTACGCAATCAGGATCGCAGGTACCGCCATCTAGGGGTGTACCGCAGCAAGCACCTTGTGGCGATAGCCTTGTACAGACACCGCAGGCTACCACATCAGGAAGATGCGATGAGGACGAGATGACAGGAAGTGTACATTCCTTCCTGCGGTGTTGTCTAAAACTTGTAAGAAATGAGCAAGCTATCACAGAACTTCAGCGCATTATAGATCAGTGTCAGCCATCTTCTTCTGCAAGTAGTACACATCGTGCTCTTCATAATATTACAGGATATACAAGAAGGGGGAAGAGAGATGCGACTTACAACGCATGTGGGAGAATTTGAAATGGATGAGGTAATCCTAAATCTAGGATCGGACGTAAATGTTCTGACTAAGCAGACATGGGAACAGATGGGTAGCCCTAAGTTAGTCAGATCGCCTATCCACCTGAGATTAGCTAACCAGCAGCGAGTATCACCTCTGGGTCGGTTACCGCAGGTGCCAGTTGACATTGACGGCGTTCGCAGCTTTGCAGACTTTGAAGTTATAGAAATCATTGGCGACAGTAAACCATATCCAGCACTACTAGGCATTGATTGGGCGATCGGTAACATGGCTGTTATCGACCTAAAGAGAAGAAAAATGACCTTTGAGGAAGCGCAGATCCGGGTCATCATGCCGTTGGATCCTTTCCAGGGTCCTAGATATATTGAACCTATCCGAGCAAAGGAGGAGGCACGTAACATGGAGAGTCTCTATCAGATGACCACAAACTAGAGTGACTATGTCAATCCAATGGAAGATGGGAACATTAGTTGGCAATGTGACAACTCATGCGCATTGGATTCAGATGTTGGTCTAGAGAACTGGCAGAACAGACTTCACGAAGTTTCAGCGCGCAGGTGCGCGTACTTGTTTAAGTCACTGCGATGGATTGGCGCAGAGATCAATGAGATTCCGTCATTTCATGGTCTAACAGATATCCAGGACTTCCTTGAGTAGTTTGAACAACAGATTCCTCATGAGCAGAGGATCGCAGCTATGGACCTTGCAGTACGAGCCACACTTGCAAGATGGTGGTACGCGCATAAAGAAAACATTGCATCATGGGATGATATTAAAACATTGATGGCGATCAGATTTTCTGTCGACAGAGAGTATGTCCCGCAGAAGTACACAGGAGAGAGTGACCCCAGGTCACATATTCAGACATGCGAACAGAATTGGTCGGACATTCCCGAGGATGAATGGGTCCACTGATTCATTCACACTTTGGATACAGTTCCACGGAACTGGTACACAGAGACTGAACTGCGCAAGGGAACAACAACATGGCCACTTATGATAGATAGATTTCTACTCACCTTCGCTTTTGAATCTGAGTATCCAGGTGTTGATCAGGCCCTACAAGTAATAAAGAGCAAGATATTTGAAGACTGTACCATATTAGTGCTAGCTCAACCTGAGTGGTCTATCCAGCTAGAAGAGGCGTTAGAGTGTTATAATTTTACATTAGAACCAGAGGAGACAGATGAATACCCTTGCAACACCAAAATTTCGGAGTCAGAAGGGACTCGCGATGTTGAGGGACCACAGTTAGAGATTCCAGCAATCACCGAACCCATCAACATTAAAAAGATCAATATTGGCACAGACGCAGAACCTAAGTTTGCCTCTATTGGAGACTATTGTAACGATGAAACAGTCAGACAGATTGCAGATTTGTTACATGACTATCAGGACCTATTTCCCACCAAGTTCACAGAGATGAAGGGAATAGTTGGAGACCTAGGAGTTATGAGGATACCATTGAAGGAGGATGCTAGACCAGTCAAGAAGCACCCATATAGACTGAATCCGCGCTACAAAGAAAAATTTAAGGATGAGATTGATAAGATGCTAGCAGCAGGCATCATTGAACCAGTAGAAGAAAGCGAATGGGTTAGCCCCATGGTTGTGCAGGAGAAGAAAACAAAAGGAGACATCAGGATCTGTGTCGATCTGCGCAAGCTCAACGATGCATCGGTTCACGATCCATTTCCGACACCATTCACTGATGAGGTATTAGACAACGTGGGAGGACAGGAGGTCTACTCCTTCACTGATGGCTTTTCAGGCTACCATCAGATCAGAATACATCCAGAAGATCGATCCAAGACCACCTTTGCAACAAAATGGGGCTCGTTCCAGTATACGGTAATGCCCTTTGGTCTTAAGAATGCACTAGCTATATTTTCTAGAATAGTAGTTGTTGTATTTAAAGAATACATCCATAAATTCCTAGAAGTATATTTTGATGATTGGACTGTATTTGGACTAATCGACAAGCACATAGGAGATTTAAGACTGATGTTAGATAAATGTAGGCAGTACCAGATTTCTCTAGACTTGAAAAAATGTATATTTTGTGCACCATTCGGTATTTTGTTGGGTCATATTGTGTGCAGACAAGGCTTGATGGTAGATCCCGCGAAGATCGCCATCATTGTAAATATTCTAGCACCCAACTCAGTTAAGCAACTGAGGACAGTACTTGGTCATATCGGGTACTACAGAAATTTCATCAAGGGCTATGCAAAGATTACAGCACCAATGGAGAAATTGCTGAAGAAAGATGTAAAATTCATGTGGAATGAGGAATGTCAGTAGAGTCTAGACACACTTAAAGAGAAGATGGTTACAGCACCCATCCTAGTATTTCCAGACTGGACTAAGCCATTTCATGTACATGTGGATGCATCAGGCATCGCACTAGGGGTTGTCTTAACACAACCAGGAGAAGGGGACATTGACCATCCTATCGCATACTCCAGTAGAAAGCTGTCGACAGCAGAAAAGAACTACACCACGACAGAAAGGGAAAGCTTAGCTATGGTGTATGCTCTAAAAAAGTTCAGGCACTATCTGTTGGGAGCCTCGTTCAAGATGTTTATTGACCATTCCACACTAAAGTACCTAGTCAATAAGCCAGTGTTAGGGGGGAGAATTTGCAGATGGTTACTCCTCTTTCAAGAGTATGATTTTGAAATCATTGTGAAACCAGGAAGACTGAATGTCGAACCTGATCATCTGTCGCGGATAGACTCAGGAGAAGAGCCAAATAACCTAGATGACAATCTACCAGATGCGCCGTTGTTTTCTATCCAGATCGCAGATGATTACTATGCCGATATTATTCACTTTCTCACTACAGGAGTAGCACTCGATGAGTTTACTAAGCAGCAAAAGAAGCAGTTGGTCGTTAAAGCAGCAGACTTCACCCTGATCGCAGGACACCTATACAAGTTAGGACCGGATGAAGTTTTGCACAGATGTGTGATGCCGCATGAAAAAGACGCTATTATCAGAGAGGCACATTCAGGAACCGTAGGAGGTCATTTCGTAGGAAATCCGACTGCACAGAAAATCCTGGAGGCAGGATTATGGTGGCCTACGTTGCATAAAGACACCAAGGACTTTTGCAGATGCTGTGATATCTGCCAAAGGATAGGAAAACCCTCGCGACACGATGAAATGCCACTGCGACCGTAGGTCACGCTGCGCGCATTTGACAAATGGGCTATAGATTTTGTGGGTCCTATCAACCCACCAGGAAAGCGCACTGGTGCAGGATATATTATCACCGGAACAAAGTACCTCACCAGATGGGCAGAGGCCAAAGTAGTAAGAAATTGTGATGCTGCTACAGCCGCACAGTTCCTTTTTGAAAACATCATCAGTAGATTTGGATGCCCAGTAATTTTGATGAGCGATCAAGGCACACATTTCTTGAACCACACCATTGAGGCTTTGACAGAAGAATTCCAGATTCAGCACCATAAGAGCACTCCCTACCACCCACAGGATAATGGTACGATGGATGCCTTTAATAATATTTTAGAAAATGCTCTTACTAAGATCTGCAATAGCCAAATGAATGATTGGGACCTTAGAGTTAACATTGTATTATGGGCATACAGGACCACATGCAAGAAACTTATGGGACACACACCTTTCAGCTTGGTGTATGGATAGGAGGTTGTTATGCCCATGGAGTATATTCTTCCCAGTTTAAGAATCGCTCAGATTACCGGGATGACTGATACAGACACAGTGGAGGAAAGGCTAGCACAGCTGCTTGCCTTAGAAGAAGATAGATTCATCGCCGGATTCCATCAGAAAGTGCAGAAGGAACAAGAAAAATCTTGGCATGACAGACACATTAAGAGTAAGACTTTCCAGATCGGAGACCTAGTGCTCCTCTATGACAGCAAATTCATTAAGTTTCCAGGAAATTTCAAGACGCATTGGCTGGGGCCATATCAGATACAACAAGTTACAGAGGGAGGTGCCGTTCAGCTCAGCCAGCTGAATGGGGAGCTTCTTCCCACATGGATTAATGCCAGTAGGCTTAAGCTCTATAGTGATAGCCACCCCACCTCTCAGCCCTAGCTTAACCAGTTTATGGTGGTGCAGATGTCCAGTGTAGTTGAAAGGAGGCATCGCACCGGGAACTAGTCTACACCGGCAGGTAATTTCTAAGTATGAGGAATCGCATGAGGTCGATTCATTTTGCACAAGTCATCAGTGGTTTAAAAAAAAAAAAAAAGACGCTTGTTTGTTTGAGCAGGTGATGCGATGTTCCCCCGTTCCACATATTCAGTTTTGCAACCGACAGTGGGCCAATCAAATCGCCCTCTGACAGGAAGTTAATGAGGAAATGACCGGTATCCCTTACCATAGATTTGGCAGCAACATAATTAAATTTCCATATTTGGTAAATCTTCAACGAGACTGGCGCCTGTACACACGCAATCCGAGGGACACGTGATCAGATTTTAGCATTTATTGAGGATCGAACGGTGGGTGTGGTCTTGTCCATGCAATTATTACGACCGACGGGTTTAGTCTAGATGACCGTTGTGTCCGGGATTATCGTCTTTGACATAAAAGCAGAAGCTATTCATTTGGGAGGGCTACATTCCCAAAGAGCCGAGAACTGTAGAGTACATTCTTAAGTTCTCCCTGAGCAGAGTTCATCCCGTTACAGAGTGCAGAGATTTCCAGACTTTGCAGCCATTGCACATCCACCATTTTACACAGACTGGGTTCTGTTCGAGGACGAACCACTAGAAGTGCTACTGAAAAGGTTCGAGCGTACTGGCCTTGCAGCTCCCATGCCGACGTCATCTAAGGGTACCCCGTCGAGCTCGTCACAAATCAGAGAACCACCAAAGAAAAGGAGCCATTCCCAGCTAATAGAGGGATCCAGTTCGGAGCTGGAAGACGAAGTCCTTAGTGCAACATACTACCTCATGTCACGAGTTGAAGGTTCTCCAAAGGTCAAAATCCCCAAGAGTGGTAAGCTTACTGTTCCCATACCGCCAATAGATTCTCGAGTAAAGGAAAATGGAGATCTAGTAGGATATGCTGGTGTTGTTAAATTTGTAGATTACAACCTGGGAGATGGTAAGACGTACCCTCACTTCAAGATAGATCAGTATCTAAAGATTGAGAAGAACCCAAGGATAGGTAGAGATGAATTTGTTCCCATGGCACATGTCCAGATTCTTGAGCGCTCAGGTCTGCTCAATTTGTTTAGACTACCCCATTTTGGACATGGTGCAGAGGTCAATGCCGTGTGCGTGTCCTACTTTCGTGTGTACATGGAGGTTATCTCTGGCTAGGCAACAGGGTTGACCTAAACGTCGACTTGATACACCGCATCACCGGGCTATCCAAGACTGGTAAAGACCCCGAGATACAGACAACAGGAAAGACCAAGGATTCCAAGCTGCCACCAGCCTTAGTTAATAAGTATCAGCTACAGAGAGGAGGTAGGGCTTATGACATCACAATTTTACAAAATGATACACTCATATTTACAGCCAGTCTGCTTGCAGGAAGACTGCTAACCAAGGTCTGACCAAAGGAAGTCACAGGATCAGTAATCAACTTGGCCATACAAGTTACAGAGGGAGAGCAGTTCAATTGGTCCTTATTTTTATTAAATATGCTTCAGGAAGATTGTTTGGCAGCCCAGGATGAAGCAAGCCACCCTTTCCATTTCTCGTGGCTGCTTATACTATGTGCATTCATCGGCTGGAAGGAGCCGCCCAATACCCAGTTTCCACAGATCGCAAGTGGAGTGCCCAGAGGTGTGCGCTATGCTAGCTTATGGGATAGCAACAACCAAGCAAATAAAAAGGTTAATACAATAGTATTCTATGAATACTATAGGATGTTGAAGAAAATTATCCAAGAATCATCGCGGATCAGCACGGAGACCGTGGACATATATGATAACCGGCTTAATTTTATGGCAGACAGCCATAGAATCTATCTGAGGCCAAAAAGGACTAAAATGGACGATTGGGCCAATGGCTGGTTCAGAATGACAGCGAAGGATGTCGAAGACGTCATCAAGGACTTTGATGACCAATGGCGGAAATAATACAAAGATACCACACCACTGTCATCAGAGACCGCGCAGACAGACCCATCAGAAAAGGGCAAAGACAAATTGGAGACCCAGGCACAAGGAACAGTAGAAGTGCCACCACTAGGCGAAAAGAGAAAAGATCCACCGTAAGAACCAATAGAGGCACCCACGACAAAGAATGGAGGACAAGAGACCACAGAGACACAGAAGAAGAAAAAACAGAAAACCTCAAAGCCATTTCTGAAGACCACATTAACAGACGATGACTATGAACTCATCGCAACAAGGACGTGTGACACATTGAAGGACTCATTTGACGCGATGAAGACGTCGCAGGAAAAGATACAGAGCGCAGTAGAAAAGCAGCTTCTAGACTTAAAAACAATCATAGAGAAGACTACCATGATGCACATTCCACCGGTAAAGGCGACTGCCGGAGAAAATTCGACACCGTCGATGTCCCGCGAGGAAAGCTTAGCAAAAGATCAACTCAATACCGTGTTGATTCCACCAGGGAGCATCCAATTCCCTGCGACAATGAAGGACCCACCAGTTCAGTTTAGGAAACCCATCGAGGTTAACCTTGCAGAGTTTCATATTGATCAGTTGCAGATGATCCAACAGAAGCTAAGCACAGAGCTCAGGAGTAGAGAGCTTGTGACTTACAAACATAATACGCAGCTGAAGCAACAGAATGCAGCACTCGCTACCAGCTATCAGAAAAAGGCAGACGAGTTAAAAACATCTCAAGACAGGGATCAGGAACTCTCTCAAGTACTACAGAGCATCACATTAGAGCTACCCAAATGTAACATCAAGTTCGCGTTTCCTACCCCACAGAAGCTAAGAAAAGTAGCAGACAGAGCAAAGGCTCTGGAAGAAACCGTGGCTAGGATGGACGAAGTAGTGGCCAGGATGAAGACAGACCACGAAGTGCAGATCACTGAGCTTGAGGCTCGTGTACAAGACACCTCTCAGGTAGACTAGAAAGCGCGAGTAGAAGCCTTTTGACTCACTTTTGCGCAGATGCAATCTCGCATCGATGAAGCACGGTTAGTACTAACCGATGCGACGAACACATGGGCCGAGTTAGATGAGCCTTTGGAGAAAGTAGAAATCCAGCAAAGTATTCAACAGGTAGAGAATACTGCAGTGGCAATGAAAGAAGAAATTAAGAGCTTAGCAGCTCTTCAGAAGATGAGGAAGACAAAGGAGATGAACCAATTGTAGTAGGAAGCGCAGCGGTTAAGAACGTAGGAGATACACATCAATGACCTGCTTCAACCCTATCAGGAGCAAATCACTGAGCTAGTCGACACAGTTGAGCAGAAAGTGAAGGAGTTCACTACCGCAAGAGCAGAAATTGATGCGACGAAAGACTCCAAGATTAGTCAAGCTTCGCTTGACTCGGCACGACAGCATGTCGAAGTGATGCAGAAGGAAGTCGCAGGACTTTGGGACAAGTTGCAACACACTTTGAAGGAAGCGAAGGAGAAGCTACAGCAGGAGAAGCCTGCTGGTAGTGGCTCGAGGGAGAGCCAAAAGTAAGTGTTAGGGGACTGTTGGAGTAGGGTCCCGCAGCTACAGAAGAAGCTGTTATTTTTGGCGGACAGACAGTTTTGACGGAAATAGAAGAAGCGGAGCTACGACGCCATAGCAGGTTTCCAGCTGCAGAGCAGAGCCAGAAACCACGAATTTTAAGATAGAGAAGTCAATAAAGGTGACGGTACCTGAGCAGCCGAGATGAGAGAGCTCACCCACTGCATTGAAGGCAGCGATGGAAGACAGGAGGGCTCAGCTACTCTCATAAAGGAAAAGGAGCGACGAGGCCTAGGTATTGAAGATGAAGGACAAGAGCAGGAAGCGGTGCACAGTACCCATGATCAGCGCCGGGAAGCATGGAAGACCGCAGAGAGCTGTGGTGTGACGAAAAGCGGCTACCTCAAGTATAGATACACCGACTGTCACTGATTAGGGTTTGGGTTACTGTTGGGACAAGCCCACAGTGTTGTAATGGCGAGACCTCCGGGCCACCTATAAAGGGATATATCTTGTATTGTAAAGGTTGTTGCTAGGTTGTTTCTAGTGAGATAATAGTTGGTCACTTTGTGGGTTTTGTTGATTATTAGACAGTGATAGAGCTAAGCTCTGGTTCTGTTATTAGATGTAGTATCTTTCTGTAACCAGTAGCTGGCTCATTGAGCTTGAATGTAACAATCCGCAGGGATTGACAGAGGGGAAGAGTATATTGTAAGAGAGACAATATAGAGATAGAGAGAGAGAGAGATCTAAGAGAGAAGGGCTCCAGGCTATGTGCAGAGTTACCCAGAAGATCTCTAGCTACATATGAGGTGCAGCAAAACTGTGTTCACCTTCCCTTGAGCTATAATAGATTAACACAGTTCTGTGGACGTAACTCCCATCCTGGGGGTGAACCACCTAAAACCTGCGTGTTATGTGTTGAATGCATGTGATTGTATTTGTTTACTGTTACTTATTATTTTGCGCAAGGACTTTGTTACAGTAAATGTATGTATGTGTTATTCAGTTCACAGCAATATAGAAGGATAAACATAAGTTGAAGTCTTTGATGCATTGTATGCGGGTTCATTTATGCTTTCCTTAAACAGTCATTTAGTCACAGTATAAACAGTCTTGTATGTTGAGTCTTGCACGTCGACACGAGCAACACTAAGTGCGCTAAGCTGCGGAGGTAGGATATCGCAGAGAGGCGATACCGCACCGGCAGAGGAGCTGCGGTGCGCGATACCCCAGGCTGAGGACTTAGTGTTGGGCAGGAGCTGCATGTCACACGGTGCGTGGCGATGCGGTAAAGTTGTAGATATTGTGGGTAAGTGGAAGTTGTGCGACATGGGAAGGGACCGCGCGACTTGCGTAAGGATAGAGGTCTCGCGGTTAGAAGAGCTACGAGTAGAGGAGATCACGCGACGCGGAGAGATAAAGGCCTTGCGGCTAGCAGAGCTGCGAGTCGCAAGGAGGATCGCCACAGAACCTGGTCCAAGATTCTTGAGTCCTTGGCCAACCCATTAGAATCACTTCGGGTGAGACTTCAGGCCGCTTGCGGTCTGTCACCGAAAGGGCCAGTGAGCTAGGGGTGTTGTTGGTTAAATAATAGTAAATTCGGGTCTTCCCTTGATATCCAACACTTTGGAGCTAACTCGGTGTGGGAAAATCACCATTGGAGTTCATTAATGCAACTCTAGATAACTAACTTAGTGTACAATTAGTTAACTGGTGATGGTATGTGAGAAAATCCCCCCATACTCCCTTAAATCATGAAAAACGGAGCTAGGTTAGCTGCTTGTGATCTAACTGATAGTAACTGGAGAATAATTGAACATGACTGATTACCTACCAATGTCATTTGAAGAAGACTGTTGGTGGCACTTAGATTGGGTTCCTAAATTATAAGGATTGGGCCCTGGGGCTCCTAAACTCATGCATAATTGAATGGTGATAGAAGGGAAACTAATCTCAGATCCATTTTGAAGTTGTACAATAAAGGTTTATGCTATTTTCTTCTTCAAATTAAGAAACAACTTTGAATTCAAGAAGTTGCACATGTAAATCAAATCATGTATGTAAGTTTAAATAAAAACTCAAAAAACGTGATTGATGTCATGTTTCCAATTCAATCACAGCTTCTTCTACAGTCAACAAAATCAAATTCCATTGAAGACCCATTTGAAATATCGAAGAGATTTTCCAAATCATGTAAGGAAATTGACCTATCTCATCATATGGAGTAAGAAATATCAAGCCGAAATATAGGGTATAGACGGATGCAAGTTGTTACAAACCTATGATATTCAATTGAACATATCTCTCAAACCAGAGACTCAAATTGAATTTCATGAAAAAACCCATTTCATATCAAGGAAATACCTTTCAAATAAGCTATGGTAGGCCCTATAAGATGATCTATAGGGGTCGTGGTACCTCTTCAAATTTGGATGTGATTTTCAAATTTTGTTGTTGAAATTGTACTTGCAAAACAAACTCTGATTTGAATCAATTTAGCTCAAACACTCTTCTCTTCGACATGTACACTTTCTATGAGTACATCACTCATGGATAGACTTTTATATACATAATACAGAGGGAGAAATGCAATTATTCCAGGAATTATGTGGAAACTCAATGGATTCTAGTGCATAAATGGAAGTTTCTGAGGTTTGAGGCATGCATGGGTACCCGCTCTGATACCATGTTAAATTATGTGAATATTATGATCATCAGCCTGCATGAATTCAAATGGAAGAGAATACTGCAGAAGAGAGAGAAGAATTTAGCAATAGATTGTTCAATTAATCAGGCAAAATTGCACACACATGGAGACAAAATTGGAATAATATGATTATATTCATGAATCTGTAAATAATATGGAATACATTGTTGCACATGTAGGAGAATTCAAATGCTAAATATAGGATTCAAATCTACCAACTCAGACTGACTTTGGAGCTAACTCAGTGTGGGAAATCA
>LPNX010160195.1:0-41596 GCA_001517045.1 Pseudotsuga menziesii | reverse complement strand
CCCCACTCCCTTAAATCATGCAAACTGGTGCTAGGATAACTGATTGTGATCTAACTGATAGTCACTGGAGCATAACTAAACATGATTTCTTACCTACCAAGGTCCACTAAAGTAGACTGTTGGTGGCACTCAGAGTGGGTTACTAAATTATAAGGATTGGTCCCTGGGGCTTCTAAACTCATACAATCAGGTGCAACAAGTGGCAGATATCCCCTAGGTGTGTCCCCCATACACTAGTGGTGTGATGAAGACCTCCTAAGCTAGGAAAATAGACAATTAAATTATGTGGTCAAAGGTAGGATTAATAATAATCCCAGCATATGGTTGCATCAGACTTACCCTATGAGGAGTGCCGACAGCTAGGCCTTGGCTGAGATGTTTCTTAAATTGCATGGAATTATGTTACATGCCCCTGGTCCTTATGGTCCCCTCTTATTGTATTTTTATTAGTATATGGTGGTCTACCTCTACCCCTAGGAATTTTTCCTCTATTCATTCATTCTATATGCTAGTTTACCCATGCAAATTATACACTTTAGTTCAACTGAGACAAAATTCTACCATGGATAATCCCCATGCAAGTAATTGGTGGAAAATGTGTAGGTTCTTACCTCCCATATTTATACCTCATGACTCAATAGAACCAAAGGCGATGCATCTAAAAAAAGTAGCACAAGTTGAATTTTGCACCTTTGTAACCTCCCCAACAGTGGTGCCAAAATATTGGGCTAATAATGGCCTGTTAAGACATCAACTAGCATGCACATTAAATGTCAATCCATGAATGTTTTACTTTAAAATCTATGCACAAAATATATGCAAGACACAAATTCCATCTAGTGTTGGTAAGAAGAACTGATTGCATATGTAGCTAAGTGTGATAAAGTAACAATCAATCGACTCGGACCGAAAGGAATCCTTTCACTCAATTTCTCATAAAAGTAAAATCCAATCATTCATCGCTCTACTGGAAAAGGAAGGAATTCCTCAAATCTGTTCTAAAGCACATTGTTCATGAAAATAAGAATCACATTGTAAAAACAAACTTGATAGATATGAAGGAACTCACACTCATCCACACCATCCCGAAATAAGATCTTAACTATAAGCCAGCTCAACAACAATTTAATCAACCTTCAAAAGAATGATTCTATTCCAAAGATTAAAGATGATATCTATGATAAGGGAATTCCAATCAACGTTCTCAACAATCAAAATTCTTATCTACAAACAATAATAAGGACTAATATGAGCAATCACAAATTCAATTAATATCAACCAAACCACACAATAACTAACCAATCATCTACCTTCAAACTTTGTAACTTAAAGGCATCTATGAATCAATGGAAATTACTAATAATAAAGTTAAGAAAATTAACACATTGTAATTAATCTATATACAAAATTAACAACTACAGGAGCAACTACTGGTTAGCGAAGGGAGCCCTTCCATCTCTAACAAATCATTCTAACAAACACACTTGAAGGCTCAAAAGAATTAAGAAGTAATTTCATATTATAACAGAAATCCAACACATGTTACAACGATATTATGTTCACATGCTATGTTCTCTCCTCAATCCTTAATCTCTCGCTAACCTTTGACTAATAGGGTTACATTTCCTTATACTATCTTCGTAATAAATTCTTTAAAATAGAATAATTGAACATCTTGAGAACCAAAGATTCTCAAGGTTGTTCATACAAATTATAGACTATGACATGTTATTCACAAGTGTTGTTACAATTTGATTACGAAGATACATATGGCATTTCATGATCCCATCCAAATATGGTTACAATGTTGATGCTATTACATTGTTGGATAACTAAATGTTTCTATGATGGAACTCATTAATCCACACTCAAGGATCGATCGAAGACCAAATTCTCGAGTGTCATAAGATGATGACAACCCTAAAGATTGGGGAATAACAACACCATTGGTAAGAAAAAACTAAAGATAACTTGATCCTTAAACATGTGGAGAAGTAGCAACATCAATTCTTCAACAGATAATCATCCTTATTCTTATCCTTCCTACACATAGTCCCGAGAAATTCTATTAATAAACTAAACACAAGTACAAAACCACTTCAAACAATTTATATTATGACGTAAAACAATGTGATACTTAAAGAGGCTATACCTTGGTCTACGACATTAAATCTTAAGCATGATATTGTCAAAAAGGATAAAAAGGAATCCCAATGTGACGTCAAAATGATATACAAAGGTGGGAAAAAGGAACAATTCACAGGCCCAACAGATAGTTAAGGGTTCAACATTCAGTATAGTTCAGTTTGGAAACCCTTTGTTTTGATTGGACCAAGAGAATCGTCATCACGTATGATGCACATGATCGTTATGAAGTTGAGACACATGTCATGGAAGAGAACATACAGGTTGAAAATGTAGAGACAGAATCCAATGGTAGAATAAACCAAGTGACTCCACTAGACATTGGAAAAAGCACGAGGATCCTAAGGGTGGAACTACAAAGTTGCAAAGGAGATAATGAAAGGTTGATTACAGCTCAACAAGAAAAAAATCAACTTAATGCAGCTATGCTTCAAAGTTCGACAAACATTGAAAGGAATATTCACTCTAGACATCACTAAAAAAATCAAGAAAATACTGGGAGTACCACAAGGTGGCATTCACACAAGAGGTCCCATAGTTCAAGCGGAGCTTCTAGAGACATAAAATATACCCCATAAATCTCTTCCAGTGATTCATCTAACTCTAGAGAATCCATTGAATGTTCAAGGTCCCGTGTTGTTAACGATACCAGCGAAATATTGCACCTCACTCAACAAATTACAATGTGAGATGCAAGGATTTACCTGAGATAGATCTATTATAACGGAGAGAATAGTCTATTCAAAATTTTAGTAGCATAATAATACAAAATATCCCTATACTTTTCTCAGGGATTGAGATTTATTTTATAGGATTCTTTCAACACAGAGCTTATGTTTGATCAATAAATGAAGCCATGTTGATGGGAAGTACTACTAAAATTTGATTAGCACCATTGAAGTCATAAACACTTTGTTGGGTGGTAACCCAAATGTGATTACCCATCTTCTTGGTCCTTCAACACATTACTCCTCCTGAATTTTGGATTGGTAGGAGCTGATATAACTAATGCTTGATAAGTCACCACCTTTACTTTTTATTCCTCTTATATCTCTATTATTAGTCAATAACTGGATTCAAATATTTCATCATGGTCAATATTTGAGTTACTGAAGAAGGCAAATAAATGATGGATACAAGAGTTAAATGCAAACACTATCAAGGAAACCTAATGGAGGTAAGCAAGCCTCTCATAAGCAAACTGAAAATAGATGAAGGGCAATGTGTGTGTTTTTTCTTTTTGTCTCATTGTTCATCTATAATAGACATTAGAGCCAGATTCTAACATTTCAATTCAACCAATCAATGAGATTGCAAACAATTAGTAGTTTGATTTCTACAAAATGACAAATACTTTGTTGAAGACGTTGCATATTTAAATGGAGTTGAAACAACAACTTTCTTTTCTTGTGGTAAAAAAACTAAACTTGAACCACCTTTGAGAGGCTACAAAATTCTATAAGGAAAAATTGATCGCAGTTGAACTTGGACAAAAGTTACATGATTGTTTACATTTCAAAGGTGGACAGGTGCTTACATTTTCACACAAGAAGCTGAATGACTAAGTGTGTCTCCTTTGACTTGTGGTGTTATGCAATCCTTTCATGCATCTTGTGCATTCCTTTCAAACATCGGTCCACATGTTTATTATAGGATGCATGCATTCTAACTGAATTCCATGAGTCTTATAAACCTCCTTTCTTGTATGTCTACACATATTTATAATAGGTCACATGCATGCTAAATTTCTATCCACTACTCATCTCCTTTCATGTATGGCTACACATATTTAGGCAGTAGCCATTTTCACAATGAAAGAAGAAGTCTCAAAAGATTCTTTGTCTCCCTGGCCATTAATATTTTGACGCGTGTCGACTGGTAGTTTGCTACTTTAGTTACAACAAGCCATGGTTAAAATTTTCGATTATTATATCCCGTGATGCAGTAGGGACCGAAGAAGGAAGCATGGAGTTGATCGGTTAAGTAAAAGTTTTGAAAACGCTTAGGCTTTATTGTGTCAAGATTTATTATGTCAGGATTTATTCCGTCTGTTCATATTATTTCCGCGTAACTTCTTCCTTCGCCACGTCCATCCTTATTTTATACTTGCTCTGCATTCCTTTTTATCGATCTGCCTCTAAATTCGGCAGAGATTAAAGAACCAGAGAGAAAATGTAGGCTGTTGCCGCAAGCACGCCCATGGTTTTTCTTCATATGGACGGATTCCACCTTTGTCAGATTAAGCTATTTTTCTGTCAAAGTTGTTCCTTTTCTTATAATTTGATAGCTGAAGTACAAGCACAAAATAACTTTTGCCAAATATCTGTTGTTGCTGCAATTTGGAAATTACTTCGGCTTATATTTAAGCAACTCGAACCTAACCCCGTAATTTCCATGCCTTTTTTTTCACGTTTTTATCAATTGTTTTTAAATGTGTATAAAACAATAATCGAACTCAGAAATATTTCTGTTTTTATCAATTGATATAAAACAATGGAATCATATCTCTGTTTTTATCAATTCATTTAAAACGTAATAATTGATATAATATAAAACAATGGAATCATATTTCTGTTTTGGCTATTTTTATCAATAAGTTTTTATTCCATATTTATGTTTTGGCTATTTTTATCAATTAGTTTTTATTTCTGAGTTCATTTATTTATTGTTTTATATTATATCAATTATTACGTTTTATATCAATTGATAAAAACAGAGATACGAGTTCGCTATTGTTTTTATTTCTGAGTCCATTCATTTATTTTGTAGGTGAGTTTTGCACCATGAAGATAATTGTGCTTTTGATTGCAATAATTTGAACGATTGTTGGTTTCATAAATGAGTTACGGCATAATTCCCTGAATTATAAAGCACGAATTGATTAAAAATACATGATAGCTAAACAAATAATTCAATTAAGAAATTTATTTAAAAATGTATTTTAGTTCAAATGTTATTTATTCAAATGTATTTACGGAAAATGGATGAAAAAAAATCAAAGTTCTCGTTTCTGCATTTTGCAATGCAGAAATTGGAAATCGGGAAATAAGATTACAAAAATGAGCCAAAGACTTTTTTGATTTCCGCATTGAGAAATCGGAAATCAGAACAATACACTTGGGAGAAAAAATGGTATGAGTTTTTTAATTTCAGATCTTTGTTTTGTTTGAATCTCAGTTTGAATTCAGTAGTATCGATCAATGAAATACCAATAGAAAATACACCGAAATCAAATCAATGAGAACAATAAATTTAAACAACAAAGAAAAAAGAACATACTATGTTCTTGAACGTGATTAAATGAACAAAAAACAATGGAATAAAAAAATTATAGTAATATATACGCATATTTAATAAATCAATTTAATGGGTGGTCCAAGTAAATTATTTAATTGGTAACATTAATATATCATGCACTTTTGGAAACCATTTAACATGTAAATATTTACATAGTAATAAAGTATAAAGCATGAATTGATTAAAATGCATGATAGCTAAACAAATAATATTAAAATACATTTTAATTAAGAAATTTATTTAAAAATGTATTTTAGTTTAAATGT
The DNA here is from genome assembly GCA_001517045.1 of Pseudotsuga menziesii. Lineage (NCBI taxonomy): Eukaryota > Viridiplantae > Streptophyta > Pinopsida > Pinales > Pinaceae > Pseudotsuga > Pseudotsuga menziesii. Next base: position 35,888 of record LPNX010160195.1, on the reverse strand, counting down.
TATTCAAATGTATCTACGGAAAGTGGATGAAAAAAAATAAATGTCCCCATTTCCACATTCCGCAATGCGGAAATCGAAAATCAAGAAATAAGAAAATAAAAAATGAGACAAAGACTTTTCCGATTTCTAGATTCAAAAATCCGAAATCAGAACAACACACTTGGGAGAAAAAATGGTATGAGTTTTTTAATTTCGGATCTTGGTTTTGTTTGAACCTCAGTTTGAATTAGGTAATATTGATTAATGAAATAACAATAGAAAATACACTGAAATCAAATCATGAGAACAATAAATTTAAACAACAAAGAAAAAAGAACATATTATGTTTTCTAATGTGATTAAATGAACAAAAAACAATGGAATACAAATAAATTATAGTAACAAATACAGGTATTTAATAAATCAATTTATTAAATACGATTTCATAAATTCATTTAAATGAAAAATATATTATTATTTTATTTTTGTAATTATAAATTAATTTAAATTGAAAAAATATTATTACAATAAATTTGAATGATTGTTGGTTTCATACATGATTTATGACAAAATTCCCTGATTTGTAAGCAAAATTCCAATTTGAGCAAGTTCAAGTCTGAAAGTTATTAGGTTGTCCTCCTATAATTTAAACAGTTTTCCAACCAACTGTTTCTTTCAACTATAGCTCAACTAAAGAGTTGGCATGAATAAAAGCACTGAAACATAAGGCATATTTTGCATTGGGTGATCTTCACTCATACAACCCAGGAAACACTCTATTGTACCCAAAATTTCCTATTCATCTAAGTTCCATAAAACACACTTTGCATTGAGTGATATTCACCAATAGATCCAAAGAAATGCTCAATTGTAAGCATAATTCCAATTCGAGCAAGTTCAGTTCTGAAATTTATTACCTTGTCCTCCTATAATTTAAACATTTTTCCAACCAATTGTTTCTTTCAGATCCAGCTCAACTAATGAGTCTCATCTTGAGAACTCTCATTTCTTATAGATTTTAATCTAGAATCGCTTACCAATCACCACTACTGGGGAGAACATAACATTATACAAAAATGACAAACTTTCCATAATCCACAACCTATAAATATGTAAGCCATTACTTGAAAATACAGGATTCTAAGTTCCAACATTCCACTCATCATTTGTACTCATTTTTCACATTATTTCCAACTAATTTTGCTCCTGATCCTAAGATTTTGATTTCTTTAAATGATTTGCCATTACAGGTCAACTTTAGCTCAGATCGAGCACTTTTACCCATATCTTTTGATACGAGATATCTTTAACTATTCAACTGGATGCTAGAAAAAAATTCCTATGAGTATTTAATAGCATTATATAGAGTTTAGCTCCTATCTACAGATCACGAAACCCTCTATCAATGCTAACATAATTCAGGGATTCTTCTACAGTGAGACAACAATCTTCAAAAACTAAAGAAGGAACTGCAATTGCAACTTCTTTGGTGCTAAAGCGAAGTTCCCAATATAGCACGTATTAACCAGGTATTGTAGTTGTGTCGACATAACTTGTATACTCCATCAATTGGGCTTTGAATGGCACCAGATGCTTAGCAGATTTCTCTACTGCACTATGAAGCTCTACTTCATCCATTTTGTCTGAGTCTATACTCAGCATAACATTTTGTCTACCTTCAAAGATTGTTGATTTCCTATTTCCAATTTCTAATTATTAGGTATCGAAAATTGGAATTTCAAGTTTTTGTTAAGGTTATTTGGGGTATCCGCTATTTCTGATTTCTGATATTTTGGATATCGAAAACCGGAGACTCAGGTTTTTGTTGAAATAATTTGTTGGCTTCCCGATTTTCAATTCCCGATATTTCAAATATCGGAAATCGGGAATCGAGCATATTATTTCACTATGACTTACAACCAATATCCCAAATCAGTTTCAGTCTGTTTTTATCAATCTGTTTTTTTTAAGTTAATTTTTTTTATTGTTTTTATTTCAGTCAGTTTTTATCAATTGTTTTATATTATACCAATTATTACGTTTTATATCAATGGATAAAAACAGAGATTGATATAAGGAATCAATTGATATAAAACCATAAGGAATCATATAATGTGTATAACGAATCATATAATGTATATACAACAATAATATCAATTATTACATTTTTTTATCAAAAATAACGAACTCGGCTCGGTTTATTGTTTCTTTAAAGCAATTTACCTCTTGGTATTTTGGAAACTGAAAAGTGAAATCTATCCAATTTGGGATCCGAGGATGGATTGAAATGCATTAATTGATTTAAGAGGTGAAATTTAACTTAAATGAAATATTTTTTCAATATAAATTCATTTTAATTTTGGATTTGTAAAGAACGATAAGGATCTAGTTTATAGAACCGTAACTTTCTTCAAATTTGATTGACACCTCATTTATATATTATTTAATTGCTTGAATTAATAAAAATATTTGATTATAATACATAGAATTCACTATAAATTAAATTGTCTGTTTCTAAAAAAAAAAAATATTTTTATAATTTACTTAACACTATTATGCAAATTTTTGCTTTGTGTCATTTTAATTTGTCATCATTTGTTTCTAAAAGAATATAAAATACTTTTATAATTTGCTTAACACTATTTTTCAAATAGAAAAAAAAGAAATTGAATCTTAGCTTTGTGTAATTTTAACTTGTTATCATCACTAGGAATATAAGTAAGAGATTCGAGGTTTACTAATTTTTGGAATAGAAAAAAAATAAATTGAATATTGGCTTTGAGTAATTTTAACTTGTTATCATCAATATATATGAGTAAGGGATTCGAGGTTTATTAATATAAGTAAGAGATTCAAGGTTTATTAGATTTTCTGATTTGTTCTAAAAGGTGTATATATATNTATCATCAATATATATGAGTAAGGGATTCGAGGTTTATTAATATAAGTAAGAGATTCAAGGTTTATTAGATTTTCTGATTTGTTCTAAAAGGTGTATATATATATATATATATAGAGAGAGAGAGAGAGCTAGAGAGAGAGAGCTAGAGAGAAGCTTGTACATTAGAATAATACAAAATCAAAGCTGATTTTGAGTTCAAAAATAGCATTTCCATTAGACAAAAATGATCCAAGAAAAGACAGGAATCCTTGTGGAGTATTTCATAGAGTTAGAAGTATAGATTTGGAAAAATAAATATAAAATAAAAACTGTTTTACAAAATATAATTACTGCATTGTAATGAAAAGTGTGTTGGCTTTAAGTTTCATCTTGATCCTTGTCGTCCTGCTGCGATGTTTGATTCCCCAGGTCCATATATTCAATTAGCTTGTAGAAAATGTTTTCTTCTTTGAACTCCCCTCGTGCTAAGCCTAATGACATTTGGAAATATGAAGCTGCAGATTTATAGACATTTTCTTCTTTTTTGAACTCCCTTGGTGCTAAGCCTAATGACATTTGGAAATTTGAAGCTGCACATTGAGAGCCTTGAATTAGATTGTTAACCATAAGCTTGAGGTGCGAGCATTCAACTTCCAAAGCTTGAATTTGTCTTCAAAAATATGAAGCTGAAGCATTTGGAGAAAAAAATGGGCTCAAAACTTAGCATGCAGGGCACTGTGACAAAGGATTCACCACCAGGATGGTGACTCAGTGTTCTCGTGTGTTTGTAAAACATATTTTGTACTACATCTTTTTAGATTTGGAATGTAATATCCATGAATTTAGTATTTTCTGAGTCATGCTGAAAGAATTCAGTGTGTTTTCCCCCTTTTCGATGTATTCAAATTTCACACTCCAGATTCTTTTAATGCAATAAACGGAAGGAATTTTTGGCTCTACCCTTTGCTGATTTATATTTGTATTTATGAGAAAATATTGTGAAAGTATTACTGCTTACTGTGTTTATAAATTTGATGAGTTCACTCTTAGATCGATAAAGGGATCTATTATGTCAATCTAAGTTTCATACATGTTTATTTCATTTCATTTGGTTTGCTTAAACTACTGTGATGTTCTTCAATTGCCCAAATATGTTTTCCCTTCTTGGATATGTGAATGGATGGACTTCCACCCTCTCTGAAGTCTACAGATCTAAGTAGTTATACATCTTATATTGTATTAGTCTTTAGACCATCACTCTCTCTGACAAGTATTGTTCTTAAAATTCTTCTACATCTTCCATTAAAATCAATTATGTGTCTCATAGTTCTGGAAAAAGACACCCATCGGATAAGGAAGTTCTATGTCATATTCTAGATTTGTTTTGAACTCTGCTCTGTTTACCAACATTTTATGTTTCTGAGTTTTACATTTCCTATTTTCTTTTCCCAAATCAGATAAATAGTTAAATCTCAAAACAACATAGGCATTTTGGAGGAGATAGTGGGAAATGCCTTCTGGGGTTGAAAAAGGATAACCCCTTTGGTCCAATAACCAAATTGAGACCTAAATAGGATTGTGGATTGCTTGACATCATTCCTTTCCCAAGGGTAATATCTTGGGGGATAACACTATGTTATATCATGTTTTTACAAAACAAGACTGAAAGCTATGATAATTCATGGAAGACTAAAATTCTTATAATGTTTGAGCATCTGTCCATTTTCAAAATATGAAATGAATAAAATATCTGCTAAATTTGTCCTATGTATTATGTTTTTCACAGCATAAACAAAAGTTGAAATTTTAGTCTCTTGTGATTGATTTTAGGTCCATATACTGCAGCAAAGTATTCACCTTGTGAAAATTTTAAGTATTAGTTGCAGGTTTAGAAACTGGTCAAAGTAGTTGTAAACAATTGGAAAAATTCATAACCTATTTGAATTGATATGATCATATTAGTCAGACAACCGGCAGTGTGCAAATTTAACAAGGTTCAAAATATTCTGTTGGAAACTCAAAGTGTAAATGAAACACAACAAAATCAATATAAGCAAAAAAAGGCAAATAGTAAGAAATAGTGGTTACCTGAAGGCTTGTTTATACGTGGAAAGCAAAGGCGGTGCAGCAGCGAATGCGGTAAATCAAATATTGTAAGAATATCTTGGAGATTTCCATAAGATGAGAAAAAATGAAGATATATCCCCATGTTTATCTCAAATGACAAACTGAAGGCATTTTTGGCTCTGTCCTTTGCTGAATTATATTTGTATATGTGAGAAAAGATTACGAAAGTATTATTGCTTATTGTGTTTAGAAATTTGATGAGCTCACTCTTCGATCGATAAAGGGAGCTATTATGTCATTCTGAGTTTCATACATGTTTATTTCATTTCATTTAGTTTTCTTAAACTATTGTGATGTTCTTCAATTGCCCAAATATGTTCTCCCTTCTTGGATGTGTGAATGGATGGACTTCCACCCTCTCTGAAGTCTACATATCTGAGCAGTTATACATCTTATATTGTATGAGTATCTAGACCATCACTCTCTTTGATAATGTATTATTCTTAAAATTCTTCCGCACCTTCCATTAAAATCAATTATGTGTCTCATAGTTCTCGAAAAAGACACCCATAGGATAAGGAATTTCTATGTCATATTCTAGATTTGTTTTGAACTCTGCTATGTTTTCCAACATTTTATGTTTCTAAGTTTTACATTTCCTATTTTCTTTTCCCAAATCAGATAAATAGTTAATTCTCAAAACAACATAGGCATTTCGGAGCAGACAGTGAGCAATGCCTTCTGGGGTTGAAAAATGATAACACCTTTGGTCCAATAACCAGCTTGAGACCTAAAGAGGATTGTGGATTCCCTAGCATCATTCCTTTCCCAAGGTTAATATATTGGGGGATAACACTTTGTTATATCATGTTTTAAAAAAAAAGAATGAAAGCTATGATAATTCATGGAAGGCTAAAATTCTTGTAATGTTTGAGCATTTGTTCATTTTCAAAATATGAAATGAATAAAATATCTGCTAAATCTGTCCTATGTATTATGTTTTTCAAAGCATAAACTACAGTTGAAATTTTAGTCTCTTATGATTGATTTTAGGTCCATATACTGCAACAAAGTATTCACTTTGTGAAAATTTTAAGTACTAGTTGCAGGTTTAGAAACTGATCAAAGTAGTTGTAAACAACTGGAAAATTTCATAACCTATTTGAACTGATATGATCATATTAGTCAGACCACCAGCAGTGCGCAAATTTAACAAGGTGCGAAATCTTCTGATGGAAACTCGAAGTGTAAATGAAACACAACAAAATCAATATAAACAAAACAAAGGCAAATAGTAAGAAATAGTGGTTACCTGAAGGCCTGTTTATATGTGGAAAGCAAAGGCAGTGCAACAACAAATGTGGTAAATCAAATATTGTAAGAAGATCTTGGAGATCATCATAATATGAGCAAAAATGAAGATATAGCACCATGTTTATCTCAAATGACAAACTGAAGGCATTTTTGGCTCTGCCCTTTACTGATTTATATTTGTATTTGTCAGAAAATATTGTGAAAGTATTACTGCTTACTGTGCTTAGAAATTTGATGAGTTCACTCTTAGATCAATTAAGGGAGCTATTATGTCATTCTGAGTTTCATACATGTTTATTTCATTTCATTTGGTTTTCCTAAACTACTGTGATGTTCTTCAATTGCCCAAATATCTTTTCCCTTCTTGGATATGTGAATGGATGGATTTCTACCCTCTCTGAAGTCTACAGATATGAGCAGTTATACATCTTATATTGTATTAGTATTTAGATCATCACTCTCTCTGACAATGTATTTTTCTTAAAATTCTTTTGCATCTTCCATTAAAATCAATTATGTGTCTCATAGTTCTGGAAAAAGACACCCATCGGATAAGGAAGTTCTATTCATATTCTAGATTTGTTTTGAAATCTACTTGTTTGCCAATATTTTATGTTTCTGAGTTTTACATTTCCCATTTTATTTTCCCAAATCATATAAATAATTAATTCTCAAAACAACATAGGCATTTCGGAGGAGACAGTGGGAAATGGCTTCTGGGGTTGAAAAAGGCTAACCCCTTTGGTCCAAAACTAGCCTGAGACCTAAAGAGGATTATAGATTCTTTGGCATCATTCCTTTCAAAAGGGGAATATCTTGGGGATAACACTCTGTTATATCATTTTTTTACAAAACAAGAATGAAAGCTATGATAATTCATGGAAGACTAAAATTCTTGTAATTTTTTAGCATTTGTCCATTTTCAGAATATGAAATGAATAAAATATCTGCTAAATCTGTCATATGTATTATGTTTTTCATGGAATAAACTACAGTTGAAATTTTAGTCTCTTATGATTGATTTTAGGTCCATATACTACAGCAAAGTATTCACCTTGTGAAAATTTTAAGTATTAGTTCTAGGTTTAGAAACTGCTCAAAGTAGTTGTAAACAATTGGAAAATTTCATAACCTTGTGAAAGCTGTAAGTATCAGTTGGAGGTTTAGAAAGAAAGCTTATGTTTTTGGATTGGGTTGTTATACTATGGCAATACCATGTTCCTAATAAGGAATTGGTACCTTTTTTTAATATAAATTTATACAAACCTATTATATTTAAAGAATATATCTAACATTAATTTCATGGAAGCTGCTCAATGTAGTTGTAAACATTTGGAAAATTTTATAACCTATATAAATTTTAAACTGATATCATCATATTAGTCAGGAATCCAATAATGTGCATTGGCATGCTTGTTTTAGCTCAGGTCCATATACTGTAACTAGTGATTCACCTTGTGAAAATGTAAGTTTCAGTTGGAGGTTTAGAAAGAAAGTGTTTTACTATTTTTATTTTGTTTTGTCGTGTTTGATGATTGGTCTGCTCTCTAGGCATTTTTTGTTTGGTCTAAGAGAGTTCGTAGATAAATTATATATTACTGAATAAATTCTTTTGTACAGCCATGGGATGATGAATCTGTGGAAGAGTGCTCTCCCAATATGGAAACATTCAAGTACACAAGTTTTTTATTGGCAACTGCTACTGGCAAGGTGGGAAAAGGAGAGGAACCAAGTGGAAGTGTGAATCCGGTTGAAAAAAATAAAATACCAACATACACAATAGGTGCCATGACCCCTTGCTCAAGGCCTTACGCTTTCTTGGGGAAAGAAATTGTGAGATACCTGGAACATGATATCAGTGATCACCCATATAAGCAGTGGATTGAAACATACTCTTATGAAAATAGTGAGGTTATTTTTACAGCTCAGGCATTATCTTTTTGCAGCAACCTGCTTGCCTCTGTTTTGGGAACTTGTATATTTTGCATGATTATCAAAGAAAATAAAATAATTGCACGTTTTGACTGATTCAAGTTGTGTTTGAAGCAAGCATCAACATCACGAATGGAAAGGTTTCTTGACAAACTGGCTAATTCTCTAACTAGAGAAGAGCTTGAGGTGTTGGGGAGGTTGTATTATCATGACTTAAAACTAGAAAGAGAATTCTTTTTAGCTCAACCTCTGTATCAGAAAACTTTAGTTCCACTGTTGAAACTGAGTAATTCAGCCAACCGCCAATATAACATTGTCTCAGATTTTGAGTTATCTTGTACTGTCTTAGATTTCTCGGCAGTATTATTAGAAATTGCAATATTGACAACTCTTAAAGTTGAGCAAAATGGTGTTGAAAACTTAGATGATTGCAAGTCATCAATGGATTTGAGAAACACTTGGGATGCACTTCATCAATGCTAATTTGCAGAGAAACCTGGAAAAGAATTCGTCTGGATTATATGCTTAGTAAATCTTTAAAAATTCTCTAAAAGATACTGCTTGTATTTCTTGTTTTTTCATACTTGTAAGAAACTGCAAAAGAATTGATTTTTCTACTTCCTTTGAGTAATGCTGTAAGAAATTTAGAGATTTAAGAAAAGCATTACCCATTTCATCGTTTCTGTCTTCCTGGTCACTTATTTTCCAGTCTGTTAACACTAAAGTGAACCAACGCGTGGCGAGATCTTATTTTCTAGGGGGACTACGAATATTCAGAGACAATGTCTCCATAGAGAACACCCCAAAATTTTCGATTTCCTATTTTCAATTTCTGATTTTCGGGTATCTAAAACCAAAAATTCAAGTTTTTGTTAAGATTATTTGGGGTAGCCCAATTTCAGAGATTTCTGATTTCCTATTTTCTATTTCCGATTTTTGAGTATCGGAAACCGGAAATTCCTTTTTTTGTTAAGTTTATTTGGGGTATCTCCGATTTTCGATTTCTGATATTTCAGATATCAAAAACCGAAGACTCAGGTATTTGTTGAAATAATTTGTTGGCTTCCCTATTTTCAATTCCCAATATTTCGGAAATAGGGAAGCCAACAAATTATTTCAACAAAAACCTAAGTCTCCAATTTTCGATATCCGAAATATCGGAAATAGGAAATAGCAGATACCCCAAATAACCTTAACAAAAACTTGAATTTTCGGTTTACGATACCAGCAGTTCAGAAATCAGAAATAGGAAATCGACAATATTTAGGGTAGAAAAAATGTTGTGATGAGTATAGAGTCAGACAAAACGGATGAAGTAGAGCTTCACAGTGCGGTAGAGAATTCTGCTAAGCATCTGGAGCCATTAGAAGCCCAATTGATGGAGTATACAAGGTATTCTGAGACAACTACAATACCTGGTCAATACGTGTTATATTGGGAACCTTACTTCAACAAAAAAGCAGTTGCAATTGCAGTTCCTTCTTTAGTTTTTGAAGATTGTTGTCTCACTGTGTAAGAATCCCTGAATTGTGTTTATCGGCAAGGAAGAGCGGCTGGTAATTCCATTGGTCCTCTAGAAATTAGAGTAGTAAAAGAGGGAATGTTCGAGCAATTGATGGATTATAATTCACTAGAGGGGAATCCATGAGTCAATACAAAGCTCCTAGAGGCATTAAAATCAATCTCATTGTTGAGCTCCTAAACCCCAGGGTCGTGCATTTCTACTTCAGTCCAAAGCCCCCACAATGGGCTCCAACATGCAAAAATTGGGCATAACATCAATTTAATTATGTGATTGGGCCTAACATCAATTTAATAATGTGATTAGAAAAATGTTCACGGCTTGAACTTACATATGTAACTATCGAGGTTAGTTATGATATAATGAAGAAATGGACTGTGTTGTTTCTGGAGATTATATAACCGTACCCTCTATCTCAATTTTCAAATAAATATAAATGCAATCTCATTCATCTTCCCTGGAGCTTTTATTTTATGTTTCTATTGGTTTGTAAGTTGATTTGTATTTTTTCCCTATTAGATATATAATTTTTTATTGATTTTTGTAAGTGGTTAGTTACTCAGAAAAGAATATGAACAGACATAATAAAGCCCGTTCCTTTATATGTTTGGGGAATCGCACTATTTTTTGGAAATCGAATGGTTTAGAGATCCTCTAGATGAAGCGATTCCTCAAATGCATCATCACTATAAACATTATGTAATAATATCCACAAAACAAATAACAACATTGACATGTCAGATGTTTGAAATAATTGTTGAAGTTGTCCGTTGTTAAAAACAAATAACAACATTGACATATCGGATGTTTGAAATAATTGTTGAAGTTTCCCGTTGTTAATTAATTAGGTCATATTTAGGGTAAAAGATATAAAAAAATATGCCATTTTTAATTTTTATGGTTAAGTGTATATAATGTTTATGATAAAGTAGATATGATTTTTTTAACAAGTCCGTTTTTTTATTGTTTTTAATTTTGTCTTACGTTTTCTTAATGAATATAATTTTTATTCTTCATTAAAAAATATGTAAAAATGTATTTATAAGAACATAAAATTGCCAATCTATCCCATGAAGAATTGCTAGGTCCTCAAATGATTGTTCATAGTTACGGTAGAAATGCCATGATCATTCTGTTCATATATAATTTCTGATAAGATATAATTTCTTTTAAGAGTATTTTACACTCTGAATAATTGACAGATTTATGTTGAAATGCTTTATGTTCATATAATTTTGTTTTTTGGGTTTCATACTAATTGTTTCTTGATTTTCATAGTTATTACAGTAATGAATATTATTTTTATTATTTTTTATAAAAGCATATTTTTGTAATTTTTTAATAAAAAATATATTCACCATTTTAAATTTTTATTAACCAATCAACTCCATGTTGCCTTATTTGATCCATCCCGGATCACGGGATCACTTATGAACATCAGTTTTAAAACAAATCTTTAATATTTTTTTTTTTGTAAATAAAAACATTATATTACATCAATTGGAAACCATTACAGAGTAGAAAAACAAAGCCATTCTAACATTCCTCTAGTAGGGAGATACCCCACTCAGAGCTGGGCACGCACCATAGAGGCCAAAAAGACTCAGACATACTGAAATTTCTGACTCAAAATGGGCACGCAGGCCCGACCTTCCACAACATAGCTACTAAGAACCTTGAGCCTACCTTCCAAAATGTAGAAACTAAATCTTGAGACAGGGTTGACAGACACAGAGATCTGGGCTGCAAGAGACGACCAGTTACGGACCAAACATTGGAAAAAACTTTAAACGAATGGGCAGGACAAATTACCATGCTTCGAAAGAGCCAATATACCCATACCATCACTCCTGCTTCTGAAAGGCCGAGGGAAAACAAGACCCAAAAGGATGAGCTGGAGCCGGGGGCACACCAGGAGGATCCAGAGCCACCAAAGAGGGAGATAAGATCCTCCGTTTCTTCTTACCGCACTGGCCGCAACACTCCCTCGGGTGGGCCACCTCATCAGAACCCTTTCCTCCCACGTAGAAAGAGATACCCAGGTGAGAGGCTACAACATCAACCTTCTGGTGGATGAGCTGACTTTCTCCATTATGCTGCTTCCACTCCCTCACTGGTTCCTCATCCCCTGCCATCTTTGCTTCCCACTCTATGTAAGAATGGCCAACTAACTTCATGTTCACCCAATATTGCATGAGAAAGAGGTCATATGCCACAACATGACCCGCAGTGGAGCCAGGATCCAAGACCCAGTCCGCCACTTCTTGATGGAGTTCTTCCTTGGCCATGTTTTTCACTGTAGTCCATAGGTCCTCGACCTTACCCTCCACCTCCTGATGGATATTCAAAGGAATGTTTTCTTTGAAAAATTCAGCCTCCTCTTGATCCTCGAGTTGAGCTCTCGTCGCCCTACGGGCCGGTCTTGCAACACTCTACGCAGATGAGGAATCACCACGGGCCTTACCCTTAACCAACTACCCATACGGGGCCATTTCCAGTAGGAGAGAATTATGAGCAAGGGCACAGGGAGAAAAGAGCACCGAGAGCCCACGGGGACTTCACTTAGTGAACCTCTCACATAGCACGTACGATCATGGGATATTAAAGAATACCCTTAATTTCTAGAGATATTGACCCAAACTCTTGTTGTTGAAACTCCCTCCTAATACTTAAAACCTCCTCCCCACCCCCTTTTATACCTTAATCCATATAAAACAAACTACCCACCCCCACCTTAAACCCCTCATCCCCCCAATACCTGCAATATATTGGTTCAATTTTTGATAATTTTAAAACCCACAATATGAACTAACGTGATAGGATATTGGTCAACAAGTGAAGACCCCGTGCGAGAGCCACACCCAGACCAGATCAGAGGGTCACGGAAGAAACCAGAGGAGCCGAAAGGCAAGGCGCAAGGTTGAACGATGATAACAGTTCATCCAGCATGGCAAGAAATAAGAAGGAAGAGGAAGAATCATTACTTTATCTGGCTTGTACCAGGACGATGTCATTGAATTGGAGCGGACCACCTCCCTCATACTGATCAGCATGGTGGAAGCTCTAACTAAAAGGATGGCCTTGTCAAGTCGACCATCCCGCCTTACCCTGTCCATCTTTTCACCTGCGTTTTCGAGGAGAAAAATAATGGCCAAGGACAACCACGTATGCAATCGATCAATTGCCTCATTAAAAATCGCCTTCATCGTGTTGTCGGTCCATCATGGTGTGCTCGCACCGTCTATCACCTATCCTCACCACATCGTTTAGGCGTGTCAACTACGAACTGCCTGTGAGATCCTGCACCGCCAATTGTCGACAATTATGAACCCATTCATTAGCATCAAAGGACCCAAGCGGGCCCCATTGAAATGCCAACTCCCCCTTGACCCCTGCGTTCGCAAGAAGATTCGCCACCTTGTTGGCGTCACGTCTAATGTGGCTAAACGAGACCACAGGATGGGCATGGATCAGGCCCCATAGTTTGTCCAAACGGCTGGCCAGCCACTAGTTGGTCGACACTTGGCCGCTGATTATGCCGTGCGCTAACCGTCTAGCCATATGAACCAAGATACGAGAGTCACCTTCTATTATTGTCGGGAAGCTATTGTTGTGCACCAGATAGTGCAAGCCTTGGAGCATCCCCTCAAGCTTGGCGGAGTTGTTGGAATCTTGGCCGATGCCCCCCAAAAAAACAAAAATAATCCTTCCTAGTGAATCTCTACAAAGGCCACCAAATCCGGTAGCACCTAGGTTCCCCCTGGAGGCCCCATCAAAATTAAGCTTGAAAACCATGGGAGGAAGAGGAGACCAAGACTTTGGGTTAGACGACTAAAGGATCTTGTCACGCATGTGGAGCCCTTCCAACTGAGTTTTGTCCAGATCCCAAAATTCACCGACATGGATCTCGTCTACAGGTATTAGCTTATCTTCATCATGACATTGCATGCTTTTGATGGAGGAGAGAAGGTTTTCCTGCATCATTTGCCAGATCTGGTTGGGGCTGGAGCGTTTATCCCAGAAGATACGGTCGTTCCTTTCATTCCAAATGCACCACATGATCATACCAGGTAAGACATTCCATAACATCTTGATAATTCTATTTTTGAATGTCTTTTGGTTCTATTCCACCAAATTTCTTGCTGGCTGGGCTCTTTGCCTGTCACTTCTCCTGAAACCCATCGCCCCGTTATCCCAAATGACCGCAGCAAACGGGCAACTATCCAGAAGATGGTTTGTGGTTTCCTCCACCTGAGAGCATAAACAGCATTGAGAAGGGCCCTGGATTCCATGCCTCCTGAGGTTTTCACCTGTGAGAATGTGACCTTTGACAGTCAGCCACGCAAAGGTGGCAACCTTAGGCCATAAGTTTAAATTCCAGAGCTTCTTCCATGTTTCCCCGTCCTTGGTGCGATTCCCAATTCGAATGTTGTATGCCTCCTTAATATTAAACACTCCTTTTTCCAAATACCCCCATCTCAACACATCGTGTCCCTCCGTGGGTGTAATGCTCCACCTTCGCATTTCCTCTTGAAAATCCTCCCAGTCTTCCTCTTCAATTTGGTCAGGTTTGTTCATGAAAATCCAACGCCGCCGCTCATTAGGGAGTTGTTCTTGCCAGAAGTGGTGGACCAGATAGCGACCCTCCACCCTAGCCCATCCCTGAATTGGGGCCCATCTTGGGTTTTCACTTAGCCGAGGGAGTTGATTCCATGAATCCTCCCAGAACTGCGCATTCCTTCCATCACGTATCTCCGAAAATCTGTGCTTTTGGACCAATTACCTTCCACCTTTCACCTTTGTCCATATAGGGGATCCTTGTTGCTCTTTGTTGAAGCGAATTAACTGAGGTGGGGGCCTGTCATGGCCATATTTTGAGTGCCACAAGTGAGCCCAAGGTTCAGTAGTATGGGAGACCCAACACCACCAGACTTTCACCCCCTGGACTTTGGCCATAATTTATGGATCCCTCAGGCCCAACCCCCCCTTCAATTTTGGTTGGCATATGCTGTCCCAGCTAACCAAGGAAAATTTAGCTTTATCCTCTCTGCCTCCCCATAGGAAGATGCGTTGGATGTACCGAATCTCGTGAAGAATGGACTTTGGAGCCGAAAGGACAAAGAACAGATATATAGGCATTGCTTGTAAGACCAATTTAATTAGGACCAGCCTACTGGGTAAGTTCAGGGGTCTAAGAGTCCAGTTAGTGAGTTTTTTTTTCATCCTGTCAAGGAGTTCTAGCTAGGACGTACTCTTCAATTTGGGTGGGCTTAGAGGGACTCCTAAGTATTTTGAAGGAAAAGATCCTTTTGAGAAACCCAAGATACGAAGAATGTTCCTTCGGGAGGCAGGGGCAGTATTGAGAAAAAAGACTTGGGATTTGGCCTGGTTAACAGCGAGACTAGAAGCTTTGGCAAATAGATTCAGACATGATTTGAAGCTTCATGCTTCTTGGAATGAAGGGTTCCCCATGAGCATAGTATCATCTATGAACTGTTGGTGGGTTTGTGCCTCCATGGAGTCCGTCAGATGAATGCCCCGAAGCTCACCACAATCCGCCTTAGACTGCAGGAGACGACTCAGACCTTCGGCCATAAGGATGAAGAGAAAATGGGAGAGGCGGTCTCCCTTCCTGAGACCTCTAGATGATTGAAAGGAACAAGTCGGGGTTTCATTCAGGAGAATGCTGAAGAAAGGGGTGGAGATGAGCCCCATGACCCAATCCACCCAGTCCTGGTAGAACCCATAGGCTGCCAACATTCTGCGGATGTAATCCCAATTTAGTTTATCATAAGACTTAGAAATATCCAGTTTGATCAGCATAGTAGGATGTCTCGAACTTTGTAGGGAATGCAAGAATTCCTGAACTAGGATAACCCCATCCAGGATTTGTTGCCCTTCAACAAAACTCGATTGCTCCGGACAGATCAGAGAGGGGAGGAGAGCCTTCAGACGGTTGGCAATGACTTTGGAGATGATTTTGTAGACCACATTGCATAGGGCTATAGGCCTGAACTACTCTGGGCGATATACCCCTGTCTCCTTAGGAATGAGAGAAAGGAACATTGCATTGAAAGCTCTTAGCACCTCCTTTTTTTTCCTCGATTCCTCCACAATTTCCACCACCTCCTCCTTAACCATATCCCAGAAATAGTGGAAGAAGTTGGAGGTAAACCAATCTGGACTAGGGGCTTTTCCCAGGGCCATCTAATTTACTGCCTCTTCAACTTCTTGCAGAGTTATCAGTTTGACAATCACCTCATTATCTTCTCTAGTGATCGAGGGGGGAATTAGCCGCGTAATTTGAGCTATATCTCTTTCCCTGTCCTGGAGGTCTTCGTTGAGGATCTCTGTGAAATAGTGGTTGAGTTCCTCCACAATTTTGCAGCGTGTTTCTATTCAGCCCCCTTCCATCTTTTTAAGTTTCAAAATTATCGAGGAGTTTCTATCCTGAATGACCGAATTATGGAAGAACTTGGTGTTTTTTTCCCCATCCTGCAACCATTTGACTTTAGATTTTTGTTTCCAGTATATGCCTTCCTGTTTTTCCCGTTCCTCCAACTTCCCCCATAAATCCTTTTCTTTCTTCTGCATGTCCTCGTCCCATCCTTCTGTCATTCCTTTCTAAATGAGTTGATCCAAGTCAGCGATTAGTCTTTTCTTGTCCTTAAAAATGTTGCCAAACTCCTCCTTGTTCCAGGTATGGATTCTAGATTTGAGAGATTTGAGTTTCTGTTGGAAACAGTACATGGTTGTGCCTGATGGGGGAACCAACTCCTGCCACCACTGATGCACAAGATCTTTGAAGTCTTTATGCTCCATCCAGAATTTTTCAAACCGAAAGGGTTTCCCCGTCGTGGAGCATGACCAATCCCAACGAAGGAAAATGGGCCAGTGGTCAGATCTTGCCGCCGGGAGCACCTCAGTCATAATTTCTCCCATGCCAATGAGAAGGGGCTCCGAGACCAAAAATATGTCTAAGCGAGATGCAAACAAGTGTTCGCCCCCCCACTTATTGTTCCATGTATACCAGCCATTACTAGTTTCCATGTCCACGAAGGTGCTGCGAGCCTGGAAGGCCCCGAAAACCTCTTGAAATCTGTCCAAAGATCTTCGACCTCCCTTTTATTGCCAAGGTTGGTGATGAGGTTAAAATTCCCTCCCATTGCCCATCGAACTCCCTTTGCTTGACTGTTGGTCCATTCTAAGAAGTCGAGGAAGGCATGCTTTTCAGGGAAGCTACTAGGGCCATAGGTGTTCACCAGAGTGCCCTTCACCCCTGATACAAGGTGGTGGAAATTTGCTATGAGGGAAAACTTATTAGCTCTCCAATTTGTGAGCTCCACCACCTGGGGGGTCCAAAGGATTGTTATGCCCCTTGACTGCCCAGCCGCATCCAGGGCCATCACCTGGTAGCCTTTCCATATTTTACTGCTAATTTTATCCATGCCTTCAGAACTGCATTTCATTTCCTGAATATAGAGGATATCAAGGTTTTCCTGCTTAATTTTTCAGTCGAGAGTCTTCCACTTCCTGGGATTACCACACCCCCTTATGTTCCAGGAGATTACCTTCATTGGGAAACTTTGGAAACTTCAGAAAAGGCCACCCTAATCGTAGGATATTGGCCTGATTCTATGAGTTTAACTCCAATCTCTGTAATGCGTTGCTTGTTTGATTTCCTTCCTTTGCATTGTTCCTCATTTAGAGGTTTCCACTTATGCCCAGTTAGGGGATTTGGGTCAATCCCTAGGTTTGGATGAGCCCCCGCCTTGGTAATAGCCTCATGAAGGAGCTCAATTTGTCGTCTAGGCACATAACCCTTCCCCTTCTTTCCACACTCTGCTTTAATCGCATCCAGATCTAGTTCCCCTAATTCCATTTCTTCATCCTCAGCTTCCTCCACTATCTCCATCTGCTGGGCTTCGACCTCTTCTGAAAGGTTAGGGACCTTGGTGGGCTGAGCGTCACTCTCTTTTTTCTTAGGCATACCTTCCTCATCCAAGCCTCCTAAGGTCTCGAAAGCATTCCTATACCGGATCTCCCTCGTCGCCAAGTATTTTTTGGCTTTTGACGGCCCTGTAGCCCTGTTTCTCTTGCGATTCTTGACCTGGGTGAAGCCATCAGGTGCTGCCCCAGATTTTTCTTGGCTAGGGTCTGATGGGGCTAGCTTGGCCTCCATCCATGGGTAGTTCTGTCCCAAGTTACCATACTCATGGCATTGCCGACATCTGAAGGGGATCTGCTCATAGTCGATGAGTTGGAGCCACTCTTCATCCTCCCAACTTAGGTTTATGGCTTCTAGCAGCTCCTTGGAGAGATCCAAGTAAACACAAATCCTAGCAAAGGAGGTATACCTCTGGGCCTTCATCTGCTCGGATACCTTAATAAAATCACCAAGGGAATTTCCAATGTCCTGCAGGGTATCCAGATCCCAGTACTCTGCTGGGAAGGAGAAGAGGTGGATCCAAACTGGGGCCATAGTCATATACTCTATTTCAGGATTGAATCGCTCCTTCCATGGGTGGAGGTAAAGACCGGCAGAAAAAAAGAAGTAAGGGCCTCCCTCCAGGATCCAATCTTGGTCCTCCTGATTGAAAAAAATGATCGTGAAGAAACCCTTAGAGCCGAGTTGTATATCATAGTGGCCCTTAAGGTTCCAAACGATGTTGATCCATTTGACCAGATCCTTTTCCTTGGGCCATATCCCCACAAACTTACCGATCAGTGCTTTTTCTTTCCAGAGCTCAATCATGCCCCTCACCTTCTCAGATCGAACATGAACTGTGGGGATGGTGGGGGATTTTGGCAGACATCCCCCCACTCCAGGATTACGGCCAATGAATGGACTCTCACGCAGGTCCTTTGCGGCAAAACCCACTCTTTTAGGCCCACCGGGCCTTGAAGAGCCTGCTTCCATCCACAAATTTCCCAGGGAGGCCTAGACACCCGGAGAGCCTACCCGCTCCTACGACCAATGGGCCCCAATGGCCAGGCTGCAAAGGATGGCGACTTAGAAAAAAATCCTGCAAACCCTAGCAGAGAACCCTGTATCCAACATGAAACCTCTCAAAGATATCCGATAGTTAAATGAGTTTACGAAAACAAATCTTTAATATAAAAATAATAATGCAACTCCATTCATTTATGTTAAATTTTAAATTAACAATGCATGTCCCATGGATTGCCATTTTCAGAATTTTTTGGAAGTAGTACTTGAGGAGTTGGTCAATCCATAAAGAATACAAATGAACAAATTTAAATGTATAAAAAAGAGAATTATTACTTGAGAAATGGCCAAACACATGGGAGACGTAGAAGATTTGATCTAACAAAGCCTACTGAATATGGGAAGCCATGAATTGGACAATTTGGCTCATATTTTTGCATTTGAATGTCGCATACAATTAGAGAGGCTTCAGGAAATGTTGGAATCGTCTGAGGAATCCAAGAGAATAATTAGGTATGTTGACCATCTTTTTACTGAACAGAAAAATATGCTTGTTGGTCATGTCCCTCTACGTTTGCTGAGAAAATTATTGCTTTCATGGAGAATATGGACACAAACGGGCTAATCAATTCCAGTAAGTCTAGTTGGGATAGCGAGCCTCTGTTCTCTATACACTTACATTCAATTGGCAATGCCGGCGATAACATGCCAAGAAGTTCATATGTGAAAAGATATGAGATTAAAGAGACAATATCTGAATTGGGTTATGGACTGTGGGGGAATACAAATGTTGCATTGATATTGATCATACTGTATGAAGCTCACAATCATGAATGTCTTGAAGCTGTTAAAAAATATGGGGTCGATCCAATTGTTTATAAGAATTTTGTTGTGGGCAATATGCCCACAGATCATTATCTGTCACCCAGATTTAGATTTCATTCAGAGTCGATAGGAGAATACCTCTTTGAAAACATTATGAAAATGGGTTTCTAGCTGCCTAGGTTGATGTTGGGTTCCAATACTCAGGAAGCGAGTCTTAGAAGCACAAAATAACTTCTAGAAAATCTTTTTTGTCGCTGCAATTTGGAAATTAATTTTCTTATATTTTGACGTCCTGGGGTTGTTGCTTGTACACTATTTACTGCACCGCTCTCAAAATTCATCCCAATTTTCTCCAAATTTTATTCTGCAAGTTCATACGTTTTGTTCCTGTTACCACCTAAGTTATACTTAGTGGTTTTTGATCAAGTGAGCCTGGTGAACCGGACAAGGATAACTTGTTCGGATTTCATAAGACCTTCAGTCTTGCTTCTGGGAAGCCTTGTTGTACTATATCACATGTTCATACCCCATGGGGGAATTGTAATAAATGTTCTAGCATGATAGTGTCTGTAAAAGACTCGGTCTCTTAGACTTTATTTGTCAATCCGATCAGCCCAGGGTGTTTTTTCCCTTGGTTATTATTGGTTATTGAATAAACGACTAATAATTTCTGAGTTTTTCACTCCATGCCTCCAAAGTTGGGGTGGTCGGCTTGGAATTTAGGCCTATTGAGGTTATTAAAGTCTATGTGTCAATGTATAAACATGCTAGGCATCATGGTCGAGTCATATGAACATGTCTAAGTCCCCCTAGGCTTTTTCAACTTTTTTAATTTTTTAATTTTTTCAGTGTTTTTTATTAAAATTTAGTTTTTCCAAAACTTAGGCTATTTTTTAATAGTTTAATTGGAAAAATTTATTTTGTAATAAAAGTGGGCCAAATAATCAATTTCAATCATGTAGGTGCTCATTTTCAAGATAAGAGCACCATGTAAACCCATGGACCCACTATTTCCTAGTTTTGAGTGATTTTCCATCACTCAGGTCAGAAATCCCCAAAAAATCAATTATTGATTATTTTAATTAATAAATTGATGAATAATGGAGCAAATCCAAAATCCTAGATCAGTGGATTCTCAACCGATTTGATTGAAATCAGTCAGATCTGAACCGGATTGCTTGGATCTGACAAATCCTTGACTGAAGGAGGTGATCTGGACAGATCCAGAGTTGAACTTCAGCATCCTTATCGGGAATTTCACCCTCCCTCTCTCCTCCACATGTTTGGGCTCATCTGGAAGAGTTTTGGTGGATGCTTCAGTCAAGAGGTTGAGGTTTCAGTCAGATCATCCCCCCAATTGACAGTTGCACTCAGTGAGACTCAGATCTGGCTCATCTAGACACAGATCAGGAATTGATGGACTCTACTTCGGCTACAGTGGTTTATCTCCTTGGTATTTGCACCCCCTGGGCTGGATCTCCTTTTTTGTATAAATAAAGCTCAAGCTGCCTTTACCAAGCTAGTTAGAGTTGGATTGAAGGGCTTGCTATTGTAATACTATTGTAATATTTTGATTATTGGAATAAATGATCTTTGGAGGCTAAATGGTGTAATGCTCTCATGTGTGTGGATTAAGCATTGTCTTATGGCTATTGATGTTGTCGACTTTTCTCCCAATTTTTGCATCTGAAACCTATTTCGCTTGAATGATTCAGTTGAATCAATAGGAGTAAAGTTGGGCAAGTAAGGTTACTTGTTTTTTCTATATCTCATAGCATATATGTTTGAAGATATATATTATACATGTTTAATAATCTTATTTGCATGTAATTCTTGTCTCTTTTTCATATATATATCCAGATCTCATGAGGTTTCATGCAGGATTGTGTGTTTAGCTTTCAGGTAGCAAGGATTGGATGAGCTGTGGATCTAGTTTGAACCCACTGTACATCCAAAAAAATTGTGAAGGAATTCCCCTCTGTATTCCACTAACAAGCTTCCATTGCAGATCCATCCAACAATGGGCCTTTCCCCTTCTCTTCCTCCTTTCTTTAAAAAAACAATCTTCTGGTTACCTGTCTCTTCCTCTTATGATCAGATCTAGTTATAAGAACTGAATATATATTGTTAGATCTATTTTATAAGAGTCTTGTTGCTTAGATCTATAATTTTATAAAGAATATCATTTCATAAAAATAGACCTAGGTGTAGGAAATTCCTTTTTTGCAAGTAGCTAAAGCATAGATCTAAAGCTTGCTCATAAGGTAGTTTCTTTTTTCGTTCTTCAAATATTTAAATTCTGCAAGAAAAGTGCATATCTCATTGGCTGCCCAAACAGCAAGCCAAGATCCCAAGGAAAGCTTGCTTTCCTTGGTTCCTTTTTGCAAAACTAGATTAGCCCCTTTTAACATTTTTTACTTAGTTTTTTTTCGATAACTAGCGTGGTGACCCAAAACACTTTTAAAGTGTGTTTGGGCACATTTGATTCTAATTGCTTGTTGTTTTTTAGCAGGTCTAACAAAAAAGAGAAGGAGACTCTGCCCATTTTCCAACTCTTGGACGAACTAGAGCTTCCTGGAAGCTTCCCCCACCGCCGTGTTTTGATTGTAGCTTGTTACAAGCTTGTTGTAAGCCTTTGGATCCCAGATAACAAGGAACAAATTGCATCAATTTCAATTTGCAGATATTGTAAATCGCTGCTAATAAAAAGAAAAGATCTTTTCGAATAGGCTCTTTCGAGCCTATTCACCATCCCCCCTGGGGGGATTTGCGTCCGTGTCCTTTTTTTGCTTTTTGTTTATCTTATTTTTAATCTAGTGTAGTTCTAATATGCAGGGTAGTATAATTTGATTTATAATAATTTCCATATTCCATATCTGAGGTTTCAAAGTAATTTTAATACTTACCCCACGACTTCCCGATTGACCTGAAAGGGGAAAGAGATGCGTGGTAGGACTAATTAGAAAACTGGC
Organism: Pseudotsuga menziesii; assembly: GCA_001517045.1. Taxonomy (NCBI): domain Eukaryota; kingdom Viridiplantae; phylum Streptophyta; class Pinopsida; order Pinales; family Pinaceae; genus Pseudotsuga; species Pseudotsuga menziesii. Next base: position 13,446 of record LPNX010160195.1, on the reverse strand, counting down.
ATTGTGTATCTTTGTTTTCTTTTTCATCAACTATTTCATCAGATATAATAAAATTAACCCCTCCTTGATTCCCTGATTGAGATCCACTTGGATCGAAAGAGGTTCCTGGAGGGTTTTCTTTTTAACAAGAACACCTATCTTAAAATTTACTAAAACCGACAAGACTCCGGTGTGTATGCTCTGCACTTGGTTGTGGTTCGTGCGATCAGTCAAGCTGCATCAAAAGCACTTGAGTGACTAGAATAATTAGGATTCATTCTCCCAAATTGACAAACCATCAGGTGAAAATCCAACACCTCGATCAAACCATTACGGTGGCAAAATACCCAAAGGAAGTGGGAAATCCTGAAAAGTGACCTTGAGGCGCCGATCTCTGTTACACTTGTGGGTGCATTATGAACAATAGCCTCAGAGAATCCATTCAGCCCACATATTCCTTGCGGGTAGCCGTGACGGTTTAGTTTTGGACATACTCCAAGTACTCTCGGGTATATCTGGAGTCCCCCCTTAGCCTAATTTAATCAACTCATACTTCAATTTTAACTTAAAACATACCAAGATGCAACCGCAAAACATTCACTCCAAGCACATGCAAGCACATTGATATTTTTGATTTGACTCCATTCTAAGGCACTGGTCATTTTTTGCTTTATATATATATATATGGTGTATCGGCTTTGTGCTTTCGTGTGTTTATCTTCGTATCTTGTCATCTTTAATTGTCTGTAGTTAAAATATTCAAACTCCTAAATAACTAATTAAGTTTAGCATCACCACACTAAGAAACCATCCTTAGTAACTTAATAGGGTCTACCCCCCTTGGCTTCGTTAGGAGTTGAGCCTAAACGGAGGAGTCAAGAACAAGGTGACAGCCTTGACTCGAGACTTGCCCCCAAGGACACACCGAGTGGCTTGAAGATTTCTTCCACGTGACCCAGGTGTGTGAAATGCGGTAACACTTTTTGGTGCCGTTTCCGGGGATAAATCTTTTTATTCCCGAGTACGACTTAGCTTAAATTTTTTCTAAAAAACTAAAAAGATAAAAACTTTTGATTGATCTAGTCTTTAAAAAACATAAAAATTAAAACTCGATCCATCTGGCGACTCCACTATCTAACATCCCTTGAAGAATTTCTACCCGAAGAAACCGCCGACAATTATTCAATCCTCTCCCTGATCCCGAAAGGTTTATTAGGGAAATATTGAATAGGCAAACTTCCCATAGAAACCTTGAAAATTTAGGAGACCAATCCCTCTCAGATATCCATTACATATTTGTAGAGAGTCATGTTCACCAATCTCAAGAAATGATGGAATTGTTCAAACCCCTTGACTTTTCTTAGATAGCATGTGCTCCGCATGCCATTCCAAAATATGTTATCAAGAAGCTCCCCATATTTTAGGGCAATAATGCCATCACTACCAAGTCTCACCTTCGAAAGTTTGAAAAGCACCTGGTTAGTTATTGCAATGATGCTGCCCATGACCATGACGATGTCAAAATGAAGATCTTTGCTTTATCCTTAGAAGATGATGCTGAAGAATGGTACTTCAACCTAGATGATGATTCATATAAAACTCTTAGTGAATTCCTAGAGGGTTTTAAGAAGAAATGGGGGGAAAAGAAAGAACCAAGATATTTGCTTGCTACCCTTCATAACATAAAGAAGATGGAGAATGAAATGATGGCTGAATTTAACACTAAGTTCAGGTGTGTGGTTACAAACCTCCCTAAATAAATCAAGCCAAAAGATGCCTCCATCCTCTTATCTTACATCGAAGCTTTCACTGGTGATTTGAGGTACCAGTTAAGAGACAAAGAGCCGGCCGATCTAAAAACTGCTCAGGAATTGGCCGAGAGAATAGAAAATAATATGTAGTCTTCAGGCAAATCCAACATCCCAGGTTACACTAGGGGAAACACTTCATACAACAAAGAAAAGGGAAAAGCCATTGAATCAGAAGAAAAGGGAGCCTCTAAAGATCCCATGGAAAAGGTAACAGACATGATAAAATACTTGGTTACTAGTCAAAACCAACTTATGGCAAATCAGTCCGCACAACTAAATCATATACACAATAGAATAATCACAATGGAAACAAATAATGGACCTAGTAAATTTTAGCCTATTAAGAATTAGATGTATCAAAAGAAGTTTCCTCAGTAAGAACTTAGGATTCCAAACCAATTAGACTCAGCTAACATGGTAGAAGAAGTAATTCCATGGTGTATACCCTGTGAAGAATTCCACCAAGAAATCACTTGTTATGTTGCAAATCAAGTCATGGAACATGGACTTCCTGAGTTCAGTAGTCAGGAAACAACTTCAAGCAAGCCTGATCATGTATACATGCTAGGCCAAGCCTACCCTTTGTCACCAGCTAAACAGTACAAGCTTAAGGATGAAACCATTGTAGAATCTTATAGTGAAACTTATGATGAAAACTGTAATGTACATGATGGGATTCCTACGTGTCCTCCATATAATGATGACAGTCTGGAAGGTTTACTGCCTTGTGACCTTTTCTTTGAAGAAGATGAGTATGAAAATGAGGACAAGTATAACTTGGAGCATGATACAAGTGACGAAGACTACCTTATCTCCGACAAAGATGTTGATGAGGAGTCCTGGACATTCATGGAAAATCCAGTCTATGACATGAATAAAGAGGAAAATAATGAACCAGAAACTTTTGATGGTTTTGTTGATTTTTTTAATCTATGGCATATCTGAAGGAGGAAGCATGGATTTGGAGACCTGAGAAAATCCTATAATCAAAGAGGAGCATTCAAAACTCTTATATGATCATTCAGAGTCATATCATGCAGAGCCGCACAAAGGTATCAATAATGAAGACATGGAGAAGCAGTGTTGTGAAAAGACAGATGTGATGCAGTTAGTAGAATATCAATCTCAACTATCATCTTCACATATAGAGTCTCCTCATGATTTGGGGCCACTTGGGGCTTATACAGGGAATTATCATCCGATAAGCCTTGATGATCAGTATGATGGTGTAGTCAATCTATGTCATCACTCTTATTTGTATATCAACCCTATCCAATCATGGATAGAAGCAGCCCACACAAGCAATTATCAGTTTGGGAGGAAGTTTGACAATATTATGCATGCCTATGATCTCCCATCCATCCCACCCATTCTGAATCATCACGCAGGTTTGCATTTTTTGAATAAGGTATCCTTACTTTGGCTAGTGACCAAAGACAAGGAATTTTTTTTTATGTTAATAAAATGCTTAGGTGGTTACATTGGATTTTTTATTACACCTAACCTTTTATATCATGCTTAGAGTAGGAAAATAAGCTCCTAAAAGAGAGCATTTACTTTCTGCATTTATGTTTTGTACTTAGCTATAATAAAACTTTTTTTTTCATTAGCTAATTACATTTATTTTGTTTAAATAAATCAGCTTAATGGTTCATTTGCTTTTTATATAAAGCTTGTGCTACTGAGGTTTTCTTGTCAAGTTGAGATGTTTTTACAGGGTATATAAAATAGAGATTATGGTGTTCTTGTATCCTCTCCTTTCCTTAAAGACCAGATCGAGCACACGTCCCACAGTTGGATCCAGAATGCTACCACCTAAGTTGTACTTAGTGGTTTTTTATCAAGTGAGCCTGGTGAACCGGATAGGGATAACTTGTTTGGACTTCATAAGACCTTCAGTCTTGCTTCTGGGAAGCCTTGTTGTACTATATCACATGTTCATACCCCATGGGGGAATCGTAATAAATGTTCTAGCATGATAGTGTCTGTAAAAGACTCGGTCTCTTAGACTTTATTTGTCAATCCGATCAGCCTAGGGTGTTTTTTCCCTTGGTTATTATTGGTTGTTGAATAAACGACTGATAATTTCTGATTTTTTCACTCCATACCTCCAAAGTTGGGGTGTTCGGCTTGGCATTTAGGCCTATTGAGGTTATTAGAGTCTATGTGTCAATGTCTAAACATGCTAGGCATCATGGTCGAGTCATATGAACATGTCTAAGTCCCCCTAGGTTTTTTCAACTTTTTTAAGTTTTTTAAGTTTTTCAGTGTTTTTTATTAAAATTTAATTTTTCCAAAACTTAGGCTATTTTTTAATAATTTAATTGGAAAGATTGATTTTGTAATAAAAGTGGGCCAAATAATCAGTTTCAGTCATGTAGGTGCTCATTTTCAAGCTAAGAGCACCATGTAAACCCATGGACCCACTATTTCCTATTTTTGAGTGATTTTCCATCACTCAGGTCAGAAAGCCCCAAAAAATCAATTATTGATTATTTTAATTAATAAATTGATGAATAATGGAGCAAATCCAAAATCCTAGATCAGTGGATTCTCAATCGATTTGATTGAAATCAGTCAAATCTGAATCGGATTGCTTGGATCTGACAAATCCTTGACTGAAGGAGGTGATCTAGACAGATCCAGAGTTGAACTTCAGCATCCTTATGGGGAATTTCGCCCTCCCTCTCTCCTCCACACATTTGGGCTCATCTGGAAGAGTTTTGGTGGATGCTTCAGTCAACAGGTTGAGGTGTCAGTCAGATCAACCCCCTAATTGACAGTTGCACTCAGTGAGACTCATATCTGGCTCAGTTAGACACAAATCAATCATTGATGGACTCTCCTTTGGCTAGAGTGGTCTATCTCCTTGGGATTTTCACCCCCTGGGTTGGATCTCCTTTTTTGTATAAATAAAGCTCAGGCTACCTCTTCCAAGCTAGTTAGAGTTGGATTGAAGGGCTTGCTATTGTAATACTGTTGTAATCTTTTGATTGTTGGAATCAAGAAGCTTTGGAGGACAAATGGTGTAATGCTCGCATGTGTGTGGATTAAGCATTGTTTTACGGCTATTGATGTTGTCGGCTTTTCTCTCAATTTTTGCATTTGAACCCTGTCTGGCTTGAACGATTCGGTTGAATCAATAGGAGTATAGTTGGGCAAGTAAGGTTACTTGTTTTTTCTATATCTCATAGCATATATGTTTGAAGATATAGACTATACCTATTTAATAAGTTTATTTGCATGTAATTCTTGTCTCTTTTTCATGTATATATCCAGATCTCATGAGGTTTCGTGCAGGATTGTGTGTTTAGCTTTCAGGTAGCAAGGATTGGACGAGCTGTGGATCTAGTTTTACTCCACTGTACGTCCAAAAACTTTGTGAAGGCATTGCCCCTCTATATTTCACTAAAAATTTTCCATTACAGATCCATCCAACAACGAGCCTTTCCCCTTCTCTTCCTCCTTTCTTTAAAAAATCAATCTTCCGGTTACTTGTCTCTTCCTCTTATGATCAGATCTAGTTCTAAGAACTGAATATATATTGTTAGATCTATTTTATAAGAGTCTTTCTACTTAGATCTATAATTTTATAAAGAATATCATTTCATAAAGATAGATCTAGGTGTAGGAATTTCCTTTTTTGCAAGTAGCTAAAGCATAGATCTAAAGCTTGCTCATAAGGTAGTTTCATTTTTCATTCTTGAAAGATTTAAATTCTGCAAGAAAAGTGCATATCTCATTGGCTGCCCAAATAGCAAGCCAAGATCCCAAGGAAAGCTTGCTTTCCTTGGTTCCTTTTTGCAAAACTAGATTAGCCCCTTTTAACAATTTTTTACTTAGTTTTTTTTCGATAACTAGCGTGGTGACCCAAAACACTTTTAAAGTGTGTTTGGGCACATTTGATTCTAATTGCTCACTATTTTTTAGCAGGTCTAACAAAAAATAGAAGGATACTCTGCCCATTTTCCAACTCTTGGACGAACCAGAGCTTCCCGGAAGCTTCCCCCACCACCGTGTTTTGATTGTAGCTTGTTACAAGCTTGTTGTAAGCCTTTGGATCCCAGATAACAAGGACCAAAGTGCATCAATTTCAATTTGCTGATATTGTAAATCACTGCTAATAAAAACAAAAGATCTTTTCGAATAGGCTCTTTCGAGCCTATTCACCATCCCCCCTGGGGGGATTTGCGTCCGTGTCCTTTTTTGCTTTTTGTTTATATTTTTTTTAATCTAGCATAGTTCTAATCTACAGGGTAGTATGCTTTGATTTATAATCATTTCCATATTCCATATCTGAGGTTTCAAAGTAATTTTAATACTTACCCCACGACTTCCCGATTGACCCGAAAGGGGAAAGAGATGCGTGGTAGGACTAATTAGAAAACTGGCATTGTGTATCTTTGTTTTATTTTTCATCAACTGTTTCATCATCTATAATAAAATTAACCCCTCCTTGATTCCCCGATTGAGATCCACTTGGATTGAAAGAGGTTCCTGGAGGGTTTTCTTTTTAACAAGAACACCTATCTTAAAATTTACGAAAATTGACAAGACTCCGGTGTGTATGCTCTGCACTTGGCTGCGGTTCGTGCGATCAGTCAAGCTGCATCAAAAGCACTTGAGTGACTAGAATAATTAGGATTCATTCTCCCAAATTGAAAAACCATCAGGTGAAAATCCAACACCTCGATCAAACTATTACGGTGGCAAAATACCCAAAGGAAGCAGGAACTCTTGAAAAGTGTCCTCGGGGCACCGATCTCTGTTACACCTGGGAGTGCATTATGAACAATAGCCTCAGAGACTCCATTCATCCCACATATTCATTGCGGGTAGCCGTGAAGGTTTCAAGTACTCTCAAGTATATCTGGAGTCCACCCCTTCACCTAATTTTAATCAACTCATATTTCACATTAACTTAAAAATTACCAAGAGGAAATCGCAAAACATTCACTCCAAGCACATGCAAGTACATTGATTATCTTTTGACTCCATTTTAAGGCACTGGCTATTTTCTTTCTATATATATATATATATTGTGTCTCAGCATTGTGCTTTCATGCGCTCATTTTGTATCTTGTCATCTATGGTTGTTTATGGTTAAATTTCAAACTCCTAAGTAACTCATTCAATTTAACATCACCATACTAAATAATTTGGCTTAGTAACTTAATAGGGTCTACCCCCCTTGGTTTCGTTAGGAGTTGAGCCTAAACGGAGGAGTCAAGGACAAGGTGACAGCCTTGACTCGAGACTTGCCCCCAAGGACACATCGAGTGGCTTGAATATTTCTGCCACGTGACCCAGGTGTGTGAAAGGTGGCAACACTTCCTCTGTGTTGAATTCATACTGCTGCAAGCTTCGAGCATGGAAATAAGGCTGATTTCTCGAAATTATACAAATAATTTATCTTTTAAATAAATAATAAGCATTTTCAATATATTTTATATTTTCTTTAAAATAGATATTTCTGATTTCTGATTTCTGAAAATCGGGAATCACAAATAGGAAAACAATGATTCAGAAAATAAAAAACGATATTCCCAGGATCCGAAATATCGGAAATTGGAGAAATGAATCAACATTATAAATGAAAAAACCCACGTTTCTAGTTTTCGATATCCAAAATATTGGGAATCTAAAACCTGAGTCTCCAATTTCCGATATCTGAAATATCGAAAATCGAAAATCGGGCACAAACAAAAAATTGTTATTTGTGGGCTATTCCATGCCATTCATGGCGTTAATATTTAGTTTTCATTATAAATTTATAATACTCTAAGGACCTGGAAAACATTTTTCACCATGGGATTATGTTTGTGTTGCTTCTAGCTCCTGTTGTTCTTTGAGAAGTGAATTTATGGTATAAATTACTTTAGAGCGCCATAAACTCAAATTTTAGAGGGAGCTTGAACTTACATATGTAACTACCGAGGTTAGTTATGATATAATGAACACATGGACTGTGTTGTTTCTGGAGATTATATAACGTTAGCCTGTATCTCAATTTTCAAATAAATATAAATACAATCTCATTCATCTTGTCTGGAGCTTTTATTTTATGTTTCTATTAGTTTGTAAGTTGATTTGTATTTTTTCCCTATTAGATATATAAATTTTTATTGGTTTTTGTAAGTGATTAATTACTAATTACACACATTTTTAGTTCATATTCTAAAATTTATAAAATCTAGAAAAACTATTACACATTTAATACCTCCCATACTAAATATTTAACATATATTTGATATTTCCAAATAATAATAATATTTTATTATCGACTTCCTTTTTATTTGACATTTTCTTACTCAGTTTTTATTATTCAAATTAAGAAAAACAAACAAATACAATACAATTTTGTTAACAATCATACTTATTTTATCTGTATTATACCTTTATAAACACAAACCTTCTAAGATAAAGATACCAACAATAAATTAGTTTCAAACCTTATGTGAATGCTCATGATGGTCACACATTAGATGCAGATATTTATAAAGAAAAGAGGGAAAGATCCAATGCTCTCCTTCAAGAATCAGAGATTGTGGGCATGGGCGACAATATTCAAGTGATTACTAACTTGATATTGAAGGAAAACAGTCGTCTAGTCGTTGCCATTGTGGGCATGGGAGGGTAGCGTAAAAAACAATTGTCTTTATTTGAGACAAAAACAATTAGGTGATCTATATTAAACCAACACAGATTTAGATTTATTAAGTACCAAAGTCTTTATTTTAGAAAAAAATAAACTAGGTCTATAAGCATCAAAGTCTTTATTTTAGAAAAAAAAATGAAATGAAAATAATAAGAACTAATAAATACTAAACATTAATAGACATGCCAATTATCCCAATATTAGTAGTAGTTGCAAGATATTCACTTTAGCCAAATTAGAAAGCTTTGGTCATTTTGTGGCTAAAATTGTTTATTCAATAAGAACATATATATCAAGCACTTTTCTAAACCATTTAACTTGTAAATATTTACACAATAATGACGTATAAACCACGAATTGATTAAAAATGCATGATAGCTAAACAAATAATATTAAAATACATTTATTTAAAAATGTATTTTAGTTCAAATGTTATCTATTCAAATGTATTTATGGAAAGTGGATGAAACAAAAAATCAGCGTTCTCATTTCCGCATTCCGCATTGCAAAAATCGGAAATCTGGAAATAAGATAATAAAAAAATTACAAGACAGACTTTTCGGAAATCGAAAATGAACAATACATTTGGGAGAAAAAATGGTATGAGTTTTTTAATTTGGGATCTTTGTTTTGTTTGAACCTCAATTTGAATTAGATAATATCCATCAATGAAATAACAATAGAAAATACACTGAAATCAAATCAACGAGAACAATAAATTTAAACAACAAAGAACAAAGAAAATATTGTGTTTTAGAAGGTGATTAAATGAACAAAAAACAATGGAATAAAAATAAATTATAGTAATATATACGCGTATTTAATAAATCAATTTAATTGGTGGTCCAAGTAATTTATTTAATTCATCAATATATATATTAAATAATAGGTTGTTTGTCATTTCATTTTATAAAGATGTTTTTAAAATTTAAATTATATGTAAATGTTATTTAAAGATTGCCTATTTCTGAAACTGGGTATCTGAAACTGGATATTCCAGTTTTTTTTAAGGTTATTTGGGCTATGTTGAAATAATTTAATGGCTTCCCGATTTCTGATTCCTGATGTTTCGGATATCGGAAACCGAAAAAATCGGTTTTTTTATTTATAATGTTGATTCATTTCTCCGATTTCTGATATTTCGGATCCCGAATATCAGGAATATCATTTTTTATTTTAATAACGTTCATTTGTCCGATTTCAGACTTTTTCTTTTCCCTATTGGAAACCGGAGATCCCACATGCTTTTTTACTGAATGATTGTTTCCCTATTTGCGATTAGCTTGCTCTCCACTCAACAACAATTCAATGCTTCAGTTGATAATACATAGACATCTCCTCTCCAAGTTTTGGGTATCTAAAACTCTCCTCTTAAGGAGGGTCAAACAATCACAATGAAAGATAATTTCTATTTTCTAGTATTTATTTTATTTTAATTTATATTTATATATATTTTTTACCAAAACGAATTCAATTGACATGATTTGATACATTACCTCATTCAATATGACATAATCAAGTAATGTACGTCAAAGTTATTATGTTAGAAATTTCTTTTGTCAAATAATTTCTTTATTTCGGCTTTAATTTCTTTATTTGTGTCTCTGTTTTTAATTTAAAGAATTGCCCTTTTTAATTCAAATTAATAAATATGTTTTTCAATTAAACTTATGTTAATATCATTTGATGATGATCAATAATAAGTAGACACTAAATAATTCCATACATGATTATAAAATAAATTTATAATATTAAAGGGATGCATATTTTATTATTTCATGGGGGAATGTTGTTTCCTAAGTCTAGGAGCCGACTTTCGGTTATGATTTAATATTATATTAGAATGCAAACTATATTTTTACATGGGAGACTTGTAAACAACAAATTATTTTAACACATTATTAAAATTATTTGAAACCTTTCAACCATATTCACCTACTACGGAACTAACTAACTAACTTTGAAGAAGAGCAAACTAACTAACTTTGAAAGAGAGCAGGAAAAAAAAAAAAAAAGAGGATAAAAAGTACATCTCTGTAAGGTTTACAATTCAAATAGCCACTCAAAATTCAATTTTAAGAAACTAGGTCCTACTCTTTTATGCCGAGTAATCCTTGTTTCATTTTCTATGCTTGGCTTTTCATTTTTAAAAAAACACCCAAAAATGCCTAGAGCCAAGAAAGATAGTTCTAAGTCTAATACATTCTTGCTTCAATCATCTATTTCATCTTGTGATATAATTGACACCTCCTCGTCTCAATCATCTAGTCCATCTTGTGATATAAGTGACACCTCCTCGTCCAAGAAACCTCACTTTATGGATAATTTTACCCCAAATATTGAGTCTCACAATTCATTTTTTTTTTTGTAAGTGGCTTATAGGATTGGTCTAGGGTATTTTTATAATAAAAATGCTACTACTTTACTTCAATTGATGTTCAAACTCTTTCATGTGATCAAGTTAGGAAGGGCTTAATGTTCCGGAGGGGATTCTTCATTTTGTGGAATTTGTTGACAATTCAAAGATTAGTGGAAGTACTTTGAATGTGTTTCAAGTATGAACTAGACATTGACTGTGGGTTGATATTCTCCTTTTTGGGGCTATAGTTCCTCATGTTGGTTTTGGATTATATGGAGGTATACTTTCGAATGGGTCTTCTGTTTAGATTTCTATTGGATATTTGTAGTATCCTTTGTGACTGTTTGGTGTAGCTTTTGGAGGTTTAGACTGTTGGTGTAGCTTCTTCTTATTGGTGTACTCAATTGGATTTGGACAAGAAATATGGGCAACGTAATATGTTTCCTTTGATTCGATATGAATAACAAGGAACTGTTTTTTCTGCTTGAAAAAAAGTAATCAAGTTCAAACTCTTTCATGTAATCAAATGAACTTCTTTTTTACTTTTAATTATAGAAGATGGAGTATTATTAATTGTGTCAATCCCTTCTAAATATACTTCCTAAATATACATTCCTCTGAACTTATACCTTTAAATATCTTCTTTTATAGTGAACTCAGAATGCCTAACAACATGCATTTTATTTAATGATCAATGATTCAATGGTTTGGTGACTCATTTAAAAAAATCATCTTCATCATGTGAATTTTCCTCTTCAATATTTGTTTGGAATCTTTCTTGCATAGCCTTCACATTTGATACTTCGTTTTTCCACCTTTAACATTTATCAATGGTAAACACCACTTTAAGTGTAAGATGTTCCAATCTTCTTTAGCAAACGCATACAACAATTCATTTTGTTGGGCTCATTCTCTTAGGTTGCTCAAGTAAAGAAGGAATAGCAGTGAGAGATCAATTCTTGGTGTAGTTTTCAATAGCTGAAGATTTAATTATTTGAGCAAAGAGCTCTTTCACTTCATAATGCGGAAAACTTAATCGACTAGTATTGTTTGCAAATATTGTTTCCCATGCCTTTTACTATCTATAAGAATTGGAAGGTGTGTTTTAAGTCGATAAGTCTGAGAAGAACTATAGACTTCAATGCTCTTTAACAATGATCCAAGGTGTTAATTATTTGCACTGAACCACCTAAGAAGTATGCGAACAAGACCCATTCTCCAATAATCAACTCTCTGCAGCATTTAAGCAATAAAAGCACCATAATCAACTTATTAAAGACTTGCTTTTCTAGTTGAAGGAAAACAAACACTAAAGGGAGGGACTTGCTGCCATCCAACTCTCCTTGTTCAAGTAGCGATCAATTATAAAAATGAGATGTTAGTATGCCAATGTTGATCTCCTATTAGCCATCCTCAATGTTTATCAAACTTCATTACAAACACTCTTTGAAAGATAATCTAATGAAAAGTTACTTTAATGCAACTATATTATAAAGATTAGAAATGATAATATAAAATTAAAAAACATTAAGAATTTCTAAAACTATAACACAATTTATTTTGAAAAGATTGAAAATTATGACTAAATGTAAAAATTTGCAGTACTTTGTAAACACATATTTTTTTAAACTAAGAAGTGTGGCATGGTGGTAAAGATTGTAACAAACATTTTACCTTTATTTTTATAATTCATTCACAATATATTTCAACATTTTAATAATAAATCATAACAAGAAAGTAATGTATATAAATAATGTTATTATTTCAAATACTAATATTTTTTTTCAAAATATTAACATATTAATTAATCAATATCAATTTTATTTATTTTATAATTTTTTTAATTATTTTAACTTAATTACATTCCCATTTTCAAAACTTTAAAATATATATATATATAAAATCAAATCTACAACCAATATCACCTCAACATCCTTAATCCCTAGCTACATTTATGAAACTAGAATTATCATTTTAGATGAAGTTAAAAAAATTAATAATTTTAAACTTTACTCATAAAATATGTTAAAACCAATTTTATATAAATCTAAATTAAAATGTGAAAATGTGAATCTTGAACTTATTTTTTTATATGTAAAAGTCTTGAGTTACATACTTCCGGCTTCACTATACACCGTCTCCATCCAAACACAATTACATATTTCATACCAAAGATTAATATACATAAACTTAAGTTTAAAAATATTCATTGTATAAATAGATAACTATCAATTTTACTATATGGTATAAATTAAGTTTTTAACTTTTACTATATGGTATAAATTAAGTTTTTTACTGTAAGGTATAAAATTTAAGTCTGTCATATCAATTTTATGAGGACTAATATACATACATTTAATTTTGGGGATATTCATTGTGAAATTAGATAACTATCAATTTTACTATTATATGGTATAAAATTTAAGTCAAGTCATGGTAAAAAATTTAAGTCAAGCTATATCAATTTGACTATACGAATATTAAATTTAAGTTTTTTATTATATGGTATAAAAATTAAGTCAAATGATACTAAAGAGGTTAGGTCGAAGTGATGTTGTTATATAAAAGTTAAAAAAATATATAATTATTAAAAATAAAAATAAAATAATTAAACATATTCAAAAGAGTACATTTTATAT
>LPNX010160164.1:940-13037 GCA_001517045.1 Pseudotsuga menziesii | reverse complement strand
TTTAGTGGGATTTTCAGGGAAATATGGTAGGTAAATGGACGAATGAGCCATGAAATGGGGTAGATGAGGTAGTTAACCATTTTTGGGTGTTAACAGTTGGTCAAACAAATATTTAAAACTTATGTTATTTGACATAACTAGGAATTTCCTTCCAATTAGGTAATCTCGACACACTTTTAAAGCGTGAATTATGGTAGCAAGTTCTAAATCACGCGTCGCATAGTTCTTCTCGTGTTCTTTTAATTTTCTAGATTCATATGCAATGACATAGTTTTCTTCTATTAAAACTCCACCTAGCCCTTTCTTGCAAGCGTCGATACACACAACGAAGTCCTTGAACAGATCAACATCTTTAGGATCAGGGTCGTAGTTAGTATATGTTTTAGTTTGTTAAATATTTCCATGCATTTTTAGTCCATTCAAATGCTTTACCTTTCTTATGTAATGAAGTTATGGGGTAGGAAATCTTAGAAAATCCTACGATAAACTTCTGGTAGTATCCGATAATCCCCATAAATGATCTGATGTCGGTTACATTTTTCAGAACCAACCATTCAGTGATGGACTTTATTTTGTGGGGATCGACAGAGATTCCATCCTTGGACACTACGCGTTTGAGGTATTGGATCCTATCTTTAAATAATCACATTTAATTAACTTTGTGTATAGTTGTTATTCTCTTAGTACTTGAAGAATTATCTCGTTGTTGTTCTCTTAGTCCTCTTAGTAATTATGTTGTTGTTCTCTTAGTACTTGATCCTATGTTCTTGTTCGTTCTTAGATTAGATTAGTATGTCGTCAATGAAGGCAACCAAAAACGTATCAAGTATTTACTTAGGATGTTGTTCATTAAACACATGAATGCAACATGTGTGTTTGTCAACCCAAAAGGCATTACGACAAACTCGTAGTGACCATAACAGCTCGTGAATGCCATTTTAAAGATATTCTCATCTTTTATTCGTACTTGATGGTAACCAGGCCTTAATTCTATCTTTGAAAATATATCTTTGAAAAGAAATAGATTATCTATGTGGGTAGCGGTTATCGGTTCTTAATGGTCATTTTATTTAACTATTGGTAGTCTATACATAATCTTAATGTTCTGTCCTTCTCTTTCACAAATAAGAATGGTGCTCCCCAGGGAGAGACACTAGGTCAAATATATTTTTTATCAATTAACTCTTGTAGTTGAGATTTGAGCTCTATAATTTCTATTATGTTCATTCAGCAAGGAGCTTCCGATGCTGGTACCACTCCAGGTATCAGATCGACTATGAATTCAATGTCTCTTTTTAGACAAATCCAGGGGACTTCTTCCGCAAAGATGTCTTCAAACTCCTTCAAGACTGGTATGTATTCTAGTTTAAGTTTACTGTCATTCTCATTATAATTAATTATATACACAGAAAACACTTTACATCATTTTCTTACTAATATTTCCATTTGTAACGCAGATATTTCTCTGATTGTAACCTTCCTATGGATCCATTTTACTTTTATAGTGTTTCTATTTTTGTCAGTACCAGTAAAAGTTTTGTCGAAACAGTTTAACACTACTTTGTTTTTTTTCTAGCTAATCCATTCCTATTAACAAAAAATAGGAACCTAAAGGAAAAATATTTAAATCAACATGTGTAATGAAATCGTTCACCATCAATTTACTATTCTTAATAAGACTAGTGACTTTTTGTTTTGTATTGGTGGCTAACTGTACCAAACACGTCTTATCAAACTTATTCGTTACTAATTTACATAAATCAACTATTCTATGTGCTATATAACTCAATCTTGCACCTGGATAAATTAAAATATAAAATAGGTTAATTTTTTATCATACATTCAATTTCAACCATAAAGGTCAGATGATCTGCTTGTCATTTTTCCAATGAAGCACAAATTCTGAGCATGTTACTTACCATGTTCCCAAGTGTAACTACTTCTTGGATGAAATTTACATTAAAAAAAAATTATTTCTTTCATGCCAGTATTTAAAATAATGTGGACCTCCACACTCCCAACATATTAAGGGTTCTTTTTCTATTGGGTTCTAGTTCAGAACTGAGTAGGAGGTTCTTTTACTATAGAATTTTGCGGTTTAAAACTTTTGTATTTATTACCATTAGAGGAAATTTCAACTCAAAATGGGCCTTTTAACTTTGATTCAAATTCCATGTCATCATATGTCAGCCAATGAAATTGCTTTAAATTTGAAATACCGTATAGGTCTTAAACACTTTTTTAATATAAATTTGGGGATAGGTATCATAAAAAAAACTACTTTTTTGGTTTGTATTTTCGACATATCTCCCCGTGTTTTTACTCAAATTTGGATCGGGAGAGCTCGTTGGATGCAAAATTAAATTTAGCATCCAGCGAGTACCCACTCAGCATACTTTTGATGGACCCCTCTACCCCAAAAACAAGAAATACCTGAAAAAACGTGATGATGACATCATCATCACATTTTTTCAAGCATTTCTTGTTTTTGGGGTAGAGAGGTCCTTCAAAAGTATGCCGAGTGGATACTCACTGATTGCGGAATTTAATTTTACATCCAATGAGCTCTCTCGATCAAAATTTGAGTAAAAACACGGGGAGATATGTAAAAAATACAAACAAAAAAGTGGTTTTTTTCTTTTTTTCCTCCAAAATTAATAAATATTATTTTATTATTTTAACTATTATTTTATTAATTCTTTTTAGGAGGCCCACTTTGAGTTGAAATTTCCTCTAATGCCTGATACCCCTTATAGTTATTCCCTGTGTTTTTATGGAATTTATTCTATTTCTTTCTTCGATCAAAATTATTTGGCCTTTTACTCTTTCAAGTTGGTACATTTTCCCTTTTATTCTTGTTTTGGTCGTAACAAAAGTTTTCGTTTCTCATTGCTTCCTCTAGCATCTTTGGATTATGATACTCAATATGTTCTTTGTACATCATAGGAAAACAATTAAGAAAAAAATGTATTTTAGGTTTTTCATCAATTATGTAACAAATGTAACAAAACAGGCTTAGAAACTTACTACAGAGTTCCTTGATAGTCATGGCTCCTAGCCTTAATTCATATAATTCTTTGGCATTTTCTTCATAGTATTGTTTTGATAAGTATTTTCTTTTAAAAAACCTTTTAAATGTTTTCCAAGTTACATATCTTTCTTTTATCCCCTTTACCTTTTTTATATCTTGCCACCATATATCTGTATTTCGAGACACATTAAAGATGGCCATTTTAGCTTTTAGTTCGTCAGAGTAGTTGTATATTTGAAAATACTAGTACATTCCTGACAACCAGGCTTCTGCCTCTTCACCTTTCTCAATTTCCCCATTAAGCATTGGTGGTTTAATTTTCTTAAACTCCCCAAATATTTTCTCATAGGGTCTGTATTTATTTTTCCTTTTGTTATCATCACTGCATTCACTTGACTCTTATTGTTTTCCTGAGTAATGTTTAACTCACTCTCCATAGGACGTTCCAGGTTTATGGCTTGAAAATCCAACTTCCTTACCTTAGGTTCATAAGGTGTAGTTTTAGGTATTCCTTGTTCATATTTCTTATTTTTTCTTTTTCATCGTTATGTATCTTAGCTAACAGAATAGCATTTAATTCTTCCTGATATTTTAGAATTTGTTTGTTATCTTCTTTAACTTTTATTATTTCTAATCTGAGTTCTTGCATGGTTGTTCTTAGTTCAGATTAATTATCTTGACTGTCTTTTAAGTCTACTCAAATTTTCCTCTTCGAGATTTAAAGGATTTTCTATGTGAAGTTCTTCTTCTGTAGACATTTCTACATCTTCCATGTTTTCTTGCAAAATACAGTTATCCTTGTCTTTCTATTTTGTAAGAGAATTTAAAACATGAAAATAAAATAAACATTAAAGTTCTCCTGTTTCCTTATAAGTGTAAATTGTTGACCCAATTCAGACCTAGTATTGTATCCATGCCCTGATACCATTATGTAACACACCTAAAAATCATAAATAATTTTATTTTACATATGTTGCTTCCACATTTACTTAGCAATTTTTCTATGGTTTACTTCTGCAAATTTTAATATATTTATATTATTTGGTTAGGGCAAGTTCTGCTGAAACATGATAGTAGCTAGCTTCTCCCAAAACCTCCATCCATGTCTACACTAGTGATGTATTTTGTTTATACTTGTTCTTTATTTTTTTACTTTTTATATTAGGCTAAAACTATCCTAAGGCATGGGGAGACTCTCCATTTTCTTGACCCCATCCTGTAAGTTGCGATGTAAATTAAAGACCTTGGCCTTACCATAAACTATGTTATGGCATGTGGTCATCTTCCCTTAATCATAAGGTGCTTAGGGTTTGTAAAGAATATGGTTCCTACATATGATGACCTCTTGTTATATGAATAAAATGTGATGTTTTTAAAACATAAAACTTGGCATGAAACTACATGGTTTGGCCTAAAATAAACTTTATTTATAGTCCTTGATGGTTATGGTTTATATACCATGTCATATGGTTATCTCTTACTTTGCAAAGTGTTAAAGGTTTCATACTATAATACTATGGTTGCATTGTATTTTCATGACCTTGGCATACGATAATACTATGGTGGTAATAGAAAATAGATTATCTTGGTATATCATAACACTATGGTTATAATGTATATGGGTGTGGTTCTTGGCACAATGCACGGTGGCATTACATTCCACGGTTTCACCACCTACGATGCTTATTAGCAATGGTCACAATACAAATTTGATTGCCATGATTACTGTTTTAAATTATTGTTATGTCGATGGTTATTACGTTGTCCTTGGTTGAATTTGAAATTTAAATTCATGACCTAGCAGCTAGTTGACAATGCACCCAGGTTCTTTTGCTCGACTACGTGGTGCTCCCTCCATTTTCCATCTGTACAGATGGGAAATATGGTTTTAGACTGTGGTTTAATGTGCATGTTCTATGTCCATAGCCTCATTTGCATGAAGGTTTGGCAAAAAAACACAGAGCCGAGCTCTGGTTGTGGTGAAGTACAGGTGGTTCTGGATTCTTTATGCAATCGGCATGAGCTGAAGGCTCGACCCTAACTATGGTGGACGAACAAGTTGTTTAGACCTTTGCCTGTCTAGCAAGGTCATCGAGCTTTGACTTGTCTGTTCAGTGTCAGTCCTGATTTTGGGAAAGGGTCAATAGTAATTGTTTTTGTCCTTCTTCAGGTGTTACTTGGGCTTCTTCGACTTACATGGCAGCCTATAGAGCATAAATTGAATTACCATCATTTCACCTTTCACATTGTCTTCCTAGGTGAGGGTTTTTATTTTTTTTTAAACAAGTTTTGCTACTATTAAAGTCATAACAGAATGATTCAGTAATTTCTAAATGTATTTTTGTTTTGAAAACACTGTAGATAGAGGAGGGACAAGGGTTCTCCAGAGGATTCGACCCCTCGCCCTACCTGTCATTTCACCAAGATAAGTGTTGTCCCATACTTTAAGTTTTCTGCTTGATTTTGATTTCATAGAGTATAAAATTGTTCTAACTGTAATGGAAAATGTGTATTTAACGACACTGAAGAGGGGGGTGATAGGGTCACCTCCTCCCAGGCTTGTGTTTTCAAACGCCCAAGTAAAAGAAGTGACTCATCCCATGGTTAATCGGTTTGTTTTAATTTTAATTTCCAGCAACCACGTTGACCCAACCCTACTTCGTTTGCAGGTCATACTGGGCAGGGCCCATGCAGGTTTCAAATGGTAGCCACATCGTTTCATAAGATAAGTGTTTTCAGTTTAAAAACATAAGAGTTTTTTAAAACCCTTACAGGTTTTGTTTCACGGGTTTTGTTTCACGCCGAATTTAGCCAATGTTATGGCACTGTAATGTAATTTTTTATATAAGTACCCTGGTGGGCTTTGGGTGCCATTAAATGGTCTTATTCCCATGTTGTTTAACGTTGGGGTTTTAAAAATATTGTGGAAGCCATCGTCGATGATCTTACAACCACTCTTCAAAATATATATATAATCTAAAATTATAAAGGACGTCGTCCTTCGACTGTGTAATTTCAATGATTGTGTTTTCCTTATCTTTGTATATATTTGTATGTTGTTTGTGTTAGACCACCATAGTTGATGGTATTACAGCCATGAGTAAAACTACTTTTGCTTACAGTTGTAAATGTTATGTTCGTGTGATGAACACAATGGTTGCAAGTGAATTCCCTACCGAGGCTTTTCCTGTGCGTAGACTGGAGTAGCCACGATGT
Organism: Pseudotsuga menziesii; assembly: GCA_001517045.1. NCBI lineage: Eukaryota > Viridiplantae > Streptophyta > Pinopsida > Pinales > Pinaceae > Pseudotsuga > Pseudotsuga menziesii. The sequence goes on along the minus strand of LPNX010160164.1, from coordinate 6,790 downwards.
GGACTTACAACCCTTTCTTTACTTTGTTTTAATGAATTAAAAATAATACGACCCTTAAGGTCTGTAATTTATTATACAATGGTTAAAAGTTTTGTTTAAGACTCGACTATCAACAATATCCTTGTGTGTTGGGAAAATGAGACTTGCTTCATGACTCGGCATTCGATGTCGTAAATATAGTTGTAACAGCTAGAACACCTGTTGGTGGAAGTAATAGATTTGATTTTAACTGTCATGCACATGCTTGTGGATAGTAATAATGTTAATTAGGATATTTGATCTGTATTTGTTTGGTTAAACAAAATCTAGAAAAGATTATCTAAATGATTTCATAGTTGATTACTGTAAATCTGTGATTAGCCTCTTAGTTTGATTACTGCAAATCTGTGATTTATATATTTTCTTAGTTACTTTGGATTGCATTGTTTATCTTAAACCCTAAGCTTTCGAATCCACTATCTGATTGTGTGGTTGAGTTAGACTCCCACTACTAGTTATGTAATTGTTGTTCTTCTAGAAAATTTATATATTTTACTGGTTGAAATAAAGGATCCCTTATTTAACTCTGTATCATTTAATAAATCTGTAAATCTGTATTCATCTATTTTACGGGTAGAAATTTAGATTTACTTATTTTGGAATTAAATTAATGGATTGTTAAATTACGAGAGGAAGGAAGGTGGGAATCTAATATAATATAAAAGTATATTCTATTTTAAATTCTATTTAAATATGACATGGTATTTAAATCAATATACAAAAGCATAAGCACCAAATTTACTTATTAAATTTAGATTTACTTATTTTGGAATTAAATTAACGGATTGTTAAGTTACGAGAGGAAGGAAGATGGGAATCTAACCTGGTGACTGTAGCAAGAAGATGTCATTTTGAGTTGTGCGTTGAAAAGTATCTAATAAATATTGTTATGGGTTAGCTAATATTTTGGTCAATATGTATGTTTAATTTAATTTATTAAAGGTTTATAATTATATATGTCTTTATTTATATTTTTCTAAAATCCAAAATTGTATGAAGATAAGATAAGTATTTTGTTGATCTTGATTGTTTTAGTAGTATTTCAAAATTCAAAATAAATAATTATAAAAAAAAGGAATATAAAAAATAATATGTAGTTGATGAATGGATGCATGATCGCTGATGGATTGATAACTTGTAGTTAGAGGATGATTAGATAACCAATATTTCATGAAAGATAACTAGAAAAATATGAAAAATATATATATATATATATATAAATAATTAATGATTAATATATGAATACATAGATAATGTACATATAATTGTGATTGACACTTTCACTAACCACAAATTAGTTCATCCAAATAAAAACATGTTCTCAGTATCTCAAACATATATGTATTTAACAAAATATTGCAAATAAAAATCAATAACAGATCCTATTCAAATTATTTATTACAATATAAAGTTCAAAAAATTATTAAATATACAAAGATTATTATATCCCTATAAACCACAACATCCGAAGGAGAATCACTAAAAATAATGGTTAATATGTTCTGATCAATACCTTTCCCCAAAAATTCAATATAAACCCCAGAATTGAAGGCTTAAGGTAGTCCGCTATAGAATGGTATACGCACAAATATCGAACGTGTAGTTGTGTTGCTGTGTTAAATTCATTCTTCAAAAATTCAAAGTATCATACACTTGTTTAATTTACTGTTTTCAACAAATTGTTTGAATGTATTTAAATCTATGTTTGAAGGAAAACATATTCTACTTTAAAGACAATATTCTTGAAGTAGTGGAAGATTATAAGTACCTCCAAATCAACTTCAACAAAAGTTTGAGTTGAGAAAGCTAGAAAAAAAGAACTCTAGGAGGTTGGAAAGCGTTTTATGTTTTTCAAAATAGGTGCAGAGAGGCAGAGTTATGGGACTAGAAAACTATGCAAACCCTTTTTGGGCTCTTGGTGATCCCGGTTGTTCTCTATGGTTGTGAAGTTTGGGCCAGCTGTACCTCTCACTTACAATGAAAGCAAATAGAAAAGATTCAAAAACACATGATCACAAGCAAGTTCAAAATTAAGAGTTTAGTGCCATACTAGAGCATGCTAAGTGAAATGGGGGTGGCTTCTATTGAAACAATTGCTATGGTGAGGCTCATAAGATATCTAAAAAGAGTTGAGCAAATGGAAGAAGGTAGATGGCCTAAGGTTGTCTTCAATGACATATTGTGCGAAAGAAAGAAGACTTCCATGCGGAAAAATATTAAATGGCTTAGCAAGTGGGATATGTGCTTGAGCACTTGTCCTACGAATAACAAGGAAATAAAGGCTTTTGTTATCAATAAGTTCCACAAGCGAACTTGGGATAAAGAGCTAGGGAGAAAGAGAAAGTATTATATTGAAGAGTTTAACCCTACCTACAATCAGCATCATAAGGCTTACATAGGGGCCAACATACCTTGGAAAGCCAAAATTCTCATTGCTCAATTGAGAACTAATTCTCATCAAGTCCGTTGTGAGACCCGGCGTTGGAAAAAGCCAAAAAAAGATTGGGCAGAAAGCGTGTGTATTTTTTGCACGGCTGGTAAGGTGGAGACAGAAAAACACTTCATTTTAGAGTGTGAAGTTTTAAGGACAATAGGGACAGGTACGCACGGATAGATTTTGGGATGATTTATTTAACAAGGGGACTGTGAAAAAATTGGAGGCGTTCATCATCAATTTAAATAGACAAAAGATTGAATTGCAGAAAACAGCATACGAGTTGGTCCTCACAAACATTAAAATATTTGGTAATTTAAACTACACATATAAAATTTTTGAGAAAATTTACAAGATTATAATGAAAATCTGCACGCACAAACTAACCAACCAACCAATTCAAACGTAAGCTACTTAAAAGAAAAAAAATGTCCTCCACGTTTTCTCCCTCCACGTTTTCTCCCTCAGATTCAAATGGGACTACTTCAAAACAATGAACGGAAGAAAAGTCCACAAACTGGCCATGTCCTTTCAAGTTCTGAGACGAAATCGAGGGAGCACTGCCTCGAAGAATGTTCAATTCCAACCAAATGTTTAAACTTCTTCAAACGTAAACTACTTAAAAATAAACAAAAAAAGTCCACAACGTTTTTTCCCTCAGATTCAAATGGGTCTACTTCAAAACAGTGAACGGAAGAAAATTCCACAAGCTGGCCGTGTCCTTTCAAGTTCTGAGACGAAATCGAGGGCGATCAATACTTCTTATGCTATGCAGCATTTAATGCGACGGGCGGTCGCACTGTCCCCCGTCGGATCGCTCTTTGGAACGGATCCGACGGCGGACAGTGCGACCGCCGTCGCATTAAATGCTGCATAGCATAAGAAGTATTGTTCGCCGAAATCGAAGGAGCACTGCCTAGAAGAATGTTCCATAATGATTTAACATTGAGTCAAAGTCAATTCCAACTCTGATTGCATATAGAGTGCAAACGCGTTGAAGATTTGGAGCGACGCAGCTCACCTATAAAAAAAACATTTCCGTCGATACCGAACATATCATTTCCCATTTGCATTTTGATCTCTCAAACATATCATCTATCAATCATTCAGTTCTATTTACAGTATTGACGATGGCCAAGAACGTAGAAATAACCCTAATTTCGGGCCGTGATATCAAGAACGGTGATATGAAGAACATAAATGCTTCAGCAATGGCATGGATCAAGAACGATCCCTACAACAACAAAAGGCAGCGAACTCCAGTAGACATAAACAACGGAAGCAACCCCATCTGGAACCACGCTATGACGTTTACCCTCGACAAAGACGCCCTCAAGCAGCGAGGCAGCCTGATGCTGGAGATTGCAATATATACGGAGATCACCTCCGGCGAGGAAGAAATAGGGCGCGTTAGCCTCCCCTTGATTGACTTTCTCCAGTCCGTCCGCTGCCCGTTTGGCGGCAAGCCCGTCAGTTGCAAGATACGCAACTCATCAGGAGATTCCCAAGGAAATCTCGACATCTCTGTAAAAATGAGCCTGCCAAGGTTCCTCAAATACATGACCAAGAAGAAGGCCGTAAACTTGGGATTTTTAGCTGCTCAAGTGTTGGCCTCGGCAGTTCACCAATAATTTATTGATAATATAATTATGAAATTTAAATAATTTTCATTGTAAATATATATTCATGTGCATGTATATGAATCAAAACCATCATACATATAATAACATATAAAATCCTTGCTTATATTGGGATTGTATTCATCAATAATAATACCATGTGTCTTCTTCTAAGCTCTTTTCTTTTCCTTTATCTTTAATCTCTAAGTTAGACCTCCAAGGACATTAGTCAACGACCTATAGTTTTGATGAAACTTCCTAATAGTGTTAAAATAGAGTAGAAAAAAAATTCTCATTCTTAAAACATTATTTTGCTTGAGTGAAAAGTACAATTTTGTTAAGGTCATGATAAAGGAGTTTAACAATAAGCACCACCAACCTCAAAGAGAATAGAGACCTTGATGTGCTAATCCCATACCCTAATACATGATACAATCCAGTAGAAACGTTGCAATCGATAGAATCCGGTGGAAATGTTGCAATCCTAAAATCCTGAAAAATTGTTAAGTTTGTTGAATTCCAAATAGGATATAAAATTATACTTTTGCATTTGTGATCGAGAAGGATATTGGTGGCCACCCACCCATTCCTCTTGGACCCCCACCACTGTTTCTTTCAGTTTTCTAGTTTCCTTAATTCTAGCACAATTTACTATTTTTGGCAGTTTTTGGGTCCTAAACTTCAGAGTCGTTTTGAGACCCTAAACGACATTTTTTTGGCATCGAATGGTCGGGCAAATATGAGTCTAGTCCGGACTCGATATTTGTTGTTTATGGATGTAGTCCTTAAACAGATCTTTCTAACAATGTATCATGCACGTCAAATGGAGGTAGTATGCTAAAGTTACGACCCCGGAAAATTGATGTACCAAGTTACCCAACAGGGCCTACATTAAGGCATTTCACCTTCTAGGGTTAAGTTTTTGGATCTGTAGGGTTTCCATTGTTTCTCAATAATATATAGGCCTTCGAGCCTCATTGTTACAGAGAGTTCAGAGGCATGTAGCCGCCACATCTCTTCTCAGAGATAAGCTACCAGCACTCTAGCTAGTTTATTTCCATTTTGTATGTAAACAAGTTTCAGTTATTGATTAATGAAATGAAGTGTTATTTCCCCTGCATATTTGTTTCTATGGTTATTTGTGTATTATATTGCGTCCTGCATAAATTCGGATATGTGGTATCAAAGTAATCTGCTCTTTTTCGATCCTTCTTTGCATGTCCCCAACGAGAGCGGGGTATAAAGAGTTAGGGCTCAATCTGGTTGAACCTTTGCAAGATCAGCCTCGCAAATCTCGATGGCCACCCATGGGGGACGAAAAGAAAGACGATGGCGCAGAAGATCCTATCAAAATGTTGCTCGAGGAGGCCCTTGAAAAACAAAGAAACGCGATGATGGATAACTTCGCCTAGATCCTTCAACGACTTCCCACTGGCGACGCATCTGCATCTAGTAGACACTCTAGAGGTGCAACCCTTTTTAAGGTGCAAGTAAACTTCGACATTCCCATATTTGATGGTCGAATAGATGCAGACGTTGTAGATAAATGGTTGAATCTATTAGAAGGATATTTCTCGGTTCATGACTTTTCTGACTTGGAAAAGATTACTTTTTCTCTGCTCAAAGCCGCCCCCCATGTCAAGGACTGGTGGGAAACCTACTGTGAGAGAAAGGATGAAGAGGAACCCTCTGTGTTCTCAGTCGTACCCAATTGGAATTCTTTTCGAGATGCCATAAAACGACAATATTATCCGGTGG
>LPNX010160162.1:314708-342784 GCA_001517045.1 Pseudotsuga menziesii | reverse complement strand
TTGGTCCAATTAATCCACCATCACAAGGGAAGAAGTATATTTTGGTCTGTACAGATTATGTTACTAAGTGGGTAGAGGCCAAGCCTTTACCGAGAGCCACGGAGCAGACTGTGGTAAACTTTCTTTTTGAAGAGATCTTTGTTATATTTAGGGTACCTAGGGATATTGTAATTGATCAAGGTGCCCAATTTACTTCCAAATTAGTGCAAGAGATAGCAGAAAAATACAAGATCAAGCACAGAAAGTCCACCCCTTACCATCCACAAGCCAATGGCCAAGTGGAATCTACCAAAAAAACCCTAGAAGGCATCATCACCAAAACTGTTCAGATGCATAGGAAGGATTGGTCAGCAAAGGTTACTGAAGCTTTATGGGCATACAGGATCACTTGGAAAAATAGTACTGGTTTTTCCCCTTACCAGCTTGTCTATGGTAAGCAAGTCCTCCTCCCTATAGAGTTTCAAATTCATACATTCAAGTTGGCAGCAGATTTGGGCATGGATCTTTCTGAGGCTCAGCAAGAAAGAATACTTCAGTTGAACCAGCTAGATGAGATAAGACAGGCTGCCATAGAACACAATATTCTGATCCAACAGCAGAGAGCTCAATGGCATGATAAATTTATCAAAAAGAAGCAATTTCACATCGGTGACTGGGCATTATTATTTGACTCAAAGTTTAAAGATTTTAAAGCCAAATTCACTACTCACTGGCTTGGTCCATATGAGATTGTTGATGTGTATGATAATGGTTCAGTCAAACTTAAAACCATAGATGATGAAGCACATACATTTGTGGTCAATGGCCACCGGCTCAAGCTGTACAACAAACCTATCAACAAGGCAGATTTTATACAACAAATTTCACAGCAAAAGAAAATGCAAGTGTTGGAGAGACATGTCAGTGTTTTTCCTTCACCTACTCCTTAGCTGATTTGATACAGCAACCAAATAAAACAAAAAGAGAAAAAGAAAACGAAAATAAATAAAAAATATATATATAAAAAAAATTATAAAAATAAGAAAAAAAGGAAGTTTAGTTGTGAAAACCAGTTTACTGGCACAATATAAACTTGAATTTTCTGTGGAAAACCAGGTTTGCCTGGCCATTGAAAATTCACAAAAATATCTTCTTCAATTTCCTGTTTCTTTACATAGTTTTGTTTTCCAAATAATGAAGATCTTGTTTGACTTGAGGACAAGTCAAAAGGTAGTCCTGTGAGGGGGATAAGCATTTAGAACCCTCCAAGTCTTTTCATATGCAGAGGATTGTGATTTTTATATGCAGAGGGACCTGATTACCAGCAATACAAGAGATTTTTAAATGCAGAGGGACCTGACTTCTAGTAAGGCAGAAGAGATCTACAGAAGGACCTGACTTTCAGTGAAGCTGAAGGAATCTGAGATAGCAGCAGACAGAAGACATCAGAAGGACAATCAGAATACAAGCCAACTTTGTCAGGCAACAAGCTCATCACACAGGGATATCAAGCAAAGTCTGTAAGGATTTATAGTTTTATGTTTTAAAAAGTTTCAGAATTCTTTGTTATTAAGTGATGACATATTACCAATTATTGTAAAGCTTGACTGCCTATTTTTTTCATTATTCTGATAAGTCTATGCCATTACTTCACTTACCTTCCATTAGTCTCTGCCAGCACTTCATTTTCCACCCAAGTCTCTGCCATTACTTCATTTTCCACCCTAGAGGTCAAGATGGTTGTCAAGATCAAACCCAAGGGAAATTGTAAATGGCCAAAATCTATGCTGCACTCTACAAGATACATACTGCATTTTACAGGCAGAGTTTTCTTCTTGGTTTAAAGACAAACAGGTTCTCCTTCTCAGCAAAAAGTGAAATATTTTGACATAAAGGAATTCCAAAAGTTTCTTTTATATATATTTAGTGCATCATGCATTAGGTAATATATAGAATTTAAAATAAAAAAAAGAGGTTATATATATCTTCAGCATAGTTTTTATAAAGGAGAAAGGTTTATTTTAAAAGAGAAAAAAAAAATCCTTTTATTACAGCCTGTTTATTAAAAACATTGGGTATGCAAAGAACTGAAGTGTATATTGCAACTTGTGCATTAAACGTTGGGCATATAAAGAGATTAAAATGTTTATAAACCAAAACCTTACCTCTCATTTTATGAGTAATTGAATGAAGTGGCACGTTTTTGGAAATGATGAAAGGAAAACGTGGGATGATGCCCCACGACAGCATGTAAGTAAGCTTGATTTTGCATTTTGAATTGATAACATTAGAGACCACGACTTGGTCATTTTCCTTGAGGCCGAGTCCAATTGTTGCTTTTGCAAAATCGACTGCTATGTGAAGATATTTGACAGTGAGAAGGGGCCGTGAGTTACAGGAAGTGTGAATACATTATTTGCTAAAGAAATCGACAATGAGAAGAGGCCGTGGGTTACAGAAAATGTGAGACACCATTTGCTGAAGACAATCGACAGTGAGAAGGAAGCTGTGAGTTTCAGGAAGTGTGAATGCACCATTTGCTGAAGAAATCGAAAAGGAAGAGAGACAGTCAGTAAGAAGAAAGTGTGCAAACACCATTTGCTGAAGAGATCACGTAGGAAGAAAGACAGTCAGTGAGAGGGACGCCGTGAATGCTCCAATCTCTGTGGAAATTGAGCAGGAGGAAGTAAAAACGCTTGCACTAGAGAAGAGGTAAGATTTAAACCCTTTCCTTGTTGAATACTCTGCTCAGACCAACAGAAATTTCATCAATTACAGAGTATTGTTGAGGAGAAAGGAAGACAAAGACAGAGTTAAAGGTTGAAAGGTTCATGTTTTCCTTTTAAATACAAAATGTCAGCTAGATTGGAACCATCAACATTTAATCCCAATGATATTCATGAGAGTTGCCTTGAGATTTTTGAAAATAAGCAGTGGGTAAATTTCTTTGGAAAATTCAATGGGCATAATGAGCAGGCTAGTTTAGCTTTTGTTGAAGCCTTTGATGGAGAAAAAGTTAGAGTGGGGAACTTGCAATTTAAACTGTCAGAAGACATCCTAGCTCAAGTTATTGGTTTGCCACAGCAAGGGGAAAGGTTTTTCAAGACTAAACAGTTTAAAGAGAAAGCATGGATGCCATTTTTGTGTAGGTCAAGAGCAGGGTCAGTCAATTGGAAAAAAGGGATACCAAGAAGCTGGCTAGTTCATCCCTGGGATGAAATAGTTTACATTATTCAAAAATTTATTACTTGTGAAGGTAGATTTAGCATTGTTTACCTTTGTCACATCAAGCTGCTGCAACATTTAAAAGGTGAATGTGAGATCAATATGCCTTATTTCTTGCTACAGAGTTTGACTAAGATGGCCAAAGCTGTCCAAAGGCGTCCAAAAGACAAGATGACAAGCCTGTTTCACTGTGGACTTATTAAAATCATCATCCAGCATGAGTTACAAAGACAGAATTTGACATGGTCAGGATTTCTAGTTCACAATAAGTTTGAAGAGCAGGAAGAATTGCTTGAAGAAGGCTCAAAAGAAGATGAATTGCTGATGATAACATACCCTGAGGCAACAAGCTCAAAACCGCCAAAGGGAAAGAAGAAAAAGAAAGAAGTGTTGCTGATTACTGATGATGAGGACAACTCTGAGGCAGCAAGTTCAAAACAGCCTCAGAGAAGGATACAAACTAGAAGTGTGAAGAAGAAAGAAAAACAGTATCAAAAACATGATCAAATCTTCACCACCTACCAGAGAAAGCCAAGAAAGTATAAACAAGCTCAAAGCCAATCAGCATTAGAAGATGAGGAACATATGCAAGCCTTGGGGAGTCAAGAAGAAGACCCAACAACTGAATTAGCACAGGATATCCAAGACCCTGATGAGGTGATCAAGCAAGCAAAAAGGATCAACCTCTTCTTAGACCAGCAAGAGAAGGAAAAAGAAAAGCATTTTGGACAGGAATTACCCAAAGGTTCAAGTTCTCTTTTCTCAGAGCAGCAAGCTATGGAAAATGAAAAATAATATTCAGCACAAGAGCATGGAGAAGTGGGGATGGATGCAAATTCTGAGCAACTTCCAATAAAAATGAAGAAAAAGAAAGCTTCTAAAAGCAATAAAGAGATTAAAAGATTGAAGCTTGAAATAGAGGAACTTGAGCAAAAGAATGAGAAGCTAAAAGAAGTCAACAGGAAGCTGAAGGTTCAGAGGACACGCATCACTAAACAAGCATACAGATGGTATAAGCAAAGAAAGGTTTATAAGGCTAAGTATGAGAGACTGAAGGTCCTCTATGCATCTCGGGCTTCAACAGATGTATCATCACAGACAGAAGACTAGAAGCAAGATAATCAGTAGTAAAATTTTGGTTTTGAACAGGGTCAAACATTTTTGGCATGGGGACATGCAGCAGTTTCCTCTTGGGGGAGATGTTGGGCACCGTTTTGACCCCTTTTTGCCACTTAGATATCTTTCATTTCCCTTCATAAAACATCCATAATGATTAGAAAAGCTTTAAAGATCGCCCATGAACCTTGGTTAAGAGGTATAATGTCATTAATTTCTAATAAATTGAGTTTTGAGACTTTTTAAGCATTTTAACTAAGATTTTTACTTAGATTACGGGATGTACTAACTTCCCGTATTACCTCCAAGATTGAGCATTTGCAGGACAGCTAGGCGGGAACTGGAAGATAGAGGAAAGATCCTCAGTGTCCAAGCATGGATGAACATTCAACGGATTAGTGATGTGGCCTTTACAGATGTCAAGTCAACCTCAGTAAAAGGCGGCCATCTGTGCCCTGTTCAACACAAAAGAAGGGGCAATTTTGATTTTGTTGAGTTTCACGATTCTGATGAGGATCTCGATGGCTATGCTCATTAATTAGTTTACAGGATTATAGCATTTCTAGTTTTATTTCGAATTTGTATAAGTACTTCACAAAACAATGAGGAACTATCACGATTTTGGGAAGAACGCATTTGCTTCTGAACTGCGTGGTTTCATTACTGTGTAATCAATTTGATGGTGAATACATTCAGAGTTTAAGTTCTGTAATTTTCGACTGTGTGTGTGGATGAGGCAGTGGAGGGCCCCCATTGTTGAGTTTACACATTCTTTTACTTGCCGGTGTAGCGATTTGGGTGATTGCAGCGATTTCATTTGATGCAAGCTATTTAAATCGTGCCATTGGTATGTGATAATCTCTGTAGTTTCTAGTTTATTGTTGCAGAATGAATTCAGCTAAGTTTTTAATTGATTTTATGAAAAACTCTGTTATCTTATTTAATGGTTCAAACTGGTATTCCATCGTGTTGTTTATCACTTGCATTGTTTAATAAACTCTGTTCTTTTACTGGTTGAATACTGAAGGCATTGATGGTTCAGACCACGATTTCTGTACAACTATATATTGTTGTTTATTCAATGGAGAAGTGTTAAAGAAAACAATTGTGAATTATGAATAATTTCCTGTAAAGGAATTTAATTGATAACTGTTCATTCAGCGCTGGAAAACTGAGCAGAACCTCGTAGTCTGTATCCTAGGGTTATAGTTGTTATTTAATTGCTTTCTACCTCAGTCCTTTCATCAATAGATTGCTTTCATAAATCAATTGTTGTGTACTTGAAAAGGAACAAATGAAGTTATCCCTGTAAAAGGATTTTTGTATCTTTAAGTTGCAGTATTTTTCATCTGTCAGTAGGTTCAATTCACATATAATTAAATTTTCTAAACAAGTCTAGCTCTAAGTCCTAAAACTTGGATATGCCTCGAAGCTTACTGACCCGAATTGATTTAAATTTAAGGTCTGATTCACATTGGTAGATCAGAGCCCAACACCAGGTTTGGATCACACTAGCCTTAACTTGTGTGGATTTTGGGTGTCACCTCCCAACTAAGTCATCCCTAAGGGGAATTGATTGGAGTGGCCTTGCAAACTAGACCTACACCTTAATTGACATGTGGTTCATGCCTTTATCTTTTAAGAGGCCACTACATCCACGGAACTTCTCTCCCTACAACGTGAGGGGTGTGGGGAGGCTGAACATTATCCGAACATGAGTGTTTCAATTAACATGCCAACAGAGTCACTTACAAAGATTGAACCTTAGTGGGGCGGTTATCAATTAATAGTCCCAACTACCCAAGCTACATCCAACAGACCTAATTAATTTAATGTATATAATATAAAACATTATTAATTTTTGTTTTTAAATTGAAATATTTAATAATTTGATTTTATAAAAAAAAAAAATTTGTTTTATTGATAATGCTATAAATGCAATGATGATAGTCCATTGGATATAGCTTGAATGGTTAGGAGGAATGATTGTTACCCTCCCACCTAAGTTCAATTCTTGTCTCACTTTGTGACATGTTGAAAGTATTCATGTAAATGCTTATATCTCTTATATGAAATACACTTACACAAAATTTTCATCCATCCAATACAATTAAATATGATTATAGACCTTACTTTTTAATAAATTAAATAAATAAATTTAATGGCCTAACTTTTTTATTTAGGTGATCATCATAATGAAGGAAAGTTTCATTCATACATACATATATACATATAAGTTTACTAATATCTTTTTTAAATTAATATTATAAGAAGATAATAATTTGTTTTTATTGATGATGGTGGGACTATGATGATTATGACCCCAACTACGATCATGACCATGGTCTTGTTTCTGTATATTAGGTATCTACTCATAGCCATGATCTCAATGAGGAAAGACACCCTTCTATAAGGAGGATAGGATATATGATGTATTACCTTTAATTTTAAGGTTATAATTTATAATATATGCTTTTAGATTTGCTTGATTTTTCACCACCATTCTCTAGAGATGTTGCAGCCTCAAACTTCACAACCATATAGGATAACCAGACTGGCGAGAGTCTTAAGAAATAGTTTCTTTTTATGCCAAAACTAAATCCATCCCTTGATTTACAACTATTTTCAACGTTGAGATAAGCTTTCCACACTCCATTTATCCTTTTTTCTCAATCCTATATTTCTAGTTAAGATTGAGATGACGCTTTATTCCAAAATTTTATTGTATGAAGTCACTTCCTCGAAGTTGTGTCATACAAAAAATAACATAACTGATCTTTTTGGATTTGATTATTATAACATTTTTTTATCAATATTAACAGTCATACCTATAATAGAGTAGAATTTTTTTAGAAGTCTTAGTTACTTTCAAGATCACAGCAACGCCTCACCTAAAGAACAACATCACCAACATAAAGAATAAGGATTATGCTTATTCTACATAAAGTCATGCCAACACAACATACTTCTTCTAAACAACCCTTTAACTTGTCAATGGATATGCCAAACTAGGTAGGGGATAGGGGAAAACCTTGGTTAACTCGTATATTACAATTAATATCTTTCGACTAGCCCTTATTGTTCATAAACTTGACAATAATGTTCTCGTAAAACCTTATTGCAACAAGTCTCAATTCGAAAGCAACTTTTAGCTCTTCTAATATATTCCAAAGCTTAGTTCTAAGTACCATGTCAGATATTTTCTAAAGTCGACAAGGAAACATGTGATATTGGTTTATTATTATAACATTGCTTAGTAATGATCCTAAGCATAACAAGGAGGTCCAGAGTTGAATGCTAGATACTAAATCTAGCCTACCCTTTAGTCCTCTTTCTTTAGATTGCTAGTCATATGCTAATCTTATTTTTCAGAATAGTTCCATTTAGCTTGGCTAAAAGAGGGTTAATCATAATAGAACTATAATTGGAGGGGTTGCTTTTATTCCCCGTTTTAAAAATAGGAACCACAAGGATTTGATTAAATGATTTAGGGAAAGTCTACTTCACTGCTAGATTGAAGATCTTGTGAATGTGAGAGATAAGGATAAACCATCCATTTTTTAGGATTTCAACTTCATAGCCTTCAAGGTATTTAGATTTATCTTTTGCAAGGTACTTAACACCAAACTCCATCTTCTAGGAAAAAAAAATCTTATGTAAACATAATTTAAATGTTGTCTACGACAATAGGGGATTCATAGAGATTTTTAAGGTAGGAATTGAAATTTTCAAGGAAGTCATATTGTTTTCTTGAGTTTTATGAGAAATAATTTTCCTCCATAATTTCTTAGGATCTATCTTAGAGAGATGTAAAAGATTCTATTGCTTTCTATTGATATCTTAAGTTTTTTTCTTGTAAGTAGGGTTTTGTACGTATTTATCTTGTTAGATTTTAAAGACTTGTTCGAAGCATACTTCCTGGATCTTCTAGAAATTTGACACTCTTTATCATACCAAGTGTTGGTTATTCTATTTTCCATTTTACATGATACCTTGATAGAGAAATTGTTAATGGAGTTGAACAAGTTTGTTATAAAATTATCATAGATATCTTAAATATTGTCCTTATTTTATAGGAGATTTAATCCATCCTTTATAAAAATATCAACTTTATTCATGTCAAATATTAAGTGCTTTTGGGTATAAGATTTCTCTTCTATGGGGTTTTTGTTTAAAGTTTAGAGTTAAGGTTAAAAGGTATATGATCTAAGTTTGGCTTATGGTAGTTTATGATGTCAAAATTCACTATTTCGTTGAATATGGGGATACCTGATATCACGTGACCTATGAAATTGCTACCAAACACATGGATACAAGTCATTTAGTTGGATTTTGGTCATTTTATTAAATCATTGCAAATTATTAGAACTTGAGAACTCCCAAGCTTAATCAACTCAGAACAAAAAGAATATTGGCCAAATCTTTAGAGCTTCTTTTGTATATGCTAGTTAAAGCAAGGTCTTCATCTAGCCATAGAGGGTTAGAGTTGAAATAATTTGCGTAAGATAATGTAATGCCTCGTTTTGACCTTATTACATGAACTATCATTGCATGTTCGTATTTTCTTATTATTGTGGAACATCGTCAGTTTGATGACACTGTGGGCATATAGATTTATTACTTTGCGGAATTTATATATATGTGTGTGATGTTAACATTATAGATTAAGTTAGTATTTTGATTATGTCTCTATCATGCAAATTTAATATATGATGTCACATGGATACCGATTTAGAGTTATATGTCAAATAATGGATATGATATCAATGCATGGTACATTGAAAATGATTACATTGTTGTTTATTAGTAATGAAATATGTATGCATATTGATGATTGCATGATATTGCATGATCTTGTGATAGGATACTCACCTACAGGTTTAAAAGAGCTAAGTGATAACTGAGTCCTATGAAATGGGAGTACATCGATGGCATGCATTCCAAAAGAAAATTTGTATGTGAATGAATCATTATTGTTGTGTATTATTATTGGTTTATTATCATGACGTGTGGGTAGGTGTAGGGTTTTGGGAAAACCCAAGTGCCCAAATTGGTTATTTGATGACAAAACCTGAGTACGACAGTCACAATGAAGTCACTATGTCGATGTATAGATAGTCCCTTGTTCCATTAGGGGGGTGGTGACGTTACCCATCGTTTATACCCCAAACCCAAAGTCATGGGAGGGTTGTGCTATGACACGCTCCCCAAGGTGTGTGACGGGGAAGCTTGGTCGATGTAGTTGACACTTCCAGTTACTGGTTCTAACTGGAGTTAGTTCATGTAGTTGATGGTCTAGGTTAGTCAAGTAGAGGAAGGATATGATGTGGAAGTAAGTTGTGAATTAGATAAAAGGAAGTGGGTACATACTAAGTTCCATTGAAGTTATGAAGTGTAATTTAATTAAATATATATGTTTGTTTAAAACCGTGTTGAACTACTGAATGGTAACTAAGAATATGTGTTGTTTTCATAAGTTATTATAATCTAAGTTAGGAAGATGTTAGGCATTGAAAATTTGTGTTTAAGTATGTGTCAACAAATAGTAACTTGTGTGATCATGTGTGATGTGTGGTTGAGTACTATTGGTATACCTACATGAGGTATGTAAGCATTATATATGCTTACGTAGAACATGTACATATTTTAAATGAATTATCTAACATTATAAAAATATGACTTCTATGCATATGGTTGTGAATTATGAGATTATAAATACTATTACATATCTTAGTTATGAAATGATATTGTTACCTCAAGATTATAAATGAATGGTTAACTAATTGTGATTAGGGTTAATTATTAATTATGGTTGATAAAGGTGAAATAATGCTAATGATGTTAATTAGTGGTTAATAGGATTGTTAATAACTTGGTCGATAAATGTTAATAGTGTTAATATTATTATAGTTAACTTAATTGTTGATTTAAGTGCTTAGTCACTAAATGATAAATAATTATTAACGATCTTAATTAGTTCAAGATATTGGTTTACCAATGATAATTGTGTAATAATATTAATTAGGTTATTATTAATTGATCTGTTAATATTAACTTCGTATTAACAATTTTAATTAGTGTTAACACGATTATAATGAACTTTGATTAACATATTTTAAATAAGTGTTAATGATGATGATTAGCATTAATAAGATTATTATTAACTTAATGAATGCATATTAATTAAGTCTTAATTGTAATAATGTTGTTGTTGAATATGGCACTCATTAAATAAATTATAACTTGTGCTTGGAAGATAGTTAGTTCAAATATAAATTATTATTGAATAAGTATTGATTTCAATTACATGTATATATATTATGTTAAACATACTAATTAAACTATAATAAATAATTTATTGTGATGTCTAAGTATCATCCAAGTATCTCACCATGTCTGACTTATTGCTGAAGTAAATGGTTATGTCAGAACTTATGTTGGCATATATTAACAAAATAAGAATCTTTATATTCTTGGAATTTATGTTCAAATCAGACGGTATATATTTATGTATAAAAATAAATAAGTGTTGCGTTGATCTATACCCATAAACATTGAATGTATAATATTTTATTGATGGTTAAAGGAGACCTAACCCATGTTTTGAATGGGGAAATTAAATGAAAAAATGTTAGGGAAGTTGGGACATTAATGAAGGGATAAGGGTAATAATGAAGTGATGTAGATAGGGGAAGAAAAGGGGATAAAGGAAGGGAGATTGAGAGGATGGAGGGGTTGAAGGTTTTGGAGAAAAAAACAGAGGAGGCTTGTTTTCATGGTTTTGGGAAAAAACGAATTTACAGAACTGGTTGTACTCAGTTTTTTGGCACGAGGGTTCAAGAAACATAGTTTCTTGAAGCTAGGGAGTCGGTGAGGTTGTTCCTAGTAGGCAGGGTGGCAGATCTATTTGAGCAGTTGGGTTTTCCATGTTGAGAGAGGTGAAATGTTGCAGGGTAAAATATCCATAGACAAGGCTATAAAGGAAACTATTAATATTTAGGTATTTTCCTGAATATTTACAAGTTCTCCTTATACATGTTGTATGAAATTGTATAGGTACTTACTAGTTTCTTAGATATGATGTTTTACAAGTTTTGTTAGATATATGTTGTTTGAAAAGAAAGCTGTACAGGTTATTCTTTTACTATCCTTATATGTTTAAATTTTATCATGTATATATATACTTTGCTTCTTTATACCTGCACATATGTACAGTAAACATGGCCTTTGACCTTTAGTTAAACAAAACAAACCCTTAGATAAACGAAAGAAATACTTTCTTTTCAACAAGTAATTTTTTTTAAATTAAGTATTTAGGGACTGGGTTTGGTCCTTATAGATAAGACCTTGGTTATTTGTTGTTCTAGCATTAAAGTCACCTAACCAGAGGATATTTCCTTCAGTTATCGCACTATATGTTTAATTTGTGAACCTATTGATCTACAGGAAAATGAGAGCAATTGTGAACTGGATTATGCAATGGAATCTCAAGAACAATGTACACTGAACAAGACAAATTTGAGACAAATCTGATAAGGATTGACCAGTAAATTACAACATTAATATTCATTAATCCCAACAATATACAACAATGTTACAATAAGGAGGATTCAAATCATGTGGATAATATTCGAATCTACCAACTCAATCATGACAAGATGACTATCGAGAAGTGTCTAAATCACTATCAGAGCTCACTAGTGTAACTCCACATTTCTAATTTAGTCTATCAGTAAGTTAAACTAGTTAAACTGATGAGGTAGGTGAGAAAAGATGCCTACTCCCATGCATCCATGCAAGACTGGCGCTAACTCAACCGAAATATATCTAACTAAATGTAACTGGAGGTTAACTTAGCATAAGTACTTACCTACCACAACCAACTGATGGAGGCTACTGGTGGCACTCAGAGTGGCTCCTAAAATATAGGGATTGGTCTCAGACGCACATTAACTGATGCATGAACATGCAGTAAGTAGGAGTTAACCTCTATATGTGTTCCCCACACTCTAGTGGTTGGTACTGATGGCACCAATGGCACTAGTGGCACCAATATCATGGTGGAACCAAACTCAAGTAAAAGACTCATAAGTTAGGAAAAAGATCTAACAGACTATATATGGATAAGGGAGGATTATAGAATCCTGACACCCCCCCTTAATCCTAACTTGGACAACTGTGGGCCCTAGCNCCCCCCCCCCCCTCCTCAAACTAAGCAATAACAGGAAAAACAAGCTATACTTAGGAGAAAAATCTTCCTCTTTGGGTAATAACTTGCAAAATTTTGCTGCAATTTGTAGCACTATGCATCATCATGGTTCTTCTGTGCAACATCATCCTGAAGCTGTGCATGTGAACCTCTCAATATTATTCTGATCTAATGGATGTTGTATGTTTTTCTTCTTTTTGGAGGAGGAATGGAATGATCACTTTTGTTCTTCTGTGGGACAAACGGTGGATCATTCACTATCATCAAGTAGCACTTTCGTGGAATTTTGTTGCACCACTATGTAGAGAGCGAAGCTTTGTGAGAGTGCAACATTCTCATTCTAATACTGGGACCTTGTTCTCCTTCTATCTTTTGGATTCCCAAAACCACCCCGAGCTGCTTCAATGAGCTTTTGGGCCCATTTAGGCTTAGGCCACTGATTTGGGATGGGAGCTGGATCTGGATCTAGATTCTTGTGAGGTACAACCTCAATATCAAGATCAGGCTGATCTTGTTCCCGTTCATCTGAATATGAAACATGTGACAAAATATCATCATCAAAAGGAAATGGAAGAGTGTTTATACATTCTCGTGCTTCAGATGGTGATAGATCAAGCAACTGATATTCTTCAAACTGAACACTTCGGTCTATGAAGAATTTCCTAGTTTTAAGTTCCATCAACTTATATGCTTTTGCATCCTCAACATATCCCGGTAGTATGCATCTGCTACTCTGGGCTTAGAAGGCCTTTCTCTTATCCATGGGTATTCTGGCCTAAGCTTTTGAACCAAAAACTCTCAAGTAATAGACATTGGGCTTATTCCCATGTAGTGCTTCAAATGGAGAGGCCCCAACCACTGATTTGTGAGGCACTCAATTCTGAATGTATGAAGCATAGTTTACAACTTCATCCCAAAGAGAAGGAGGAAGATTCTTGGCTTGGAGAAGATATGTTGCCATCTCCTTCAATGATCTATTTTTCCTCTCAACCACACCATTCTGTTGTGGTGTGTATGGAACTGTGTGTTCCATTCGAATCCCCTCTAATTCACAAAAATGCTGAAAATATCTCCTAATGTATTAACCTCCATTATCTAATATAATGGACTTGATCTTTTTCCTGAAACTATTCTCAATCAAATCTTTAAAAACTTTAAAAATTTCGAATAGCTTTGATTTTTGTTTCATAAAATATACCCAGCAGAACCTAGAACAATCATCAATAAAAGTAAGGAAATACCTGGAACCATTGTTTGATGTTGTAGGCATAGGTCCTGAAACATCACTGTGTATCAGATCAAGTATAGAGGCATCTCTATTTTCCTTCCCAACTTCATACCTCTTCTCTGGATGCTTACCTACCAAGAAACTAGGACATACTCCTTCTGAAGTTTGGATGAGAGGCAAGCCTTCAACCATTTTGTCATTGCGGAGTTGTCAGAGATATTTGAAATTCAGATGCCTGAATCTCTGATGCCATAGCTTGCTGGTGTTCTTGGCATGAGTTAATAAAGTTGTTGGATGTGAAACAAGTAGAAAATGGGAGAGCTCATATGCCTTGGAGGCATGGCTAGCAAGCCTTTTGCTATGAGATTTCCAGTGAGATTTCCAGTAGCCTTTTATGTGATTTCAATTGAGTCAGATTCGAATGTAACTCTCTTGGGAGAGTCTGTATGGGTCATCTGATAAACAAATAATAGATTTTCTACAAGAGAAAGCTCATAGAGAACATTCTTGAACTCACCATGCTGGATTTTAACTGAACCTCTCCCAGCAGCTGGGATTTGGGCGTCATCTCCCATGTGAATGCCAGGTACTCCTGATAGAGTGAGAGTGGAGAAGGATTCCTTGGAGGAAACCATGTGGTTGGATGCTACAGAATCAATCAAGTAAGCTTTCGACTAAGTAAGGCATGACTTTAGGGCATGGCATCTCTCATGGTATTTTGTTGGTAGTCCAACATCAGACTTCTTTGCTTCTTGTGGGAGGGAAATATTTTTCTGTTCAAGGATTGTTGAAAGTTGGTCGATTGTCTTCTTCATGCACTAGATTTCTGGGTGAAATCCTCTCATACAATATGGACACTTAGTCTTCTCGAATTTCTTCTTTTTCTTGGAACCTGAGGCTCCTTCGGAAGATCTTTGATTCTCCTATGGATTTGAATCAGTGGCTTTGGGATCCTTCCCTTTGTGCTTCCCTCTTGTTTGTGCATTGTTTGAGTCTGTCGCTAAGAGTGGTTGGTTCTTGGAGGTATGAATCACTCCCATTTGAACAAATTTATCTTACTCCTGTATTAAGGACCCAACAAAAGCATCTAGAGAAGGAATCTAACAATTGGGGATGGAAGCTCTTCCAGAATGGAATGTAGAGACAAAGACAAAGTACTCTGAGCCAAGCTTACTCAATATTGATAGAACTAGTTGCTCATATTTCCTCTCTATTCTGCATTGTTTACATTACAGTACTAGTGACTTGAATTTTGTGAAAAACCGTTGAACAATTTTGAAACTACTGGGCTGCAATGCAATGAGCTCATTCTCCAATATGTGCCCTCAAAGCTCATCTTGTTGTCCACACAAGAATTCAGTCTTCTCCCAAGATTCCTTCGGAGTCTTCAGTCCCTCAAGGTGAAGCAAAATATCTTGGGAGATATGAGTGCATAGGAAGCTGAATGCTTCATCCAATTGATTCAAAAACTTTTCCTTCTCAGCAGGGTGATGGGGCTCTGTTTCTATGCCCATTGTCATCCTAAATAGGCCAATCTTATGCAATGAGACCTGCATGTCTTCCCGCGAATCAACATAGTTAAAGGGTGTAAGGATTCAGGGTACAAGAGTTGAAGAATCCATCAATATTTCTGTTGATTAGTCAATTCCTCAACAAGCTATGCAGGTACCTGTAAGTATCACTGTAAAACCCAAAATAAATTCATAATCATGTCAGTTTCAATCCTTCCACCTTGACATGAACACTTTCTCATGGTCCATCACACCTGTAGAGACTTCTCTAGACGAATCTAGAGTTAGCAAGGAAAAAATTGCAAGATTTATGTGGAAACCCAACTGCTTCTGGTGTACAATGGAGACTAGACAGACTTGTTGCTAGCCTAAACAAGGCTCTGATACCATGTTCAATTTGTGAACCTATTGATCTACACGAAAATGAGAGCAATTGTGAAGTGGATTACGTAGTGGAATCTCAAGAACAATGTACACTGAACAAGACAAATTTGAGAAAAATATGATAAGAATTGATCAATAAATTACAACATTAATCTTCATTAATCCCAACAGTATACAACAATGTTACAATAAGGAGGATTCGAATCATGTGGATAAGATTCAAATCTACCAACTCAATCATGACTGGTTGGCTAACTAGAATTGCCTAAATCACTATCAAAGCTCATTAGTCTAACTCCACATGTCCAATTCAGTTTATCAATAAGTTAAACCAGTTAAACTGATGAGGTAGGTGAGAAAAGGAGCCTACTCCCATGAAACCTTGCAAAATCGGCACTAACTCAACTGAAAGACATATAACTGAATGCAACTGGAGGTTAACTTAGCATAACTACTTACCTACCACAAGCAACTAATGGAGGTTGGTGGTGATACTCAAAGTGGCTCTTTGGGATATGATCTCTTATTCCATTCCATCCATAAAACAATTTCTTCTATGTTCTAGATTTTATATTTTGGATTAAAAAAAAATTGTGAAAAAAATAAATCTCAAAATTAAAAAATATATTACCAAAATCAACTTTAAAATAACAAATTACATTTTAAATGATGGTATAAATAATATTATTTAAATTTAAAATATTTATTTGTCAAATTTTAAATAGTAAATAAAAACGTATAATTAATTATAATAATATTGAAAATAAAACATTTATAAATAAAAAATCAATCTAAATATTGTACTTTTAAAATACTTATAAAATACTACTCTTTCAGATTACTAATTATAAATTATATTCAATTTTCAAAATAATAAATTACTTTATCTTTATCTTATCTTATATAGTATTATAAATTTATAATGTCAACTTCATAAAAATAAGTATGGCTTTTAACTTTAATTAATATTGATTTTTTTTAATACCGACAAAGTTAATATATATTAATAAGTATAAGTCTTTCTAATCAAAGAAAAACACATAAACGTGAAAAAGTTAATAAAAAAGATTAGGCTTATATAAAAGTTTGACTTATATAGGAAATAGAATGAATATTCATTAATTTATAGGACAACTCATTAACATAAAGTTTAAACTATGCTAAAGTTTAAAATTCATTATATTTTATTTTATGGGTATATTATATTAAATTGCTTGAAGGGTTTTCTTCTCCCCAATTTGCTCCACCTCTTGTAAGATCTTCTTCTGTGAATAATACTTCTGAAAAATCCGCCTTGTTTGAACCTTGTTCTTCTTCCCGCCTTTCCTTTTCAGGTGTTCATAATAATGAGCACAAAGGTCAGCATGCAGACTGCCCTGTCTGCAGAAAAGCACTTGAGAGATTAAAAATCAGAAACAAAGGAGTAAGCTTGTACATGATGTCTCTCCCTAGAAGTAGCCCTGGTTTTACCTCCACAAACGCACAGGGTGAAACCTCGTTCCATCCAGGAAGAAATCTTCCTGATACTCCATTTCGACAGTTTGCTCATGATGGTCTTTCTAAAAGAGAGTTCATGCCACATAGATCATCAAATCCACACGAAAGTGTCTCCAATGAAATAAAGTTGCTTAATTACAACAACTGACTGGCCAAAACATTGATGACATAGCCTCTGATATTTTAGTTCTCAAACAAAAAGCTCAGACAGAAAAAGAGCATATTTCCTTGCTCGAAGCTAAAATTGATCACTTGCTTGCAGGACAAGAAGAAGTAAAAGTTGCTATTATCTTAGTAAGCAAAAAATTAGAAAAAAGGCTAGATGTTCTAGGAAAAATGATGGCTAGAACACAAAATGTAAATAGTAAAAAGAGCCCTGTAAGCCAAACTGCATTAGAGCTTGCAGCTAAAGGACATAAAGTCAAACATGAAAGAAGATACTCTTTTGGAATGATGAGTATCCAAGAAGATGACCAAAGACCAGAATTCCTTTTTGGTCAAGAAATAGAAGAGCTTCATGAGTTAAGAAATATGGTCTCCTAGTTCAAACAAATGCCAAATGCCCTCCCAGATAAATATTTATCAGCATTCAGAATCCTAAAAAGAGAAAATATTGGATCCTCAAATCCATACGACCAAAGTCATACTAATCCTCAGATAACAGGTCCTCCCCCTCCTTTTGATACTGAAATGTCAGATATTCCTGACATTTCTCCTTCGTCAGTACCTCGTTCCCTTAGTTTCGGGATAAATGGGATGAATAATTTAATCTCTCAAATGCCTGATCAACCTGTGTAGAACATATAATGTCAATCCTGCACCCAAATTAGATCTACCATCCAACTTCTATCAAATTGGGTCTTGTACAAAAGAACACAGGACAATACAATAACTGGCCAACAACTAGCACTCCAGCTGGTTGCTGAATTTTTAGGGCTAGTCTCAGAATGGTGGCGCTGGATTCCCCAAGAATCCAGAGAAGAAATGTTGAATGCAGAAGACACGGACCAACAAATTCTTACTACCCTTGGTAAAGAATTCTATGGTCCCGATGAAAATGAAGATTATGAACATCTTGCATCTTTATTTATGTCAGCCAAAATCTGTGACCTAAATAAGAGAAGAATATTTTTGCTATATGCAAAAATTGTTGATTTCTTCTGGCAATGCTGATAAGCCCGCATATCTGAAACATTACTTGAGAAGCTTTCTTGGCCATGTTCCTGATGCTGTTGAACAACACCTTAAAGATAAAAGCATCCCTCTATCAAGTCTTTCCCTTGCCCAATTGCATGGATTCATCATGGAAACTTGGCAAGAACATTGTTTGGAGAAAAGAGTGGCTAAAGATTTCAAGCGACACTCTTCAATGTTTTCCTCGGGTTTTTGTAAAGATGTTGTAAAAATGCCAGATTGGGGGTGTGGCACCCATAGCCGAGGACACTTTGGGCATGAATCATGTAGTTATAAGAAGAAGCAACAACTCAAATATACTAGTGCACCTAGATTTCATCCAGACAAAGGCTATAAGCATAAAAAGGGCAAAAGATTCCAAAAGAAAGCCTACTTTAAGAAAAGATCTGAACCTGCAGATAAATAAAAATGTTTCATTTGCGGTAAGAAGGGTCACTGGGCTAACAAATGCCCAAATAAAAAATAAAAATCCTAGACTTGCTGCCATGTTTTTAGAAGACCCGGATCCATCCTGGTGGGATCTAGCTTGGTGTGCAACAGGAGACTACCCTGAAGGTGAAATCGTCTTCTTACCAGAAGAAGGAGATTCCTCTAATTCCGACCTTGCCTTAGATAAATTTGATCCAAACTCATCTGACTCCTCTTCTTCTGATTCTGATGAAGAAGCAAATTTAGGAGGTTGCTCTGGTCCTCCTGATTTCAGTTTTTATATGTTCTCTTTCAACATGCCTAAGGTCTCCTCAGAATTTAGGATTGCTGAAATTGACAAAGAATTGTTTGATACCCCAGTCTATCAATATATGAAAAGGCAAGATCTGAAAGATGAAAGAAGACAACTTTTAACAAGAAGAAAAGCAAAAGAAAAAGTTTTCGAAGAAAAAGAGAGATCTGTCTCTCCAGAAATTAGCAAGAATTCAACATTCTACTAGCCTGCTGATTTATACAAAGGCTATCCTGTTCATCATGAGGATAGAGAAAAGTTCAGAAAAGATAAAAAAAAATCTACTAAGACTATATATCAAAGATAAGCGGTATTCCCTAAAGAAGCTGGTAAAAGAAATAGAGGAATTGAAAAGAATGCTTGAAATAACAACAAGAGAAAGAGACCAGTCCTTTGAAGAAGAAATGTGCAGAGCCTATGCCAAAGCATTACAGTCACCAAAAGCTGCTGAAAGTCCAAAACATTCTCAACACTCTAGTGATTCAGGAATGGAAGACTGTCATAATGATGAACCATCACTAGGATCTCTAGGACTATTCACTGGTCCTAAATATTTCATTAAAATGAAGTTTTGTCCATCTAAATTCAAATCTTATGAGCTTGATTGTTTGATAGATTCAGGTTTCCAAATGAATTTGGAAAAAGGAAATGCTATACCATCTTTTTACTGGGAAAAAACAAACGAACATGGTGTAGCCATTGAAGGAACTCCTGTACAACTCAAAGGACGAGTTCCAAATTTTCCAATAAGCATCAATGGAATAAAAGAATTTTTGCATCTTAATAGACTAGATGACCTAAAAGAAGATTGCATCATAGGATCACCCTTCTTGCATAAAGTCAGCCCCATTACAGTTGATGAGCCCAATATGAATTTTTCTTGTACAATAAATGCCAGAAGAGTTTCCACCCCTCTATACTATTCTGCTTTTTACAAATGTAAGAATCTTGTTCCCCAATCCAACCCCACTCTCAGTCTTGCAGAACTGTTCAAAATGGAAAGATGCATTGCCTATGTAGAAATGCACAAAGAATATGTCCTCTCCGAAATTTCCTCTAAACTAGAGAAGGATTGCACCTTAGAGTCACCTAATGCATTTTGGACCAGGGAAAAATACTTTGTTTCCTTACCTTTTAACTCCCTAGAAAAACCAAAAGCTCAAAAAGCCTTTGTTTCCCTTATGTATCCCCCAGAAAGAGAATTCTGTGCAAATGAAATCAAAGAACTCTTGGACAAAGGCCTTACAGAACCTTCTAAGAGCCCTTGGGCATGTCGAGCATTTGTTGTCAATAAAAACTCTGAGATAAAAAGAGGAAAACCCAGACTGGTTGTGAAGTTTAAACCCTTGAACAAGATCCTTGAACCAGTCCGTTACCCTCTGCCTGATAAATCTAGCTTGTTGCAAAGAATAGCAGGATGCACCATTTTTAGCAAGTTTGACCTAAAGTTTGGTTTTTACGAGATTGGAATTGAAGCAAAAGACAAGTACAAAACTGCCTTTGTTGTTCCTCATGGGCAGTTTCAGTGGAAGGTTCTTCCATTTGGCATTAACAATGCACCATCAGAATTCCAGAAAAGAATGGAAGATATCTTCAGAGAAAAGAAATAGGCATTAGTGTACATAGATGATATTCTTATTTGTTCCAACAATTTGCAGGAACATTTGCAGGAACATTTGAAACATCTTCAAGAATTTTATTCTTTGGTTTTCAAACATGGATTGGTTTTATCAAAATCCAAAATGGAAATTGGAAAAAAGGACATTGAATTTCTAGGATACAAAATAAGTAAAGGACAGGTGATCCTTCAAGAACATGTCCTGAAGGTTTTTGCTAAATTTCCTGATCAGATCTTAGAAAAGGTTCAATTGCAGAGATTCTTGGGAAGCCTAAATTATATTAGGCCATTCTACAAAGGACAGGCATATGACATTCATCTACTGCAGTAACGACTGAAGAAAAATCCCCCAAGATGGAATAAATATATGACGGATGCAGTAAAGAAAATCAAAGAAAAAGTAAAACAACTTTGTCCACTCTCACTACCACAAGGTTCGGGCCAAATGGTGATCGAAACAGACGCCTCCAATAAAGCTTGGGGAGGTATTCTCATAGAAAAACATGGTGATCAAGAAGAAATCTACGGCTATGCTTCATGAGCATTCAAAAATGCAGAAATCAATTATCCGTTAAGTCACAAGGAAATCCTCGCAGTCAAAAAGACTGTAAACCATTTCAAGCTTTATCTAAAACCTGTCAAGTTCATTATTAGAACAGATCTGAAAATAATGCCTGGTATATTCAAGAATGAAAATCTTATGGCAAAAAATAGTTCTAGGATTCTAAAATGGTTTTTTTGGTTGCAAAACTTTGATTTTGAAATTGTATATAAACCAGGATATTTGAATTGTGTTGCTAATATGCTAACTAGAGAAGAATTACAGGAGAAACCTAGTCTCAACATGTTTGGCTATGGAGCATCCAGCTCGTTAAACCAAAAATCTAAGCTTCGAATCATCAATGATCCCTTGTCAGAGGAAGAAAGAGAAGTTTTTTTGAATTGCTCCAGCAAAAAGGAAGCAGATAAGCATCTTTCCCTCTCCTTGATCGAACAAGTAAATGCCTCTCCTCTGAAAATACAAATATTGGAGAGATGGGAAAAATAAGCCTTTAAAGGCTTAGAAAATGCCATGCACCAACTTCAATAGCTTAATCACGTTTGGGTTGATACAACTTATACAGATGGATGAGAATTGTATTATGTGGATATCAGTCCAAGATTTTTAACATGGAATAGTTATAACCTCATATTGCAGTTCTGTAGAGAAGAGGGAGAAATAATAATTTGTGGAGATCCTTTTACATTGGTGCAACAACAATGATCCGGATGGACATAAGTTTTCCTTGATAAATTCTATCCAAGAAAAGATTGGGTTCAACGACGTGCAAATTTCATCCTACACCTTCAAGAAGACATGATCATAACACACCACAATCATATGTGGTTTAAATTTAAACTGCGACATCTTGGAGGAGCTTACTCTCCTCTTGAACCCCCTATTTTCACTCAGCAGAAATTTAGAAGAATGGACAAAAATGGCCGCCTCTTAGATCATAAAATTCATACAAGAAGAATTCCTTTAAACCTTAAAGTTGAATCCATTTTTCAAGGAGTATTATGCTGTATTCCTAATGAAGTCATGATTGGATCCGATGTGGAACAGTGTTTCTCAAATTGCTTATTTCCAGATACCGAATTTGGTTTAGATAATGGCTCTGACTCTGATAGATTCGCTGGTTGTACATGTGGGGAAAACCCATGTATTTGTAATGATGACAATGAATAATGGAAAGCGTCATGGGCCACTAATAGTAGCTCCACTTTGTAAAATGTCCAGTCTAGTTGTCAGTCTGTAGATTCTTTCACATGGCTTGGGTGACTTACCCAACAAAAGGTGTGATTTGATACATTGCCATGAGATCCGAATCAAGTCTTTTTACCGATAGGTGTAAGTTTCAGGTCACCGGTTTACTAGCTAAATATGTATAAATAAGGTTCTCCTCCCCTCATTTGGGCACCGTGTTTTGGAGTCCAGTAATATTTTTTGCATTTTCTCTGTGTGTCGAGCACTGTGTATGCTCTCCCTCTGCACCTCGAGCGATCAGCTGGGATCAAAAGCAGTGATCTCACTTGTAATGAGTCTGTAAAACCAGTAGCGTATGCTCTCCCTCTGCACTTAGTATGATCAGCTAGGATCAGAAACTATGGTTAGTGCAAGTTTGTGCTTGTGATGATCTTTGCCCTCCGAAGACGAACAAGTTTTTGAGTTTGTATTACGAAATTGCATTTTCTGAAGTCTTTCTCTCTCATCAGTTGCGTTCACGTTTGCAACTTTGTGAATATATTGAAAAATATTATGTTGTTTAATTTTATTAAAAATATTTTATATTTATTTAGATAGGTATAATGTAATCAAATAATAATTTTGACTTTAATTAATTTATATTTTTTTCATAAGTATTATAAAATTTATATATTAAATTAATAATTTAAAAATAAAATTTTATTTTTATTTTTATTAATTTTTTCATTTAATGATTTGACTAATTTTTTCTAAATGAAATTGTCAAATATAAAAAATATAAAAAAGTTAAAATATATAACAATACCAAGTGTCTTATTTATTAAAATAGTCATAA
The DNA here is from genome assembly GCA_001517045.1 of Pseudotsuga menziesii. NCBI lineage: Eukaryota > Viridiplantae > Streptophyta > Pinopsida > Pinales > Pinaceae > Pseudotsuga > Pseudotsuga menziesii. The sequence goes on along the minus strand of LPNX010160162.1, from coordinate 319,520 downwards.
TGACTAATCTTTATAGATGTGACAATCACATCACAATGGTTGACTATAACTATAAATCTATATAGAACTTTGATTTAGATATAATAATAATTTTTTTCATGTGGGATAAAAATAAGTTCTTCTTTGAAACTCTTGTCATCCCTCTTATCTTGTATGATTGTGAAGTATGAGGGTGCAACATTTATAGAGTATATTGGAGGAAGATTGAGCAAATGCAGAAGTACTTTATAAGTTATAACCTCAAAATTGAAAGTAATACCTCTTATCCTGTTCTCGTCATAGAAGTGAGTCTTTCCCCCATTGAGAGCATGGCTAAGACTAGGCTCCCGATGTACAAGCATAAGATAAATAACACGGGAAATAAGAGACTTCCTAAAATTGCTTTAAACTCAAGTTAAAATCAACTACGCCTCAAGCAATGTTGGTATAAAGATACCATGGCTTGGTTAAACCATAGGGCATTGATGAAAATGACATTTTGTAGAACATTGATAATGTCAAAAATATTATTACTTCTAAGTTTAAAGAGAAATTTTGTGTGAAGAAAATTTTGTGTGAGGAAAATTTTGTGGTTAAGAGAAAATTAACATGCTATAAGGAGGCCATTAATCCTAATTTGGAAAATCAGAAGTATCTCTCGGTAGTAACTAGCTCACGGAAGAAAATTAATATAGCCAAGATTAGAATGAACTCTCATGAACTCTATAGCGAAACATGGTGTTGGTCTATTCCCAAAACTCCATGGGTAGAAAGGGTTTGCCATATGTGTGAGTCTATGAGTGTTGATGATGAAAATCAGTTTTTCTTAGAGTGCCCTACTTACACCCACATTAGATCTGAGTTTCATAGTATTTGCTACAATACAAACCTGTATAACCTCCTAACTTGCCAAAACTATAGCGAGCTTGGAAAGCTTATTGGCAAACTTTTTGAGCACAGGAACAAGATTTTAAAGCAAACCAAGTTTTATCCTTCTTAAGGTTGGATAGACCAAATTTGGTCTCAGTGGATGTTAATCATCATAAAAAACTTCAACATATTATAATATTTTTTCTATAGAAATTTAGGAAAAAATATAATACTCCCAAGTGTTTTCTTTAATAAAATATTCATAATGATTAATCTTGATACATGTGATAATTCAGGGGGATTCACCTTGTTGAGAAATATCTTATCACATTCATTCATAAAGGGGGGTTTTTAATTGTGAAAAATAAGGTCAATATATTGTAGGTATTGGGGGGGTGAGGAGTAGCGTATAAGGGGTTTATAAGTATTGGGGATATAAAATGGGGTTTCTTGTAAAAATAAGGAATATATCCTAAAAATAGGGTTTTTAAATTAAAATATGTATTGGGAGGGGGCTCAACAATAGGATTTTTGTAGGTAATTATCAATATCTAGTGAAATTAGGGGTATTCTTGAATATCACATGATCACATTAATCACAAGACAATGGTTAACTATAGATCAGTGTATATAACTTTTATTTAAATATAATAAACTTTTTTAAATATATATACACCATATATTATAATACTTTCCTATAGAAATTTATTAAATAAGACTTTTAAACTAAAATTTCCAAATATTTATTTTGGTATTCAATTAAGCTTAAACTTCCAAATATTTATTTTGGCATTCAATTAAGTTTTTTTTCACATTTCATAAACTAACATATTAATAAAAGTAAAGTATTTTTTTCTTCTTTTAAAAATCTATTTATTGGTTTACTCAAACAAATATGCTGAATAATATTTTAATTAGCGGACATTATACTAGAGATTTATCAAAGTTTAATAATTTATTTAGTCTTTTGATTATTAATATAAAAAATTTAATTTAATTTTGGAAAATTTTTGTTACTACAGAAATGAAAATTTGATAAAATCTCTAGAAATTAATACACAATTAATATCTTCAACATTAAATATTTAATACAATTTTGATATTTCTACATGATAATGACATTTTCTTATGACTTCTTATTTTTCTTTGATTCCTTCGGAATAGTAGGAAGATGCATATCTAATATTTATGATCATAAAAACACTTATTTAACACAAATAACTTATTTGGTAGTCCATCCATAACTAGTGCCTTTAAACCTATTTAAGGCGAAATTATTATTTTTATTTTATTTTAGTTGTTTAATCTTATTCTTCATTTAAAATTTGTATACTATGAAGAGCTCCTTCTAGAGTTAGAGTTAGTTGTTTCATTTGTTGGTTTTTTTTCCATTTCTTTTATTCTAATATACATTTCCGCAACTTATTCTCTAACTCTATTGTTTTATTGACTATCTATTTCTTAATAATGTTTTGAAATGATGTAAATTTATTATCAAGCTTTACTTTTATCTTTAACTATCTTTGAAATTTAATTTATTTTTTTCCTTATATTTCTTTTTGTGTGTGTAAACATTTTTTGTAAATAAGATAGAAGCCTTACTATTAATTCAGAGAAACGAAACCTTCCTCCTACAAGGAGACACTAAACTATAAAACATGGCTTGCAGTCCCATATTGTTCATAATTTTTTTGATGAGATTATCTATATATCCCTTCAGTTTCCTAAGCCTGCCAACCTCCTTGAAATCATTTGTATTACAATTTACAAATTTGACAAAAAGGCCAACAATGACAAGCATTGTATTTCTTGAAAAAGCCTAGTCATGCATTTGGTTAAGCAACACCTTCATTTATAGGGGTGTCACTAGAGGTGCCTGTAATGACTTAGGGTTGAGTCTTCTTAGCGTCCAAATGTTCTTCCATGATGACCATCTTCCTAGCCATGATCTTGTTCAGAGGTAAGGAAGCACAAGATTATTCTTCACATTCTCCACCTGAGGGCATTCCTCACTCAACAATTTGCGGGTGAGTGTTATTATCAATCCTTACCTCTATATATATGAAATAAGATTTTGAACTTAAAATAAAAAATTTAATAAGAAAAACTTAAAACTTTATTTATAATTTAGAATATTAAACCTATGCTTTTTAGAATATATTAAAATTTAAATATCAAAATCAATATTGTTTGAAGAACGGATAAACATAATATCCATACTAAAACCCTTAATATGGTTTGACTAGTAAAAATATCCATACTTGCCTAACTTAAAAATTCTTTGGAATAAGCCAATATGTAATTTTTTTTAATGCAAAGAAGGTTGAAAGTGAGCATCATTTCATTTTAACATTCTATCTCAATAATATTGAACATCACTTTACCCAATCTCATAACTTTATTATGTGTAACTGTTTTGAAGAGTATTGCCCGTTCATACACTAATGTTCAAGTGTCTTTCATGACATGCTCATGCAACTTTAGTAGAATAATTATCTTACTCATATTAATCGTAAATATTTCACCTAAAAAAATAGTTACTTTTCAAAGACATTCTAGCTTATGAGAATCATAACGACTTTAATACTTCATTTTCGTCATTTTTAATCTGAAAATGATTTATTTTTATTTATCTTACAAACGATGTTATATCAAATAATCATAACCATTACATCATTATTATTTTTTTTTCATAGGAAAAAAAGCTCATTACATCATCATCATTATGTTAATAGGCGTTTAGATATTATATGAGATTTTGGACTTCCTTAAGCAGATCAATAAGATCAACTTGAGTGTAACAAGTGTACAGCCATGATTCATTTCATGGTCATCATAGCTTGTTAGGCTTAAATGCATATTAATTAAGATTTAAATAAACTTCAATTAAGTTGTTGGCTAAATAGTATTTGTTTTATGGGTGTGATGAGGGTCTCTTTTGACGCGTTAGATACAATAGAAAAGTGAAAAAACTGGCATCCATCAACTTGCATGGATATTTTGAGACACTTACACAATGAATCTTGCGATGAGTAAAAAACAAAAAATGTACAAAATTAAATGACTTTCCCAAATATATAATTTTTTTCTATTTAAAATGTTGTTAGCTATCTAAATTTAGATATTTTTTAACGGACACTTTTTATTTTTGGGACAAATTATAAGGTATATGTTTTTGTGGGTGCAGCCTCTGAGTGACTAAATGATAGAATAAACTTATGAAAACCGGTATACATATAGATAACATATAGTACTAGTGCACGACTATTTTTTCAATAATAAAAATAATATTTAAAAAAAAATTATCTAAGAGATAAAACCTCGAAAACGGTACGTCAATTGTGGGTGCAGTGTTTGAATGTCCTAATGCAATTATTTGGAAATGATTTTTTTATAACATGTAGAGGTCAGTGTTCTTTAGTGCACCATACATTTTTTTTAAATGGTTGAGAAATGAAAGAGATAGGGACGAAACATTAACAATGTGTTTTCTGAGTTGAGGAGTGATGACAGAAGATAAATAAGAAAAAAATAGAAAAAAATATGTATTCTTGTTAAAATTTACATATTTGGAATCTACAAAAAAACCATATATGTTTCTAAAATCTCGTAAAAAATGGAGGTGTGCAGCATACTCAAACGGACGGCTAAACAGGAGCATATTGAAAATTTGGATATAATGCTGAATTAGCCATGGTTTATCATACTCCAAGGCATAGGAATGTTGAATCCAAAGCAAAGTCCGAAGCAGACACATAGGCATAAGAATGTCATGCAAACATGGGTGGAGGCTCGGCCTTATCATTTGGAGGGAATACATTTTTTAATTTTGACAAATTGCGTGCTCGTAATAATGAACAATAACACGTGTGGGTTGATAAAAACATGAGCGCGTTTTTATGAATCACAACGTGTGCGCATTTTAAACTACTACAATGAGTTTGGTTTTGTAATTTATACCAA